>CM056054.1:148217565-148700065 GCA_029574335.1 Rana kukunoris | reverse complement strand
CTTAACATACGTGTTCAGTTATTAGAAATATAAAAATGTACACATCATTCTTTTTATACAATAAAATAATATCATAAAATAAGCAACATAGGAACACACTAAATAAATAAAAAAACACCAATGACATATATTTTTTTATGGCATATTCTATAATTGGTTTTATGTTGTACACAAGTTCCAAGCAATCTTTCACATGTAAGAGGGTGAGCAAAACAGGGGACTTAAAAATACTGTACATATATTTAGACCATTTGAATGCAATGATATCAAGGAGGCAATCTGCTGTGACTTCCTGCTTGCTGGAATCATATCATGCAGCAGATGTTCAGACACACAGGTACTGAGCACCTGCTGACAGGCTGCTGGGAATCACACAGGGTCCTCCAGGTTGGCTGCTTTCCAGCCCTACTGGGCTACTTTGTAAAGCTGTGGCCTATTTCCTTTTTTTTAGAGCTAGCCCAAAAGGCTGTCTTCATAAGTCATATTAATAAATGTTCCTGGGGGGGGGGGGAGACAAATCATTTATATATATAATATATATAGAATATATATATATATATATATATATATATATATATATATATATATATGTGTGTGTGTGTGTGTACTGTGACTCTACAAGTGATCTATACCCCTTGATTTCCGCTACCAGTACTGGGCTAGTTGACCCCTGGCAACCCTAAAACCACATTAGTGTTATCTAAGCTACTGTGGAGCAGCCAAGTGCAATCATCAAGCCCTGACCAGGGTCAGCTAGAAGAAGCACAGTACTGTATAATACTCTATATACAAAAGGAATCAGATGATTACAGAGGGGATGAAACCTATAGCTTGTGGCAATCTGATATAAAAGATATGCCTTAGCTAGTTTGTAAAGTCGTGGCTTCTTTTTTTTTTTTTTTTTTAAGATTGCCCAAAATGTTGTTTCCATAACCAATATGAATAAAAGGTCACGGGTAGGAAAGAAAACACCCAAATATTTGCTTTATTTTGTGATTTTACAATTAGTTAATGCCCTTGATTTTGGCTAGTTGACTCCTGGCTAGCCTAGAACCACATTAGTGGCATCTGATCCACTGGGGAGCAGCCAGGTGCAAACATCAAGCCATGTAAGGGGCAGTCAGAAGAAAGTGTACTGCATAGTACAATATACATAACAAGTCAAAGATTACAGATAACATGAAACATACATATTTTGGCAATCTGCCATTAAAAAAAAAAAAAAAGTCATGGCTAGTTTGAAAAGTTCTGATCTTTTTTTCTTCTGTTTTAGAGCTAGCCCAGAAGGCTGTCTGCCTATGATATTATCTGTCTGTCTATCTATCTATCTATCTATCTATCTATCTATCTATCTATCTATCTATCTATCTATCTATCTATCTATCTATCTATCTATCTATCTATCTATCCATCTATCCATCCATCCATCCATCCATCCATCTATCTATCTATCTATCTATCTATCTATCTATCTATCTATCTATCTATCTATCTATCTATCTATCCATCTATCCATCCATCCATCCATCCATCCATCTATCTATCTATCTATCTAACAATTTTTGGGTTAGTGTGAAAGGCTGTGGCCTCTTTCTTCTTTTTTAGAGCTAGCCCAGGAGGTTGTCTTGTTATGATATCATTAAACTATATATATATATATATATATATATATATATATCTAGAGAGAGAAAGAGAGAGAGAGAAGAGAGAGAGAATTATATATATATATTATATATATATATATATATATATATATATATTATATATATATATATATATATATATATATATATATATATAATGAAACTTATCTGGAGAGGCAAATAAACAAATCTTATTTTTCTACTGTACAAATATTTTCTGCCCCTTGATCGTGGCTATCTTAATGAACTTCTGGCAACCCTATAGAACCACATCTGATCCACTGTGGAGCAGCCAGGTGCAATCATGGAACCATGACAAGGGTCAGAGTACTTTATAGTGCTATGTACAAAATAAGTCAAGTGATTACAGATGGAATGGTACATTGTGGCAATCTCCCATATAATAATAATAATAATAATAATAATAATAATAATAATAATAATAATACAAATGCCATGGCTAGTTTTAAAGCTGAGGCCTATCTTCTTTTTTAAGGCTTGCTCAAAAAAAAGTTGCCTTTCTGTGTTTCTTTAAAAAAAGAAAAAAAGAAAGAAAGAAAAAAGTATCTATCTATCTATCTATCTATCTATCTATCTATCTATCTATCTATCTATCTATCTATCTATCTATCTATATATATATATAGATATATCTTTTATATATATATATATATATATATATATATATATATATATATATATATATAGATATAGATATCTATATCTATATATCTATCTATATATATTTTTTTCATTATTATTATTATTATTAATAATAAACATGGCAGAAGAGGGAGAGAGGGAAATAAAAACAAAACAAACTTTTATTTTGTTGTTACACAGACATTTCTGCCCCTAATCATAGCTAACTTCAACGGTCTTTTGTGAATGGACCCCTGGCCACCCTGTATAGCCACAATCCTGGCAGCATAGCCAGCGTGGATCAGAGGGAGCAGCCAGGCGCCCTTGTTAAGGCAATCCATTACTGTGAATAGTCCTGTATATCTATCACACATCACTTGTCTATAGTATAAAGCTGAATAAAACATACACATTGCTGCAATCTCCTTAATAAATCATTGACAATAAGTAGACATCCCCACCGAATATTACCTTGGAACCGGCTGAAGTACAAGTACAAAACACAAGAAAAGTAACAGAGGGAAAAGGCTTTGCATGCAGATCACAACACAATATTGTCGCCTAACACAACACACACAATATCGCTGCAGCGCCGTCGCGTAGTCCGGACAGTCCAGTTGATGAAATAGGTCATGTGCTCTGCCATGGCAAACCTTTGCCCGGTGATCGTGTCTGGAGAGGAATTAAGGTGGCACAGATCACAATCTCCTCTTCACCTCCACAGTCCCTGACACCCACTAGGAAAAAAAGAAAAAAAAAAAAAAAAAAAAGAATAATCTTGTAATAAAGATCTTTCTCCGGGCAGCAAATCCAGATGAGGTTTGTCGTCCTTCCTCTGTGTGTGTCTCCCTCCTCCTGTAGATGTGTGTGTGTGTGTGTGTGTGTTTTTTTTCCTTCCTGTGTCCTGATCCTCCCCTCCCCATATCTGAATCAGATCCTCTGTCTCTAGTCTTCTTCTTTTTAATAGCTGCATACATACTTGCATGAGATCAAGTCTGCATGGGGGTGTGTGGGAGAGAAAGACTGAAAAAAAAAAAAGCTGATATCAGGAAAGGAAGGACAGCCCCAACAGGACTTCACGTAACTAATAATCAGCGCTGTCTCTGTGTCTTGTGCCAGTCACTTTGTGTTTCTGGCAGACTAAAGAGACATTGGGGCTGTCATCCTGATTTTTTTTTATTTTTTTTTATTTTGTGTGTGTTGACCTTGTTCCTCGCTTGCAGCCATCAGAAGTCTCTAAGTGAATGGTGCCACTCTGCCACATCTTCAAGTGCCCCTGCATTGCTTCTTGGCCAAGAGTTTCTTGAAACAGTCCCAATAGAAGACAGATTGTGAGCTCTGCTGCCACCTCTCTACTCTGCTCAACACCTAGCCTCATCTACAAGACAATAAGGAAGAGAATAGGACAGCATATATCTACACAGCTGCCTGGGAGACAGAAAGGAGAGGAGAAAAAAAGGACAAAAAAGGGAAGACAAACTTAACCAACCTGGAGTCTTTACTTATGATCCATGGGCAAGGCTTTAGCCCATCCCAGGCTACCTACAGACAGACATTAAGCAGTAAGTAGCTAACACAAAACTGTCTCATGACTCTTTTTAACTCTATTTTGTGACCTCTGTATTTCTTTACAGTTGTAAAAGTGTGCACTGAGCATCCTAGCCCCCCTCCTTGAATGCAGTGTTATTGCTGTGTAATGAAGCAAGCTATGTGTGTATATATATAAATATACATACACTTATTTTTTTACTACTTGGAAGTTGCTCTTAAAGTTTATGGCAGTTTCTTTTCTATAACTTATGAACAATTCTGGTCATTCTGCAGCATAACACTTCAGCCTTGCCCAGCTACAGGCTCTGGGGTCACTCTGCATGGACTTATATTCATATTATCTGCCATAGGTAACTTATATAGACTTGTATAGACCTATTTACATTCAGTAGTTTTTTAAGATAATTCTGTAGATTAAGCATAGGCCTTAGCAATAAATATAATAATAATTGGCATTGGGAAAAAAAAGACGGTTATTTTTTTAGGCCTAGGCACTCTATTAAGTTAATGTAAGATGTCAAGGAAAGAATGTGTATGTATATACATATGAGTATGTGAGTGTGTGTATAGATAGGTAGATAGATATAAAATATTATGAATATATATATATATATATATATATACATACACACATATATATATATATATATATATATATATATATATATATATACACACATATATATATATATATATATATATATATACATATATATAATATATATATATATATATATATATATATATATATGTATATATTATAATAAATTATACACACACGCATATACATCTATCTATCTATCTATCTATCTATCTATCTATCTATCTATCTAATCTATCTATATATATATATATATATATATATAGATAGATATATATAAAATATATATCTATATATATATATATATATATATATATATATATATATATATATACTGCATGGATAGCTAGGTAGATAGATAGGTCACAGCTAATTATAAGACACAAGTGAGAAGTTTTAATTATTGTAATTATTTGAGTTATTATTATAGTCATTATTTCACTGTGAATTCTTAAGATTTGTTTATGGCTAGCAGCAAACAGTTATTTTGCATTAGAGCTATATTTAATGTCTACTTTGTATACCCAAAGGAATTTATGAGCTCCAGCAAGCCCTCTCCCATATGCTTCTACTTCTTTTCTAACTTCTCCATTTAGACCCCTACTACTGTGATCTGCCCGGACAAGCATTGTCCCCAAACCAGAACAGTATGGAGATGAGAAGCGATAGTCCCAGTCTAAGGGACAGTCCGGACCGTCGAAGCAACAGTCCAGATACTAAAAGTCCTCCTCCAATGAAAATGGCCAGATTGGAACAGAATGGTAGTCCATTAGGAGCCAGAGGACGACCGAACGGCTCGCTTAGCAAATCCGTAGGAGGTAATAAAACAGCATTTTTTAATGTATACACAACAAACTGGCAACAACAACACAATGACTTGGAGTGTCAGGGTTCATGTTGACTATGGATTTTTGTCTTTGGTGTTGCATTACAGGAAGTTAGCGTAAGCCAAATGTTCTTTTGTGGCAAGTGGAAGAGTGGGGTGACCCAAGGGTTGGCATGTTGCAGGCACCGTGCCACTATGAGTTGAGCTGTTGGCAGCTGTGTGTCACTGTGATCTAAATGTTTCTAGTTATTCCTAGACAGCTTGCAGCTAATTTCTTTTCTTGCTTTCACTTCTTGCCTATGCATTCTGTGAAATGTTCATAAAGTGAGGTTTTGGTAGTTATCATTAATCTACACTGAAGGTGACAATATCCGATTGTACTGATTGCCGTCTCTGTTTAAAGTCAACATACACTAGCTGTGGTTAATGTTTTCAGTAAATTTAGAATTGTATTTTCAAGCTATGCAGCTGAATAGTTGTGGGTTATTGTATTGGATTTGCCATCATCACCTATCACTGCATGAATAAGCCCCTTTATTCTGTATGGTGAACTGTTTGGAGAGCCCTATTAATATAATTATCAATTAAAATGATCTGAGCCAGAATAAGTATTCTTTATTTTTTTTTTTAATGCTTAATCAATAATTTGTGTAAGAGTAAGGTATACTATGATTTAAAAAAAAATGGTCTCTTTTTTATTTATTTTTATGTTTTACTAATACATCTAAGTTATACGTTATCACTCTAATAATACATTTCCAACCTACTCTGTGCTCTTAATGCTTAAAAAAGACTTAAGAAGCCTAATAAAACTGTATTTTCTATAAATACCTGCCATTATTGTTAGAACATAAAAACAGGTTAGTTGTGAATATTAAAGTATCAATAGACTGTTAATGAGTGGTAGCTAAATTAAAGACTTAGGCTTTCTCTTTGAATTAAAATTTTTAAACATTAAGGGTGTTTAATTCATATATGTATATATGTTTTTCATGTATTTACTATAAAATCATACCGTTATATACTTTTAAATATGTATATAATTATATAATGGCATAACCTATTGGTGAACTAGTTAAAGATCAGATTTTTTTTTTATATATAAATTATACAGTATATAAATAGTTTGACATGATAAATACCCATTTATGTTAATTTAAATGAGTGAGGTGAAATCAACCATTTATTATCCTTTGGATTATTAAATTTAAAAGCATAGTTATTAATAATATGATGTAGATAGGTACGTACACCTTTTACACCACAGAAAATACCTTTCTTAGTTTGTCAGTGTTAAACTGTGCAGTCAGTTTCACTTGTACATCTACACAGAGCTCAGTTTACATAGAGAACCCCAAATGCAGCCTTAAATTGAGGACAAGGCGTGTAAATAACCCTGGTGCCAGGAGACGTGATATTTAGGTTAATACTGCTCCGAGTCAGTCGTTTGCCCGCCTTGCAGACGTCCTGGATTGTGCCATGTGGCTCTGCTAATACGAATGACCCCTTGTGCTTGCTCTGACCGTTGCCCTTTAATCATTTGAAAATCATGTATAGATTCGTCTGGCCGATAGTGTTTAGTTTTCTAATTAACGTCACAAATCTGCAGACAGACCACACTTTGTGCTTCTGTGATTGTGCAGCACTATGTGGTGACTTAAATCTACTGACACTAAAGCACAGGAACAGTTAATACAGACATTAGGCTCTGTCCATAATACAGTTTCTTTAAGGGGATCACTAAAAACAAGTAGAGAGAAACTCTTTTACTCTAAAACGCTTCTATAGTAAAAAAAATTATGGTCAGGAAAATTGAAATATTTTTCTGTCTGTTCTAATATATACAACCGGGTCTCGCAGTTTATCGCAACTATCTGTCTAGTGCTTTCCTGTTCCTTCTAATATCATTAAGTTTTTTATTTTTTTTTACTTTTTTGTTTATTTTTTATTATATATACTTTAGGTATATAAAATATAGGAAGATATGCTAAAAAATATAATATAAAACAGCGTATATATTTTAAACTAAGTTATTTGATGACTTAGGATATACTGTATAAATGGTAATGTCTAGGGAGGACCCTCTGACCTTATGATATGGTTCACTCTCCCATCATTGTTACTTTTTATTGTTTGTGCAATATATATATACATATACATACATACATATTTATATATTTTATTTTAAAGACTTTCTAGTATTTATTATTTTTATGCACAATTACTTTATGTAGATATATGCAAATGAGAAAACTGAAGGATGTATGGCCTAGTCTGTTTTGTCAGTAATTTGCTGAATTTTCTATATATCTCTAGTCAACTTGTGTTTCGAGATTTACAATCCTATGACTACAGAGTCTCAGTCTTCACTCTCTTGTTTCACCTATCATCTTTTACAACTATCATTACTTTTGATAAGTTTATTACACTTCATACCGATCTACAGCTATTGCTGTATGGACAAAATAGATGTGCGGATTTCACATTATTTTAGTTGTTGCTCTTGTTTAGCAAGGCTAATACCTTTACTCGTTAATTAGCACCGTACATTTAGGTGTGACTACTGATTTTTACATCTACACTGATAAGCAATAGGGTAGCCTCACCCCCACTTAATGGAGTAAACACAATGTTCCATTCAAGGAAGTTGACTATAGGATGGCGTTGCATTTCTGACATTGGATTAGGCCTCTGTGACTTTACACAAGTCTTTCAAACATTAACCTGTATTTTTGAAGCTCCAGTAATGGCTAACACTTTAAGAAGCACACCTTATATTTTATTTTGGAGCTCAGCCTTAAAAGTTTAAATATATACCCTTGATTTTGAAAGAAGCATGTACTGTAGGAGGCAATGTTTTACTTATTATAAAATATGCAGCCCAACCTGTACTGCATGTTTCTATTCTGCTTTTCCTTTGGTTTTTAACGCACTCTTAAGGTATGTCTATGGAGTGAAATACATATTTAATTAAGTGAGAAGGATACTCAATTCTAAAGCAGTTAGGGGCGGACATCTTTGATAATTTAATGTTATTTGATAATTGATTTACTTGTTTGATTTCAGACCAGAAGCTTTTAGTGGAAACAGCCATTCAATTTAAAGGCTGTAATGATTATCAGTGGCCTATTTTGTGGAATCTAATTCAGTATCTTGTATACTTTTTTTTTTCCGTATATAGCTATGATGTAGAAGAAAATCCTTTTTTATACCCCTTTTAATTTTCTTTTGTTTAAAAAAAAAAGGCCCCTCTTGGGACCTGTCAAAAATCAATTACACTAAATAAAATTTATTGGATTTTATCTTTTTCAGTGTTTTTACTGTTTGAAAATGCATATTTTTAAATAAAATATTTTTAAGATATCCTCGCATTTGCCAAATAATTAACGATTTTTAACCCTCGGGGGAATCCCTTTTGGCAATAATAACACTTTACAAAAATATCCTAAAAATAATGTTGATGAAAGGTATTTTATATACAGCATATTTTGTTTTACTTTTGGTGTATGAAGCTGGACTGGCAAAATCGGCTGTGTTTGTTTTTTTTGAAGGACAGTGTTCAGACATGTAGTGAGGCTAAACTGGTTGTCTAAATAAGTAGATGTTATACATTATGTACGATCAATGAAATGATTTGTCTTGCATCAGTGACTAGTATTAAGTTGCCATACCAGAGAAAGAAAAGGGAAACTTGACTTACAATAATAACAACACAAAAAAGTTTGCAATTTGTTCATGAGCCTTGACAATGCAGCCATGTGTTAAAGTGGACTTTAACCCAGTTCACGAAGTGGTCTAGTGGTGAATACAGATTTTTTTTACCGATGAGATTTCAGCCATAGCCTGGACATGATTATAACCACCAGACAGAGACAGACAGCTCAGTTAGGCGCTGTGCCTACTGAATACAACTTGGGCTTCCAACCTAAAGCTGATGTATACCCTCTTTTCCCATCTTGTGTTTATAGTATAAGTATGATGTGTCTAGGAAAACAGTACTGGTTAGCCAACCATAAATCTTTTGCTGAATTGAAAGGTAGCTTCCTACAGTGTCAGTTTTAACTAATTTTTAAGACAAGTTAATGTCCAATTGGGAGGAGATGAATGAGATATAGATATATATATATATATATATATATATATATATATATATATATATATATATATATATATATATATATTTTTTTTTAAGACAACGGATGATTTTTTTTGTGTTTATCACCAAATCTTTATTGGACTTTAGCATTGAAAGTAGACATTGACAGTCTTTATATTATATGCTCGATAATTTCCATGGCATTGCTTTACTTAGCTGTATGCATAAATGATTCATATAGGACTGGGCGGTCCAAATAAAGATTGGATGTTTGCAGCGTGAGAAATCACAAAAACCTTATTGTACTTAACGGTAGGTCAACAGTCTTGTTAGAACATGCTTATTTAAATATGCTTATTAGTAGTTACACAAAGGTAGCAGGTAATTAGCATTTTTCTATAAAACATATATCAGAGATGAAAGCTTTTTACATTGTTATTATTATTATACAGGATTTATATAGCGCCAACAATTTGCGCAGCGCTTTACAACATGAGGGCAGGCAGAACAGTTACAATACAATTCAATACATAAAACATTTATAAAAATTATAAAATATTATACAAATTAGCCTAATGTGTATTTAATAGAGAGATCTAAGACATTAAATACAAACATGTTAAAAAATAATATTAATAATAAAATAGTATTATTACCATATAATAAACCCAGCACTTTTGTAATATGTGTTTTCGTGCATATATTTCACGTCTATATGACCAACCTGCATATAGTCGGACTTGGTCTTCTAAGGATTAGGCAATGACTGCAAACATCTGCAAAAGGTTACACCTGGAGGAAGGCTGGGACCAAGAGTGATTTGGGAAGTGTGCTTGGAGTATGAATTCAGTCAGATCCTGAAAGGGATGACTGTAGGGATGTAGGGACAAAAGCATTAGTGTTCACCAGAGGGATGAGTCTATATATATTGTTTGAAAATGTACCTGTTGAAAGTCATGCAGTACCTCACTAATTAGACAAACAGCTTTATGCAATAAAGAGGCCTTATTCTTAAGTACTAATTCTCCATTGTAGTAACCCATAGTAGTAAATCATAATCTATCTTGTTTTGGGCTGATTTTAGCAAAGTGAATTCTGATTAGTTGTTATCAGCTATTAGCTGGGAAAAATAATAACTATTTATAAATCTATATATAGAGATTTAAAGAAGGCTCAAAGTAAAAAAAATATTTAAATAATTTTCTGGAGTCAGGATTCTGGGGTCACAGTGCAATAAGCATTCCACTTCAGGTGAAGCCATGTTGAATAGTTTTTTCACATCCTAAGCACAGAACAGTGTCAAGTGCTTAGTTCATAAGAACGTCTATGCTGCCGATAGACAACTCTTTGATCTTTACTGCTGATCCCCCATCAATTAAATTATTACACAAAATAAAAGCAGATTTTACAGTCAGACTGGGAATATTACCTAAAAACAGCTTCTAGGGCCCTTCAAGTAAATACTTGCTAACCTGGCTAAAAAACATTTTTTAGAACATCATCCCAATGTGACTGGAAAACATAGGGAAAAAAATGATAACATTTATTATAGTATATACGGATAGGTTTTGTGAGTTGTGTTTTGGGGATTTTGTATAATTTTCCTGTTCAGAAATACAACTTCGTAGTACTAATGCACACGGCAATGTTACGGGAGGACATTCAGTGACCTACATACTAATGCAGTTTACTATACTGGCCTACCAAAAGGGGCATTTTTTACTGTGGTATAGCAAACCTGTACTCATACGCCCTCCAGCTTCAGTTTGATTTTTTTCAAAATTTTCACTTTATTGATTAATTTATAAATATGTATCCTTCAGACAAAAATAAAAACGATAGATTTAATAAATAGCCTCTTAAATGTTTTATAACCTCTTCCACATATGCTAGTATTAACAATGTTGTAAGCTCTACTGACCCATAAGTTCCAAATAAAGGTACTCATAAAGAATGGGAGCTTCCTAGCTTTGTTTTGAACATTCAAACATCAGAAATATATATGGGTTTTCTTATAAGCCCATATTTTGTTCTTTGTTTTTACCTTTTTTGGTCTACATACATTGCATTGAAATATTTAATTTGCTCAAACCGACAGCAAAGGTCAGCCCTGTACATCACCCTTTTACCAACTGCATTTATCATGTTTCTTTATTAGGGCATATGTGCTTCAACTACATCGACTTAATATGTCTTGTATCTGTGTTATCCCTTGGTACTATACTTTTCAATCGTGCAGTTTTGTACAATTCCATTTATATATAAGTATTTATTGCTCCTATGGTAATAATTACCTCCATTCAAGTTTACCTGCAATGACAAAGTATAGAATTAAAAAAAGTTGCACACTTTTATTTTAAGCAAAACGATCAAAGTTTTGTCATTGAATGTTAGCCTATATATCGATTTTACATATCAAAACTTATATGAATGGCATTTAATCTTTTTTTTTTTAAAGAGCACCATTGTATAGAAAGATAGATAGACTTGTATATGATATATTGTCAGATGTATGGAGGTGTTGCTATATTTAGTAGATTCATATACTCACAGTATATGTTGTGTGTGTTCTAATTGACAGTCAATAATAATGAATCACTGAAAATAATTGGAATTTGCAAAAATACAATAAACTTGAAATAATTTGGGATTTATGTTACTTTTATTGTTTATTACATCATAGTAAATACTGTTTACTGAACAAAGTAAATGTTCACCAAGATTAGTAAAATAGGTAAAGCTCTGTCCTCTAATGTGCGAGGGCAATATAACAAAAATATTTCCCTGCATATAATTGGATGACAGAAGTGAACACTGCGTCATTTTATTTACTAAGAGTGCATTCTCTTTCAAAGTTAACAATCATCACTAGATTAACCTCATGATGTGTTGACAACCAATCCTGGTTAAAGAAGGGTTACCGTATACAATATAATATGTTTTGGAGGGCCTGCCATAGGCAAAAGGTGATGCTCCACTGGAAAGATGTTTTGTAGATTGTGTCCACAGCAAGAGTTGAAAGCTGTGTCAGCTAACTCCATTTTCACCCATCCCTAAAGACTTCTTATTGGAATATCACATGTGCCTATTATATGCGTGTCCAATGTAATTGTGGCACATAACTGGTTGCAAGTAGATGGAATTAGAAACTCAGATTAGAATTTCTAACCATGGTTCCTGCACACACTTTAACTTAGCTAGACCATATCTCATACATGTGTGTTTTTTTCTATAAATGTTTATATTAATGGTCTTTCCTATAGTTGAAAATGTACGGTATAGTTATGTCAGGATTCCATCAATATTAGAATATACAAATTATGCTTAATGTAACGTATCTTATAAAAAAAGGTACCTAAAATTAAATTAAATTTTTCGATTAGGTAAAAATACCATTATTTGAATTTGTTTTGGTGAATTTCCTGACAATTTTTTAAATACTTTTTTTCTAAGCTTGGGAACAAATAGCTAACATTAGCTAACATGTATTTAAAGAAAAACTTGTGAAGAAAAAAGCGCAATGAGTAATACATCTACATATTTGTCTTTAAGGATTATAACATAAAGTTAGGTCATTCCCAGGGCAAACTAAAACATTTTTTTTTTTTTACAATTTTGCGAGGGTGTACTTGGAAGTAAAATATGTTTATCATCACAGAGAAATTACCACTTATTCTTAACATTTAGCGAGCCCCAAGTTGGGTTTTGATATATTTGCACACTGTGTTTATGTAGACCCATCCACACGTCATTTAGAAAACCTCCTAGATGATCTGGAAAACTCCATGCAACTTTATATGATATTCAGCTTTCCAAATAAATGTCAATGGCTTTTATAAATATAGTACGGTACTTATCTGATATAAAGGCTTAATCTATGTACATCTGCATATTTTTATTCTAAAATTTGCAATGTGTAGCAGATCAATGCCATCCTCTTTTCTTCATGACAATCCATGGTGTCAAGTGTCACTTATATTCATAACCCAGTTGTCGTAATGTGGGTCCAAAATGGCACCCATGGAAATTTTGTAACATAAGCAACTTTGAACAATAATAAGGCAATGGGGATCAAATGTGCATTTATATCAATATACTATGTCATTGTTAATAATTAACGTGTATTACTGTTTATTCCAAGGTTATTACAGGCCAAAAATATAATGAAAAATTATAAATCTGTCGTAGATTTGATCATTTCAAAGAATCTTTTTGCTCAAACACAATCATTTAACGCAACAGTTAAAAGATCAATTTGGTCCAATTTGACTCGATTTTTCTGCCAGGGCCTTTCATCCCTTTTTGATGAAACAAATTATTGGTTGATTGAAATTACCATTTACTGAAATAGATTTCTTAAAGACATGATTATTTAACCACTTCAGCCCCAGGAGGATTTACCCCCTTAATGACCAGGCCATTTTTTGCGATACGGCACTGCAATACTTTAACCAACAACCCAAACACAATTGATGTCCTTTTTTCCCACAAATAAAGCTTTCTTTTGGTGGTATTTGATCACTTCTGCGGTCTTTATTTTTGAGCAGAAAAAGACAGACAATTTTGGAAAAAAAACAATACTTCTTACTTTCTGCTATAATACAGATCCCCAAAAAATGGAAAAAAAATGTATTCATCGGTTTAGGCCAATATGTATTCTTCTACATATTTATTTTGTACAAAAAAAACCTCAATAGGCATACATTGATTGGTTTGTGCAAACGTTATAGTGTCTACAAATAGGGGATAGATTTATGGCATTTTTATTATTTATATATTTTTACTAGTAATGCCGGCAATCAGCGATTTTTAGTGGGACTGCGACATTGCAGCAGACAGATCGGATACTTAACTGACATTTCTGACACTTTTTTAGGAACCAGTGATATTAATACAGTGATCAGTGCTAAAAATATGCACTGACATTGTACTAATATTACTGGCAGGAAAGGGGTTAACATCAGGGGTGATCATGGGGTTAAATGTGTTCCCTGTTTGTAATTACTAATGGTATGGGGGACTGTGTGACAGGGGAAACACACAGACCTGTCTTCCTGCTTAGCAGGAAGACAGATCTCAGTGTCATCCTCTAACACAGGAGTCTCCAAACTATGGCCCTCCAGGTGTTCAGGAACTACAATTCCCATCATGCCTAGTCGTGTCTACGAATGTCAGAGTTTTACAATGCCTCATGGGAAGTGTAGTTTCACAGCAGCTGGAGGGCCGTAGTTTGGAGATCCCTGCTCTAACAGAACAGAGATCTGCCTTGTTTACTTGTTCTGTCTCTGCGGGGAACAATCGTGGGTGGCCAGAGGACATCAAGTCCACCGGACCCACTGATTGGCTCCCCTGCTGGCACATCAGAATTCTAGTGAACGAATCGCCATACTGGTACAGCGATTTACACAGCGGAGCCACCTTGCCGCAGTACACCTTTTTTGTTGTGCTGCCTAATTTAAAGGTTCCTGCAATTTAAAAGTTTTCTGAAACTTCTTGTTTTTCTAATTAATGATTCCCAGCTTTTTTTGTATCCAACCAGATGAGCAATATAAATTATTCAGAGTCCTGTAACATTTTCATCATGCTGGTAGATATATGCAAAACAGTTTGTTTTAATTTTTTTATTTGGTACCTTTCATTGGTTTACATTCTCATTACCTGATTATTGTGTTACAGATAGTGTAGCAGATAGTTGGTGAAGTTTTACCCCCATCTTTGTAAAGTTATCTTTGCTTCAAAAATACGTATATTGGTGTTCCCAGTCTCCTTCTGATATGTTGATCCTCCAACTTCACTAAGTTTACTGACCCAGAACCGATGTACAGGGTGGGCGTTCCAATAACACTGGCTGTGTAGCTGCTCTAGATCTGCAACATACTAAATACTGAAGGCAAAGGGCAACATGACAGCGACTGACTGTGACCCGAAAACGGCAGCAGAAGTATTTCTCTTATGACAGTTCCTGTTGAAATCACTGTCTAATTGCAGCCTGAAACTTTCTTATATTATAAGAAATGTGTATCAAATCATTGTAATCACTGATCAGTTAAATGATTTACATGTGACATGCAAGTTAATGTTAAATAATTAAATTAGAGAACCTCGTGATAGTATTTTTTGTGTCAGTATAAGTAGCCTCATTGGCTAAGTTGCATGTTAATGTGCACGGTGCTCAGTCATGCTTAAATATAATGCCAAAACGTTCAAGTGCGCCAGCCAGTATTTTAGTTTTTATACATTATGATTATGATTAACATTTGAGTTACTCCATAAACTTACAAATATGGGTCAGCAACACAAATTACAAGATCATCCAACAATTTCTAAATTCTATAACTTCATCTATTTAGTGACTTCCCGACAACAGCTCTCTTGGCAAAAAAGAAATGGTTATTGGTTTTGACTAGTGCCGCCAAAAAGCTTAGTCTTAAATGGAACCTTCTTTTTAAGTGTGCTGTAAAGAAATATACTAAGTGTTTTCTTTATGGACCTATGTAATCCTTATTCTTTATATACAAGAAGATAAAGCATGATTTACTAAATAGTGCAAGTTTTATAGAAGCCTTGTGAATATGCATAACAATCAAACAGGCCAAAAAGGAAATGTATATTTTGTATGTTTCCCTAAGGCTAGACATACACACACCTTCTTGTTCAGTTGTTCCGCAGGCTGAACTAGAGAAATCAGTTGATTTCCCTTTCCAAGCTAAACAGTGTGGATGGAGGAATTGCCACCTGCAGGTTATTGTATGCAGACATTTACAGCACTGGCAGCTGCTTGAATATCAGAACAGTGACTGTATCTATTTGGATGCAGTCTCTATTAGGCCAACAGTTTTCCAACCAGCTCCTTCAATTTTGAAATCGACTCTTTTGTCGAACTTGGCAGGGCTGATAGGGCCATCAATGGCTTGAATTTCAGCCAATTCTGCAGGAATCAACTGACATATTCAAGCCATCAATGCACAGGCTAACTGTAATAACAATTATACAGGGCTGGGGGTTTAACTAGGCACTAAATCCCACCAAGCTAGAATATTGAAACAACCAATTCTTATATATTTATAGGACTTTTTAGGTCCTAAGTTAACATATAAATATCATAGCTTGTAACATACCTAAACCTTATTTATTACTCTTATGCTTAAAATCATGTAAAAGAAAAAAGTCCATGCAGTTATGTGTATCGTATATTTCAATATATCACATATAATCTCAAAGACCCATTGCCCAACTAAAATACCTTTACAATCCTGTACAAATGTGTTTGCCAATTCATATATCTTCTCCGTCAGGAGATATTTTAAGGTGTATCTACAATAATATATGACTATAATAACATATATTGATTATTGTCAAGTTACAACATACCATCGTATACAGCTTACATATGTCACAAAACATTCAACCAGCCATGTAATGCACCAATGACTCACTTTTATACAGGAAAAGACTGTAGGGAATAAAAAAAAAAAAAACTGTGTCTCTGGTCTGGCAGGAACATTATGACCTTTAGTAAATTGTCCCAAAATGCTATTCCTAATGTCATGTTAATCTGACAGGGCTGTACTGAACAATTGATTTTGGATGCATCACTGAGATGAGCTGTTTTATTAAAAAAAATTCTCTTCAGGCTAATGGGGATGTTAAGGTAATCAAAGGCAAAATCATAGCATAACATTGCATAGGGTACCAAGAATTGGCTAAAAATATTTTAAGATACCAGGATGATACCTTACTTTTATAGTCAGTGTACAGTATCGTAATGTCTATAGAATGTTCGCCCAAACTTGTTTTTTCAATAATAGATAAGAAACTGCTTAATTGTCTCTAGGTGCTAACTGATCATAGTAAATGTCTCCTACCCATGTTTTCTTGGGATGTGGGCAAGAGAATAGATTGACTAGCCTAGAATTTTCTACACTGATTGTTATTGTTTTCTTAGTGAGAGCCCTGTGATAGAATTCTGCTAAGTTCTCTACCCTCCCTCTCCATGGGCTCGAATAAGCACATTTGTCCACTGTGGAACTTCAATTGAAAGATTATATGGCTACTGCATCTTTCACGATTCAGCAATTGAATCATTAATGTCTGTAGGTATCTACGTATACAAGTATGCTTTTGTATGTTAATGTTGGGGGGAAAAAGATTATTTGGTAATTGGAACCTAGGCTAACATCCAAATGCCATTTCATACCAAAGGGTACCTTTTGAATTGCCCTAGTTTTATGTACCAGGGTTTTGGTCTAATGTAAAATTCTTGCACTTCTTTCCTGTTTGAAGGGAACATAGATTTTCAAAACTAAAGCTTCCATTGATATTTCTTATTAAATCACACCCTTAGTGCATTTTTTCGCAAGACAAAAAAATCCCAAAAATGTCAGCAGTACACAAGGTGAAGATAAATCTTCCAATAGAGAAACCTGTTTTGGTAACAACTCTCTAAAACCTGGCCATACATTGCTCTATTTTTTCATTCAGCCAGTGATGGATGGGCAAAACCTCCTTATGTTATTGTATTCTGACAGTGGGACTTCCTTGCCTGTACACCCTGATCGAGTAAAAATTGAAGGGAAATCACCCCAACAGTACACAAGAAATAAAAAAGGTTAAACTCCTCCCTACTGTATTAAAAAAATATTGGCTATATTAATATGGCTTATTTAATGAGTTCTTGTAAAGAGCAATCAGCATCAGTATCGTAACCAATAGCAAGCAATCCTATTTTTTTGGTATAATAATGTAAATTGATGCTTATTGGTTGCTGTGGACTACTTGACTTTGTACATTATTCTTTGTCTTTAAAAAATGCCATTTTAAATATAAGGAAGATATGGAGAAGTGATCATATTGGATATCTTTATATTTTTTAAATCTGGTAAATGGACCAGAATCCGTCCCTGTTGAAAATTGGCAACTACAATAGCAAGGCATTAGGCAGCTTCCTGGCAGTGGACAGGTTAAATTGTCCTAATAACCAGGCAGTATTTAGTAAAATCAAAAGTGCTTTGGTGCTGACAGCTTTATATCCCTACTGGGTAATATTCGCTTACTTGAATTGGCAAGGTCTTTCTGCTAGTAATTTACTCCATAAGAATTCAGCATAAAGGCAGATGATTGATGACTGCAAATGCCTATTTATGAAATTGTTGATTAGAACTTGTAAATCCATAGGGAGTAATTGTAGTTTTTTTTTTCCTTTGCTCGGACTGTATTGTAAATAGAAAGCTTGTGATTTTTGTTTTGCAAGCTATAGGACTTGTATACAGGCTTGCGTTGTTTTAGCTGTTTCTTTATGCTACTGTATCTGGGCTTCAGAAAAATGTAAAACCTGTTAAACATTTGCTGGCTGTGAAAATATTTGTACAGGATATTCACAGAGCAACATTGTTGTCATACATATAATTGCCTGTTTTTATTAGAAATGACAAAAAAAATGATTGTGTTTAATGAAAGTGAGATGTGCTCCAGGGGATGTGCACATAGTTTCTGTAGGTAAATGTTAAATTGACAGCAGATTGACAGTTCTCCATAAACTACAGCAGAACAACACAGAGCAGCATGGGGTGATTTATTTAAACCCCAATTTTTTACCCCGTGAACCTGCATTGACTTTCAACATGCAATTATGTGCAAAGAAATTTCAAAAACAAAAGATATCCTTTGCACATTATTGGATGTAAGAAGTAAATACAGCTTCATTGAGCTTATTGAAAATTGTCACCCTAGAACACAAAAAGACCACACCGACTTAAATATTTGTCAACCCTAACCAAATGTCATTTAGTTTGCTAAAGCACTATTAAACTAAATGCCATTTTGTTTTTTAACAACATTTAAAAAAAAACATTATTTAATTGCCGACTGTATAACTTACATATACGGCGGCAAAGTGGCACGGCTGCGCCGGTTCACGTACCAAGCACACTTATGGGTCTGGGGTGCCCGTGCGCGCCATTGGCGGCTCGCTCCCGCTGTGATCACACAGCAGGAGCTCAGTGGCAGGCACCGCTGACTCGATGTCTGCCGGCACCTGCTGATTGTTCAGTACACAGGCAGAACGACGATCTGCCTATGGAAACAAGGCAGATTTCCATTCTGTCAGTAGGAAACGTATCGCTCCTGGGTTCCTGCAAAGCAGAGACACTGATCTATGCCTTCCCTTAGTAAAAGCACCTCCCCAGTACACAAACACTGGCTAGGAACATATTTAAAGCAGAGTTACAGCCTGGGTGAAAAAAAAATTGAAATCAGCAGCTACAAATACTGTAGCTGCATACTTTTATTATAAGAACAATTACCTGTCCAGGGATTCCGCAATGTCGGGACCTGAAGCTAACCTGTCCATCGGCTGCAGGTGCAGGCGCTGTTTCCAACTGTGCATGTGCGAGTCGCGCTGCGCCTTTTGAATGTTCTCGTTGTCTTCTGGGACACACACAGGTCCCAGAAGGCAACGAGGGGGAAGGAAGAGGGCACGATAAAAACTCGAAAGTGATGTACCTCGCCACGGCAACATGGGACAGAAGTCCCGAAGAAAACATACCAAAAGGGTATGCAAAAGCAAAAATATATAAAAAAAACTCCGCTTTAACCCTTTGATTGCCTCTGATGTTAGCCCATTTCCAGCCAGTGTCATTAGTACAGTGACAGTACAGTGACAGCCGCAATATCGCAGTCCCGCCATAAGTCTCTGATCCTTGCCATTACTAGTAAAAACATAAAAAAAAATTATATCCCATAGTTCATAGACGCTATAACTTTTCCGCAAACCAATAAATATACGCTTATTAGGATTTTTTTTTTTACTAAAAATATGTAGCAGAATACATATGTACCTAAATTGAGAAATTCGTTTTTTTTACATTTTTTTTTATTAGATTTGTTTTATAGCAGAAAGTAAAACATATATATATATTTTTTAATTGCAAAAAAAAAAAAAAACACAGAGGTGATCAAACACCACCAAAAGAAAGCTCTATTTGTGAGGAAAAATGGGACATCAATTTTACCATTCAATTGTCACTTAAAGTAATGCAGTGCCTAATTGCAAAAAATGGTCTGGTCATGAAGTTGGATAAATCTTCTGGGGGACAAGTGGTTAACAAAAGATAGTTTTTATCTTTTGTTAACCGTTGGTATCTTCAGCCGGTTAGATAGCCTGTCAACATGCATGCACCCAGCAATGGCTGCTTGGCTTTTCACAGGGCAGGTTTCTTGCTGATGACAAGAGTGGAAAATGCCTGCATGTGAGGTGTTGAAATGGCTACTTGTTGTCTTCATCGGAAGCCTATATGACAGAGTGGCAATGCATGTTGGTACCTTATATCAGATAGTACCAATGCATGGCAGGATCATGTATTGTTTTAATTTAAGATGCAGTTTTAAAAAAATTAAGACTCCATGCACACTGAAGCTGATAAAAGCTATAAAAAAACACCAGTAGCTTTGCAGGGAGCCTTTCAAAGTTTTTTTAGTGTTTTTGCAATTGCTTTAATCAGCATTTTTCAGTGTAGCTTTTTTTTTTTTTACTTTTTTTTTTATGGATAAAAAAATGCTCAAAAATGCGTTTATGAGCGTTTTGCTTTTTTTTTTTCGGGCGTTCAGAAAAAAGCTAATAAACTCCAAAGCTAATTAACACTAAAAAACGCCCAGGTGTGCATGGGCACAAATTCTAACATAGAGTTCAGTTTATGGGCTTTAAAAAAAAAAAGACAAAAACAAAAACGCCAAATAAATTGCAGTTTATCAGCGTCAGTGTACATGGAGCCTTAAAGTTAACTTTGAAAATACAAAAACTTGCCAGGTTTTATATATATATATATATATATATATATATATTTTAGATCAAAGCTACCACAGACATCAAATTGTGGTTGGATGTGTAAGCGCAATTCAACTTCTGAAAAATCTTTCTGCCAAAGATTTTTCCATAATAATAACCCACATTGGGCTGGGCAAAGATCATCTCTGTAGGCCCTAAGTAAGTCCATAAATAATTTGATGTCTCTCCTCTTGGGTATTTGAACATGAGCAGTATTTGATATCCTGTTTATCCCCTTGGTTGATTGTGGGTTCTCTTAATGCAGATTTATAATCAGTCTGTCACAGCAGATAAAAGTTTTTAGCATTTATTTTGGACAGATTTTTATAAAATACACAAACCATATGCATATGCTGTTTTAGCATTGTTTTAAAAAGCACTTATTATACCCAAGTATTACTGGAGTTGTCGTTTTCAAAGTTAAAGTGTATGTCAAGGCAAAACAATATTTATTTTTCATACATATCTGTAATATGTGTACATTTCCCCTTGACACACTCTACAAGTACAGAAAAATAACTGATGATGTTCCAGGAATGTTGTGTGTTCCTACCTTCCTCTTTGATGTCACAACTTATAGGGTTTGATTTACTGAAACTGGAGAGTGCAAAATCTGGTGCAGCTGTGCATGATAGCCAATCCGCTTCTAACTTCAACTTGTTCAATTAGGCTTTGGCAATAAAACCTGGAAGCTGATTGGTATCAATGCAGAGCTGCAAAAGATTTTGCACTTTTAGAAACCCAGTGTAGTTGTAGCTTATCATTACTGAGCTGGTGTTGTCAGCCCTGCGTACTTCATTACCAATGGATAATGAAGAACACAGACTTCCTTTCATCTCCTCCCATGCTCCTCTCCATACCTCCTATTTGCACACAGGCAGAGAGCACAGGAAGTTATTAGCTCACAAGATTTCTTGCAAAATCAACACATTTTTTTTGCACTTATCGAACATCTATAACACAACACTTTCAATTGTATATTTGACAAATCAAAAAGGAATAAATAAGAGAAGTTCATTGTTGGGGTTTACATACATTTCAAATACAGTAAAACCTTGGTTTGAGAGTAACTTGGTTTGAGAGCGTTTTGCAAGACAAGCAAAGGTTTTTAATACATTTTGCCTTGATATACAAGTATATATACGAGTATAAAAGAGAAGCGGGGCACCTCTAAGGCCGCTTACACACGATCAAATCTGTCTGCTGGAAACGGTCTGCCAGACCGTCCCAGCAGACAGATTCGATCGTGTGTACGGGCGAGCCGACGGATTTGGCCAGCCGACAGATTTGAAAGCATGCTTTCAAATCTGTCGCCTGGGAACCCGTCCGCCCGACATGTCTGTTGGTTAGTACGCTAACCAGCAGACATGTCTTCTCGCACACGCGTCGAATGGTTTCGACGCATGCGCGGAAGTGTTTTACTTCCTGGTGCGGTGACGTGGCGGCGTCAACGTCACCGCCACGTCAGCGCGCCGTCTGCCGGCGGGAATTTTGGTTTGATCGTGTGTACACGATCAAACCAATACGTCCCCAGCAAACAGATTTGTTCAAATCGGTCTGTCCGACCGATTTGAACAAATCTGTCTGCTCGTGTGTATGGGGCCTAAGTGTAGCAATATAGTGAAGTTTAATGAAGGCACAACATTTAGAAACTCACATGGTTGATGATTAAAACAGGCACATCCAAGTATGCAGTCTTCCCTATCACGGTTGCAGACTGACAGCGTTGAGAACCGGCAGTGTGGGGGGCAGTCTATGTAGACAGCTTTACCCCGGATGCCTGCATACTTAGATGTGCCTCTTTAATCATCAACCATGTGAGTTGCTAAATGTTGTACCTTCATTAAATGTAACCATATTGCTGCACTTGGGCCGCGTACACACGATCAGACATGTCTGATGAAACATGTCCGACGGACCGTTTTCATCGGACCACGCTGAAGTGGTCTGTTGGTCTGATGTGCGTACACACCATCGGACCAAAATCCACTCGGAACAGAACCCCGCGACGTAGAACACAACGAAAAATGAAGTTAAATGCTTCTAAGCATGCGTCGACTTGCGCGGGATTTTGGTCCGATGATTTTGTGTACTAACTATTGAACCTGTCCGACGGACAGGTTTCCAGAGGACAGGTTTCAAAGCATGTTTTGAAACTTTTGTCCGCTGGAAAACGGTCCCATAGGCCGTACATGCGATCGAAAATGTCCACTGAAACTGGTCTGTGGACCAGTTTCAGCGGACATGTTCGATCGTGTGTACGCGGCCTTAGAGGTGCCTCTCTTCTCAATTATGCTCTGTAGCTCCTGCTGGATTTTGCTTTAAATCCCCTAGTGGAGGCTTCCATTTGTGGATGGACATTTCATGGTTACATAACCTTGCTATAATCTTTTAATACGGACTATAGACTGAAGGACTTATGAATAAATGGTTGTGGAATGAATCATTTGAGTTTCCATTATTTCTTATGGGAAAATTTCCTTTGATATACAAGTGCTTTGGATAACAAGCATGTTTCTGGAACGAATTATGCTCGCAATCCAAGGTTTTACTGTATAATGCTTTTTGCCTTCTTTATACTTTGCCATGACTTAAAGCGGAGGTTCGGTGTCAAAACGTTTTTTTTTTTTTAAACACTATTCAGCTGCATTTGCTGTAGTGTTTTTGTTACTCACATGTCCAATGTCATTAGAGTGCTCTTTTCTGATGAAAGAATATTTTATATCATCCAGCGATGGGCATTGCCATCTTATGTGTGGGCGCTATGAATCCATGCTGCATTTATTCCGGGATGCGGCGAATGCTGATCTCCCAGCATTCACCGCGTAATCCCGTGCATGCGCAGTGTCGGCGGGGACCCGCGCCGTCCACACTGCGTGGTTACCATGACATCGGCCGGCGGCGTCCTTAAAATGACACGCCCCGCAGGGATAGGTATAGTAGTCAATGTCCGCCCTTTCACTTTTATGCTGCTACCATTAGTAGATAGGAAAGTATATTATATTTACTTGGTTTCATTTTTTTTCTTTCACAATACTTAAGTTGCTTCCTGGTATATGCCCTAGGCCAAAATTATGTCATACATTTCTGGGGTCTTCATGGATATTTATTTTTGTTTCATCTGGAGGAGGTGCTTTCTCAACGGAATACACCCTCCTGCTCACGTGTCTGAGCTAAGGGCAGATTGATTCCAGACAGTAAATGCTTAATTAATTATCAGCCCTTACTTAAAGAGGAGTTCCAGGCTCCAAGTCAGCAGCTGCAAATTCTAGGACACTCACCTGTCCACGAATCTAGTGGTGTCTTCACCTGAGCTGATTTTTCAATTGGCTCTCGGGTGCTGCTGCCACCATTTCGGGTAAGGGAAATTGGCAGGAAAGTCTTTCGGCTTCACAGCTGGTTCCTTACTGCGCATGTGCGAAGCATGCTGTGCTTTGTGAATGGCCTGGTGGTGGGGGAAGGAGAAGGGGGGCTGAACTTCCGAATGACTAAGCCACAGCGAAGTCACCCAAAAATGGGAGCGGGTATCAAAACCATGTACCCACTCCCCCCAAAAGATGCCAAATGTGGTAGCGGAAGGGTAGAGGAGGCAAATAAGGGGAGCTTCCCCTTTTGGGTGGAGTGCCACTTTAAGATGGCTAGAAATGCTAGGGGGGTTTCAAAGTGATTTCTGCACAAAATAAAGCATAGAGACATGGATAAATAAATGGTTTGCTTTGAATTATAAACAAATAATTAAATCGTTCTTCAGTTTGTGGTGCTTAGACACAATTTAGTTCTGCTTTAAACTACATGAAAGGATCTATATAACATATGGCATACAAATTGACTGAAATATGTTTCTGTTTCATTATTTCCTATATAATCATAATTTGTAGCAGTGTTGAAATGTAAGTCTGTTAACTTGCTGCACATTTTCACTGGCAAGTTGTATACCCGCAAAGCACTTGAAGCACAAGTTCTAGTTGTCACTTTTCCAATTTTTAGCAAATTTGCAGGTCAAGTCTCTAGCAAAAGCAAAGTTGCAGTGGTGAGTCTACAGCAATAGCTCTGCAAATCTACAGCATAACAATTCAACCACAGTGACCCCTGTGGTGGGATGACTATTGCACAACATAAATAAACCGGAAACTTGCAGCAGACTTGCAGAAGGTTTGCATATAAAGTTGATCTGGAGTCATGCAATGCAGATTTGCTGCATTTTATAACAAACCTGTGAAGCCTGGCAAGTCTAGCAATAGATTAGCAAGTCCTTTTCAAACTTGCAGCACAATTGCTTGCTATCTGGGTATTTATACCTGTGACACCAAGACATTGGGGGAACAGGTAGTCAACAGGACAGGAAGGCACAACAAATAAAATGTGAGAGAAGATCAGATCTTTCCACTATAACTAGAAAGTGTTTTTGAAGCTGTCCTTACTATTGACACCTATGACATTCTTAGGAGGAGTGGCTCCTGATCTTTGAAACCTTCCACAAGTATATAGTGTTTAGTATCATGGAAATCCAATAAATTGTATATACCGGATGCAGTTTTCTTCAGAAGTTATATAAAAAGGTTATGTTATGTTACAAGCTAAGATGTGAATAGCTCTTGGTTCGTCTTTAGCAAACACTCATAAAGCAATTATGGATTAGCTTGGTATGTACCACCCATATTTGTATTATTTATCCTGCTATTTTGTTTGCCTTATTAAATATTGACTTTTAATGTATTGCTAATGATTGTTTCATAAAAGCAAGTTAATACATACTGGTGTAAGTTAACAGGTTTACATTTATTAATTTCTGGCTTCACTATCTTTGAATTCAAATGAGCTCATGGATAGGCCTATTCATGACTGTACATTTTGAAGCTGATCTTTGCTGACGTTATCTTTCTCTCGGCTCTCCATGCCAAGATCATCAAAAATAGGGAAGCCCTAGCAAAATATGTACTAGATAAGGGAGTTCATTTTACTCTTGGCCTTGTGAACTATGACACGTTAAACGCAGAGTTAAGGAGTCGTTTAAAAAACTTCCCCTGATCTTAACATGAAACAAAGGCACATTCACTGGGCTATAGGAAAAAAAAAACATCTTTAGCTAGCCAGCTTCAGTGTTTTTTTATGGGTGACTCCTTGCATGATTTTAACCTCCCTGGCAGTATGATTATTTCAGATTTTAGGTGCTGAAAGCGGTACAATTATTTTGCAAGGAAATTTGGCGTTTTACATTGTAGCCCTGTAATTCTTAGGAATAACTCACTTAAATATGTCCAAACAAGAGTCTAGTAGGCATCCCGGGAATAATAAAGTTTAAAAAACAAAATCATAAATTATAATATAATAAATAATTATAAATAATTATAACAAATAATAATATAATTATAATAAAAATTATTCAATAATGTAATCAACTCAAAATCACTGAAATTTGCTCAGTTGCAGAATTGTCGCTGTCATTACTTTTATTTTTTTTTATGACGGATTTCCCCACAAATCGCTATCGCTCAATTCGGCAAGTGATTATAATTTATTATCACTGTATTCTAGCTGCTCTAAAACCACTTTTGACATAAAGGGACACTTTTGGTTGGACAATCTACAGTTTGCAGGCAGAAAGAACAGTTTTTATTATACAAAAGTACATGTAGGGCACTGGGAAGACCACTAGGGACAAAGGGGGGGGTGTATTTTTTACATACAGTACTGTAATCTATAAGATTACAGTATACTGTATGTAATGTGTTTATTTACTTTTTTGAATTTGGCGCCGTTCTCCACCCCCGTGCGTCGTAACATCGCAGGGAACGGAGATCGGTGGCACACAGGGACACTGTGTGAATCGAGCGAGGACCCGCTCGCTCACACAGCGGGGAGGCATCGCAGGATCCAGGGACAAGGTAAGTAACTTTGTCTCTGGCTGCTGCGAGACGAGCCTGAGTCTGGCTCGGGAATACCGCTTTTGGTACAGAGAACTTACCCTGAGCCAGACTCGGGAATACCGCCAGGGGGGTTAAACTATGCAATGATACATTGTTCATTATTGCATAACATATATGAAATGTTCTACTTTTTGTTAATTGCAAAGATAATATTTGAGGAACTGCCAGGTTTAATAACCAAATAAGGCTTCTGAATATTATTTTAGTTACGGTATTTACAGTGGAAGACCTGTCGGTATAGCTCGGCAAAAGTCATATTTACACTAATACCGAAGACAGACTAAATCTGGCCATAGATGGTGAGAATTCGAGAATTTTGAAAGAAAGTCCTTAGGAAAATTTGTACCAAAAAAATCTCAGAACATTTGTTTGCTTTTAACATTTGATTTTAGGAAAAATTTACATTATCAACGAAAACCACTTACACTGTTTTTTTATTTTTTCATTCAAGAAAATGTTCCTTCCTGCTCCTTCATATTTTTTTTGTCACTGCGGTTAAAAACAAATGTCAATTTGACCCACTAATGTTTAAAAAAATGAACAAACTTTTTAGAACATTCTTTTACTTAGGAATTTTCATTCAAAATTCTACCCATCTATGGCCAGCTTTAGGGCACATTCATATCAGCCTGGTCTTCTCATGTGCCCATCAGTGCAGCCTCATCAGCGTACATTAATGAAGGAGAAAAATTACCCGTTTGCAAAATTTTTAACAAAATATAAAAAAATATAATTTCTTTTTTTTAATCTGTATTTTTATTTATTTTTTAACAAAAAATAAAAACCACACGTGTGATCAAATGTCACCAAAAGAAAGCTCTATTTGTGGGAAAAAAAATGATAATGATTTGAGTACAGTGTTGAAAGCTGAAAATTGGTCTGGGCAGGAGGTGGGTTTTTAAGTGCCCAGTAAGCAAGTAGTTAATGTGCATTACATTAGGGCAGCCCATTTATTTAAATAGACTTGCCACACAAACCAAAAATCATGCATGCAGCATTTTTGGCAGCATGCCACAATGCAATGCATGTACGTTGTTGCTCTGCATGGCAATGCATGTCTGTTAACAAGGTGCGATTGGGTGGCAATCAGAGTAAATGGCACCACATCGCACCAGTGCATGCAACAGAACGGATTAATGCAGTTTAGGAGGGATGGGTACAAACTACTAGATACCAACAGACTCAGATTATTACAGATGTAATGGCGATTGGGTATTGGTGGTAGCAGGCATGAAATGTTGATAGGCATAGATGTCTGTTTTTCAGTATTTTTACCCAAGATTCAAATAACTTTTAAGCAACAATCACACACTTTTTTGAACTGAACTGAAAATGTATAAATCTTGGGTGAAAACTATGTGAATAGTGGGTGAAAACATTCATGAATTGACCCCTATAGACTAGGATTGATGGGTACATAATGTGATACATTACGTATCTTGATTAAATACTAAGGGGTCTATTTATAATTTTTTTCACACAAGATTCAGACAGCTTTCACAAATAGAAGTGAGTGAATCTGGGAAGAATTTGTGTAAATCTTGTGTAAACACATTTATAAAGATACCCCACAGTGAAACAGAGGTAACAACTGTAATCAGCACAAGATTGTACATCTACACTTAGCAAATGAAAAAATGAAAAGGATATAGTACTTTGATCTTTTTTTACTTTGGAAAAGTGTCAGTCCAACCATAAGTGATATTTCGGTTATAGGTGGCATCAGGAAGGCATAGTCTTAAAATCTATTCTGTATTTCAGGATATCGCAGCAGAGACATGTCACTACCATAGCTTACCCATCTTGTCGATTTTGGTGTTTACGCTCATCCTTGGGTGTTCACAATTGTATTGTCTTTAATATAAATAAAGTAAAAATCAAACCCAGAGCATGGGAGGACTATTTCCTGAAATTTAGAGTTTTTAGGGCCAGAGCCCATGAGTTACAGTATGTAAGCAGTTGTTAGGCAGTCTAACTCTCCACCATATACCACAACGTTAATTATTATTTTTTCTGTATGTGTGGATTAATTTTTAAGGGGACCAGGGCTTCCTGTAGTTTTCTTTTTGTGAAATCTAGCAGGCTGTTGGCAGTGGATTACACTGCAGACATTTAAAGGTCTCTGCACACACTGCACTTTTGTTTTCAAATTGGCTAATAACCCCCATAAAGTGCAGCTGGCTACTAACCCTTGTACAGTTACTCCGTGACCCTCCCTCCCACATTCTTGTAGACTTCCTATTGGCCTTTGAAGCTACCTGTGATACTTAGTGGCCAATGGGGAGGCTAGAAGTAATGACTGGGCACTGCCGTGGAGTTCTGTTCTGTTGACCCACTATCCTCATGTCTCATTGGAATGATCTAATTGACCATTGAGCTACCACACACTGGAAGGATAACACAGGGACATGCAGAAGAGGCTTCTGCCCCATTTGCTTCCCTGTGTTATTCCTACTCTGCATGCCCACGTGCTTAGTGATGGGAGCAGTGTCTGGCCCAAAACAGAACATGGTTCCTAATTCAAGTCATCAGCTGATTTAAGGAATATACTGGGAGTTATTTGGAGACTGTACTTTGTTCTTTGAATAATTATAGGTTTGCACAAACTCAATTTGAAAAAAGGGAGCAGTAAGGCACAATTACTATGGCTTTCTGTAAATATCAAAGTAATACTTGGCTATAGATCGAAACCATTTTATAAATATTAGAGCACATTGGTAAGGCTTTTTTACAGGTTTGGGGTTGACCATGGTAAAATAGGAAATTCAGGCTAAAGCCAATTTATCTCAAAGACATCTAACCAACTAGTATGGCTTTAGGTTGTGGCACAACGCTGCAAACATTGGGTGAACATACATTCCCAATGCAAACAATAGAATTTATTGAAAAAAGGAGAAAGTCAACTGCGCTAAGATAAACAAAGGAACAATAAAAAGCACAGCAACAGGGTGCTAGTGACCTAAGGTGATTAAAAAATCAAAAAAAGCTGCACTTGACTGTAGTAACAAACACAGATAAACAAATGACAAAAAAACAGGATGCGCTAAAATATTAACAAATAAACAGTATTAGTGTCCATGGATGGTGATCATAGTAAAATAAACCAAAATAGTGTCCATAAGTGATAAACAGAGAATTGATGTCAGACTGATCCTATTCGAACCAGAGTAAATTAATTAGCTTATTCTTGAAAAACACCAGTGGGAAAATTGTGATGATGACAATAAACGTGGTGACAAAAAAGTGCTGATAGTAGATCCTCCACCTTGCGGAAAACAATAGCTGCTTACCAGAAAGCCGGTGGTCTCTTAGTAAAAAGAAGACCCCAGAATGCATATGTGTAACCACTGGAGGAAGATAGTAGGCCAGGTAAGTTGTCAATCCCCTTCAGGCTGGGAGCTCGGAACCAATGTCCAGGGAAAAGCAAAAGAGGCCACAATAGTGTAATAACGTCTTTAAAAATTTATTTAAAAAAAGCCAAAAGCACACTTACATAAAATCAATGCAAACAGGCATGTCAGTGATATGCTGGGACTCCGGCCGGAAGCGATCCATGCAAACACTTGACCCGTCCAAATGAGGAATGGGAAGAGGTATACAGCGGGGGATGAACCGATGAAACACAGAATTTATTTCCTTAAGCAACAGAGACTGTTCAATTTGCAAAATTAATATTTGCTTAGTAAATAAGATGAAGCTGCGTTCACTTAAAGTGGTAAATTACACACAATTCCCTCTGTTAGAATGCGTCATATGCTCTAGTGTCAGTCAGGGATAGCTAAGACGTCAGCCAGGGAGGAGGAGTTATGTGCGCGGCGAGTGGCGCTATGAAATAAGGGCATATGGGCATATTTTTTACAAAGCACAGACACTGGAGCATAGGACGCTTTCTAACAGAGGGGATTGCTTGTAATTTAACTGTAATTTCAGCAGCAGGAGGGGAGAGGGTGGGCACTGTCACTAGCTGACAGCCAGGGAGGGGAGGGGGGAGAGGAGGACAGAGGAGAGCTGTGGATGATGGAGGCACGTAAACTGACCACGGTGTCAGTGTTCTGCAGCCATGATAAACCGTGGTTAGTTTACAGGGGTGGGGGAGTTCAGAACCAGGCAGGATCAGCCAGGTATTTCAGGTGATACAGGGGGTCAAATTAGACATAACATGTTTTAACGTAACAGGATCCAAGTTTTTTTTTTCTTAGGGTTACAAATGCTTTAAGTCAAAAAAATCACTAAGTGTTTTTTTTGTTATTGCCTTTCTATCACAAAATTATATTCTATGTGAACACAGTTTTACCTTATTTATTATTATTTACTGTTTAAAGAAAAACACCTACACCTTTAGTAAATCAACCTCAAGTCTAAAAAGGATAATTGACCACTCAGCCTCTATGATACCACAAACAAGTCTAGACTTTCTTAAGAATCAACAAAATTTAAACACAATTTAAACTTGAACTAAATTCAAAAATTAGTAATCTATTTTAATGTTATATGCAAAAATGGAAATGTGTAATGATTGCCAAATCCATATATATTCAAGATCTTTCCCCCCCCTATTCTTAAAATACAGCTTAATGCTTAGTAGGTGGGCTTCTCTCAGAGCTATTGAATGTAGAAACCTTTCATGCTAAAGGAAAATATGCTTATGTCTTTTTCAGAGCATTTTTTTTTTAAACTTGCAAGACTGGCCTGTTATTAACATAACAACATATTTGGTTACCAAAGAAATACATATTACCAATGTGATGTTTGCTTTAAGTGAAATCAGTGGAACACTCCCATGCAGTATGTACTGCGGATATAAAACTTGTTTAACCCATAGGCATCCAGTTCAGGGAATTTGAGAGTGGTTTGTCAGAAAAGTATTTTGTGTGTATGTGCTGGACAGAACACCTTTTTTATTTATAGCGTGGAAGTCTTACAGAGAAATGTACACTTCAGACCAAGCCATATAAAACTGTTTGCATACGCTACAAAACACCTGCCACCATTAAAACTGAATTCCAGGAAGATATAAAGGACATATTACAGCTCTGTACTCATTAACACGTCCCTAAATATATTTTTTTAAATGCGAGCAGTGTAAGTACCTGAATTTGGTTTGGTATCAGCCCCCTGTAGGCACTGTACAGCAGAGCTAAAGTGTGAATGGCGCCTAAGGATGATGCAATTCTGCCCGTGATCTCAAAGCGCTGAGGTGTGAATGACAAATCGCAGAACGCATATTTGAGATGCCAATCATTTGAAAAGCACCTAAAGTCACGGTGCAATAAATCGCACAGCAATCGTGTCAATCCACATTGAGTGAAGCATGGTGCCTAAAAGTAACTCCTTTTAGGCACCATGCCTAAAAAGAATACACCGCTGTCTACGGTGCATGCGCGTGGTAGACAACAGCGCAGGTGTACTGATAATGATGTTTTTCTGAATAAATAATGCCGGCTTTGACGGCTCCCGCGCGCATTAGCGGAGTGATGTCTTCACCGCTCCGGCCAATCACAGCGCCAGAGTGGCGATACCCAGAAGTAACCTCCGGGAGATATGTCTGCAGCTGGAGGGGGAGACAAGGACAGCTTCAGGGGCTTCGATCTAAGGTAAGTAATGCATAATGAGCTAGTATGCTAGTCAATGTCTGATCATATATTGAATGCAGGCAGGGGCGGCATTGAAGGACCCGGCCTTGGGGCGGCAAAGGGAGTAAATCCGAGCCTGGGTGGAGCTGCTCTTTAAACTAATGATAGGCTGACAATGGCCACTGTTGTTCGCCTGCAACTACACATCAAATGGTTACCTGCAGTTAGGGACAGATGTCAGAGCCTGGACCATGGATTATTGCTGCTGGAATCTGGTGGCTGCTGGTAAATGGCCATGTGAATGTGTGTCAATACTTTTTTAGATAATCAGTTGTACAACATTTGCCCTAAAAGACGTGTGTTTGATTTACATAAGTGTGGAGTGCAATGATATGAGGAGAAAAGAAGTCTAAAGTAAGGCCCGATTAACTGCATGGGGAACTGAAAAAAAATTAGAGTTGCTTCTTCTTCATGTGATGAGATGTTTGGAGTTCACACAAAGTCACTACAGCTGACATTACACTTTTGTAAAGCTGGTCCAGGATCACTTCACCTCTCTTCAGGGCCCTTCACATGTTAGTAAATCAGGTCCCAAGGTTTCTGTTGGGATCCAGAAACTGGCTGTAGTCTTGTCGTTCAAAAGTTTGAAGAGCCTGTCCGCCTAAACTAGGTGGTCCGTCTCTGTGTAATATCTAGCAGCCCATTCAACACACCCACTTCCTTTCTGTATTGAAGGCATTCACATGGATCTGCTTCTTCTCAAGTTTTTTTTTCCAAGGTATCAAACCACATTAGCTGATCATATATTGAATGACTAGTTTAGCTGCAACAAAATGAGTTCACTGGCAGACATATATACTTCTTTGTTCATTTGATTCAGGAGATCAGTACATTTTCTTTCAATATGTAGGTAAAGTTTTTAGTAAGCTTTATCATTTATATGAGGTGTGAAGCACCAGATTATTCATTTTAAATACCAATTTTTAATACATTTTGCACATGGATGTACTGTATACCCTAACTGTGGGGCCCAGCAGGGTTAGGTTGCAATGGGCAGTGTTACCCAATGCTTACCCAAGGCAATTTGCATAATGTTCTTATTAGTTCAGCCCACAGCAACCTACTGTGTTGGTGTGAGCGAATAAAAGAAGGAAAAGGATGTTTGTTTTGATTAAAAGGGTGGGGTTGGGACTTTGAATGAGGCATGTGATACAAACTACTAGGATGTTTGTTTTTACACAAATCACAATACGTTAAATGATATGTCATTCTGTAACATTTCAATAAAGTTTAATGAAATTAAAGGAAATGACAACACACTGCACCACCCCTGCACAGTTTATACCAGAGGCACACATTATACAGATTATATTGTGCACCAACTGATGTGAATGGGTCCCGAATGACATTTTATTTTATTTGCTAAAGAACTGTGTATAATAAGCACTTGCCCTGCTTTTTCTTTTTATACTTGTTTCCCCTTTATGTATCCTTTGTTGCATCTTGTTGATGCTGATTTGAATCTATTTTCGTACACTTAGTGGCGGTTCACACTACAGCGATTTGGGATCCAACTTGTCAGACCTCAAGTTGCCCCAAGTCGCTGGACATAAGAAATTCAATTGAAGTGAAGTGGAGCTGTCTTAATGTACACTACTGAAGTTGCTCCGACTTCAGAAAAGGTTCTTGTACTACTTCAAGGCGACTTCTAGGCAACTTGTACCCACAGATTTCAATGGAAGTCACCTCCAAAGTCGGATCTCCATCTTAACTAAAGCAACTTTACAGGAAAAGAAAATAGTTTACCCAGGCAAACCCCTTCTCTCCCACAGAGCTGATTATTCTGTGATTGGCCACAGCCAAAGTCGTCTGTCCTAGAGGCAACTTCAAGTTGCGTTGTAAGCTGCTCAAAGTCACGCTCACGTCGTGCTGAAGTCGCCTCCAAATCGCCTTGCAAAGTCGTGCTGTAAGTCGGGTTGCCCCTGTGCATACCGGCACTTAGTGTATGTATTTATACACTTTATTGATGGCTTTACTGCATTTCTCAGGGCAGGTTTTCTTCAGTGCTGTCATAGCTTGAGAAAATGAAAGCTGATAACTGACTATGCAGCAGTGCCAATCAGTGACCATCAGTGCAACCTATGTAACCTTCAGTGCTGCCTCATCAGTGCCCATAGTGTTGCCTATCAGTGCCAAGCAATGACGCTTTATCAATGCAGCCTCATCAGTGCCCATCAGCACAAATTATCAGTGCAGCATATCAGTGATCATCAGTGCAGCATATAAGTCACCATCAGTGCAGCCCATCATATCCCCTTCAAGCTACCTTATTAGTGCAGCCTCATCAGTGCCACCTCATCAGTGCCCATCGATGCAGCCTCATCAATGCCTATGAGTGCAGCCTCATCAGTGCACATCAGTGAAGAAGAACATTTTTATAACAGAAATAAAGAATCTTTTTTTGTTTGTTTAGCAAAAAATAAAAAAGCCAGTAGTGATTAAATTCCACCAAAAGAAAGCTCTATCTGTCTCCAAAAAATCATAAACATTTCATATACAGTGTTGCAAGACCACACAATTTTCATTCAAAGTGTGACAGTGCTGAAAGCTGAAAATTGGCCTGGACAGGAAGGGGGTAAAATTGCCTGGTAGGGAAGTGGTTAAAAAAAAAAAAACCTGGCTCCTAGCTTTTTTAGTTAGCTCCGAGATTCAAAGCAAATTTGTCAAGCCTATTGAACACTGCTCATGCTTTCCCCATACGCATTGCACACTGAGCTCATACACACAATCCCGTGGTCCAGCAGCAGTCTCTGCCTCCTCTCCCCCCCAGATACATTTTTTTATTGTTACGTACATTGTGTTGTCCAGGATTGTGCTTGTGTGTGTTAGGACATACATTTGTCTCTCACCATATCATGCCCCTAGCATACACCTTACTACTCGGTATCTATAGGTAGGTTAATTTGCTCCTGTCTACATTGGGCCTAGTATGTATGAATGTGAGTTAGGGACCATCGATTGTAAGCTCCTTGAAGGTAGGGACTGATGTGAATGTGTAATACTGTACATATGTAAAAGCGCTGCGTAAATTAATGGCGGTATATAAGTACCTGTAATAAATAATTAAAAAAATGTATATATCCTATCTAAATTGGCCCTACTATGTGTATCTATGAATGTGAGTTAGGGGCCTTAGATGGTAAGCTCTTTGAGGGCAGAGACTGAAGTGAATGTACAATATAAATGGAAAGAACTGCATAAATTGACGGTGCCAAGTACCTGAAAATAAATACATTAATAACTATACAATCAATGAGATGCCCTTCTAGTACACAGAGCTCTATAGCCCATTTTACATCAGCAGAGTATAAGCATTAACCATGACCATCCTGCAGTCTTTGTGTGTGCATTAACACACCAGTGACCAGTCTGCAGTGTATGTGCATCAGCCCCTCAGTGATTGTCCCCCACAGTATCCTAGTTTATAAATTAACCCCTCGATGACCTGTCAGCAGTGTATGTGGTCTGCTTCAGGAGCATGTGCATCAACCCTTTAGTGATGAATATTCAGCATGGGTGTGCATTAACCTGAGTGATAACTATTAAATGTGCATGAATTAACCCCTTAGTAAACTGTTATCATCATATAAGCATTAACTCCATAGTGTCCAGCCCTTCTTAGGTATGCTAACCCCTCAATGCTTATTACTCTGTGCATATATATGATAAGCCCTCAAAGTCCAGTCCTTAGCATGTGTGCATTATCTCCTCTTGCCTTGCAGATATTGCAGTTTTTTACTCTCTACAATCCTCTCCTACACATATTGTTTTCCATCATACAACCCACCAGTATCTTCTGCTCATTTTGCCCAATATCATACCCTCTGCTTTGCTACTTGCATACATATACTGTCTGCTGTCATACCCCCCACACTCCTTTTGCACATATTGCCCCCTAGTGTACCCACATATTGCAAAGAAAATCACAAATTTTGTGTTGTCACAAGAACAAGAATAGAGTTAATCTAATGGAGACACTGGTTCTAGAGAAAACCAAGGATTCCATCACTTTGGGGGGAATTTCCCCTCACTTCCTGTTGTGGCTGCGGGGCAAGAAATGAAGGGAAACCTCCCCAATGGGACACAGATAGAAAAAAAAAAACTCACATGGATTATAACCCTCCATTACTCTATCCAAAGTGATTTGTTTCTTTAACTTCAAAACCCACTTTAAAGCTAAACTTTTTTTTATACTTACATTGTTTGCATCTTATTCCTCATATCTCATATCCAAAGTGCAGTAGCCTGTGTTACATACAGTCAGGGCTGGCTTCACCCAGTTGCTTCTCGAACAGCTTGTCATCTGTCTACTGAACACAGGGGATCACTCGCTCACCACATCCGTCAATCAGCGAACGCCTTGTTTTTTTTAAAATAAATAAATAAAAGGAGTTCCCAGACTGGACAAGGTGAAGAAGAGGGGTGGATAACGTTACCATCTCCACCTTATCCAATCATAGAATGCTTGATTTAAATAAAAAAATACAAGATATTTTTTGGATGGTAGAGGTGCCAAACACGCGCCCCCCCACCCGTGTTCAGTATACAGACATGAAATCTGTTGAGTGGAATCCGGAAACTGACTGTGAATTTCTGCTTCCCCGTTGCCCTTCCAGATGGGAGATATGATGAATTGGATGTGGCCAAGCTGGACCAATGTGAGGTAAAAAATAGATGACTCTTGGAGTTCATCTTTAAAGACATATCCTTCTAAAGCCTGGCACACACAACTAGTTCCAAGTCTGTTGAACGTAAAAAAAACGCTCAGGTTGGCGCTGCTGTACTAAGAATCTGATCCTCTGCTGTGATATTGTGTTCTTGGCCCCCCCCCCCCGGCAGAACACTTTGGTCAGCTCTCTTAGTCATTGGAAAGTGGCAAGAAACGGATGGACGGCCGCACACCAAATAACTCTTGAGTTTGTCTATATTGAGGTAGCATAAGCAGACACCACAGATACACAGCACAAATCATATACAGCCGACGCGTTTCACACTTGGTCAGTGCTTATTCAGGCCATGAATAAGCACTGACCAAGTGTGAAACGCGTCGGCTGTATATGATTCGTGCTGTGTATCTGTGGTGTCTGCTTATGCTACCTCAATAAAGTCAAACTCAAGAGCTCTTTGGTGTGCAACCGTCCATCCGTTTCTTGCCACTTTCCATTGCCTAGTGCATTGCCAGCACCCACATCCACCTGGACATATCCGTGATTGCATTCGGGACCTCCCTGGAGCGGTGAACCCTACCTCGCTTTGTTCTCTTAGTCATTGGCTGAGAGTGCCGATCGAGAGACGGTCAACAGACCTTTTTGGTCATGACCCTTTGACAGAATGACAGAAGATGGTCAAAAGGCCGGATTCTATTGAACAGGCTGATGTACACACGGGCTGAATGTTGGCCGGTTTCTATTGAACTGCCGATGCCACCCAACATTCGGCCCATGTGTATAAAGCCCCATACACACCATCAGATTTTCTGCAGATTTTTGTCTTCAGATTTACCAAAACCATATAATATGAGGTCAAACCTCAAGAGTTTCAATTTGTATGCACTCAGGCAGGCCCTTGTACTACATGGTTTTGGTAAATCTGAAGACAAAAATCTTCAGATAATTTGATGGTGTGTATGGGGCTTTAGGCTTAAGTCTACCCTGTCCAATGGCTGACACAGCTGCAGTGACATCAGTGCAAGCAAACAGCGTTGTCACCTTGTACAGGAGGTGGAAAAAATATGTATCAACTGGCTGGATCAACAGGCAATAAAGCTTAGTTACTGGGGAGACACAGAAAAACAAAAACCGATATGTTAATGCTGACAGACTGCATCACATATGTCATTTTTAATTTTCCACTTTAACAACAGGCCTAGAGGTAATTTGCAACCACCACCAGACAAGCCCAGCTATCATTTGGTTCATTAGTTTTTCCCTCTAGTTCTTCAATATCATTATGATCATGGTGGGCTGGAGAGAGGTCAGCATTGCCTAACTTTGTTCTTCTTTTATATGTTATTATCTTTCTTATGACTAGGAAAGAAAGAAAATGTTCTACTCATCAGATTTTTTCCTCAGCATTGTAACCAAGCAATACCCAAGGCCTGCAACATTTTACAGCTTTCCACTGAGTAAATTATGCAATTATTTAGTGAGAATAAACTTCTAGGAAGAAAACAGTTCTTTTAAAATATGCAGCCAAACACAGTCCATATGTGCTACTGACGCAAGCAACACAATTGCTGCGTGCAGGTACCAATTCATGCTCTTTTTCTGAGTTAGTTGACATCTTTTAAGTGGAAAACTGCAATGACTCTTGAAAATGTCTTCAAATGATGGCTGATGCCATAGTTCAAAGCCCAGCTCCAGGAAAACTCAGATTTTTTAGATAAAGTGGAAAGGGTCAGACGCTCTGTCAGGTTCTTTTTGCTGCCAGTGTCCCTGTTGGGAAATTCAGACTTCCTTCCCCTCCTCCTGTGAGTAGGACAGGAAACCTTTCTTAATGCATGTTACATTCTTATTGTACAATCTCCCTCAGAATGGGCATACACATTGCAATCTGATTGTACCTTTTTTTGAGAGCTATCAACAAGGATGCAGTACAAGGTTCTACCTGCCCAGATAGAAAACAATTGTGCTGCAAGTTTGAAAATGACTTGCTAAGCTTTTTCTAGACTTGGCAAGCTTGTTGCATAATTGCATCAAGTCCTCATTGGATGACTCCAGATCAACTTTCTTTGCAAACATTCTGCAAGTCTGCTGCAAGTTGTGATTTAGTTGTGTTGTGCAATAGTCATCCCACCACAAGGGTCACTGTGGCTGAATTTTCATGCTGTAGACTCACAGAGCTCTTGCTGTAGACTCACCACCAGTGGCAACTGGTGCTCATTTGTTTTGGGGGAGGGCGGCAAACAAACCTGGCTCCCTCACTGCCCCCACCTTCCCCCGTCACTCAATCGTTTGCCCGGTCAATCGCCCGGTCAATCAGCCCCTTACATACCCAATCCAGGTTGCGGTTTCCCCCCTGCATCACCTCCCAAATCCTGGCAGTCGCTTCTCCTCCCAACCAATCACATCCAATCAATCAGGTCTTAGGACTTCCCACCAATCGGAATTTTTACGCGTGTATACGTGGCTATGTGCATGTGAACATGAGCACTATATGGACCACAGTCAAATTTTTTTGCACCTGAACTTTTTGGCAGACAGATTTGGAGTTCATACATCAGTCCCATGTGCAAGAACCCTTTAGAATACTTAACCCAAAGTGTATTTAAATTCAAGAATAATTATATTTATTATTTTTTAATTAAATAATGTGTATGATATTGCAGCTTACCAGTCTTTCGTTTTCTTCTTTTAAGCTTTTTTTTTTTTTACCTGGTAATCCTGTCGATAATGCACTTCTTTTAATATTATATCTATGGAGGAACAGTGTATCCCTCCTTGGACAGCAGCATTTCCAACCTCCGGAGAAGATATTGTTAGATGGACTAGAAGATTCAGATGGACTTTATATAAGTGACTAACTAATTAAAGGCTATCTTGTGCAAAAAAAAATGTAACAGTTAAAGAAACAATTTTTTCCTTTTGGGTTAAAGGTGTCATCTAATAAATAAAAGCTGACAGTAAGCAATGCTGCCAGCTTTAAATTGTTAGTCTCATTGCTCTAATGACCACTTTTGCTGGACAGCTCTGTCTATTAAAGATAGCAGACTCACAGGCAGGTTCAACAGGTAATACAACTAATTTACAGGGGGGACTCAAGAAACAAAACCTGCTATGTAAATGCTGTTGACAGACTGGGTAATTTATTAAAACTGGAGTATTCAGAATCTGGCACAGCTGTGCATGGTAAACAATTAGCTTTGAACATAATTATTTATTACAGGTACTTATATAGCACCATCAATTTACACAGCACTTTACATATAATACATTCACATTAGTCCCTGCTCTCAAGGAGCTTACAATCTAAGGTCCCTAACTCACATTCATACATACACATATTATGGCCAATATAGGCAGGAGCCAGTTAACCTACCAGCATGTCTTTGGAGTGTGGCAGGGAAACCACACAGGCACATGGAGAACATGCAAACTCCAGGCAGGTATTGTCATGGTTGGGATTTGAAGTGATGACCCTTGTGTTACTGGTGTGAAGTACTAACCACTTAGCCACTGTTCTGCCATTAACTAACTTCAGCATATTCAAATATGTTTTGACATTACAACCTGGAAGCTTATTGGTTTATTGGTTTCTATGCAGAGCTGCACTAGATTTTGCACTCTCCAGTTTTAGTAAATCCCGCCCCCCCCCCCCCCACTGTGTCATGTATGTCAGTGTATATTTTTGCCATAGGTTTGCTTTAACTATCCAATAAACAAACCCCTGCGCTACATACATTTTGGTGGATCTAAAGGGGTTTGTACAGTCAGATTATAGCCTAAGGCCTCGTACACACGATCAAATCTGTCTGCTGGAAACGGTCTGCTAGACCGTCCCAGCAGACAGATTCGATCGTGTGTACGGCCGAGCCGACGGATTTGGCCACCCGACAGATTTCAAAGCATGCTTTGAAATCTATCGGGTGGGAATCCGTCCGCCCGACATGTCTGCTGGTTAGTACACTTACCAGCAGACATGTCGTCCCGCACCGCCGCCGAATGGATTCGGCGCATGCGCGGAAGTGTTTTACTTCCTGGTGCGGTGACGTGGCGGCGTCAACGTCACCGCCACGTCACCGACACGTCAGCGCGCCGTCTGCTGGTGGGGATTTTGGTTTGCTAGTGTGTACACGCGAGCAAACAAAAATCCGATCAGACAGATTTGTTCAAATCGGTCGGTCCGACCGATTTGAACAAATAGATTGCCTCGTGTGTACGAGGCCTAAGGGTCCTTTCAGATGTCCGCTCCATTCGTCCGCTAATTACAAGTCCGTTTACGGACTTGTAATGGGCCCCTATGGGAGCGGATCCGTTAGCGGATGATGCATCCGCTAACGTCTGCAAGATCCGCATCCGTTTTTTTGGACGGAAGTATGTCCTATTTTTCTTCCGTCCGGCGGATCGGATCGGATGCAAACGGACAGACGGTCCGTTTCCATCCGATTCCCCATAGGGGATAGCGGAGGAGAGACAGGGTGGTCCCTGCACAGTGTGCGGGGACCGCTCTGTCCGCCCGACAGCTCAGCGGAGACCCCCCGCTGAGCCGACGGACACACAGAGCGGACCGAAAAACGGTCCGCTCCGTGTGAAAGGACCCTTAGGCCCCTTTCAATCAGGCTTTCAGTTTTTCAGGCAGGCCTGATCGAAAACTCCATTTACATGTCCGCTGACACCCGTTTCTATCCGATCCTCTCAGTAAAATTCAGACAGATGGTAACCCTAGTCTCCATCCATCTGAAGGATGTGATCGGAAGGGATCAGATAAAAACAGACAGGCGGTCCGTTTTCATCCGAACTCCACATAGAGGAGAGCAGGGCTCTGACAGGTCTGTCTCTGCACAGTGAGCAGAGATGGACCTGTCATCCGCCTGCTCAGCGGGATCAGCGGATCGATCCCAAACTGAGCAAAGTGGAGTCGGTCGGGTGGACTGCCTGTGTGAAAGAGCCCTAGGACTCGTCGAGTTCCACATCAGTGTTCTTGACGAAAAACATACACACAACCGTTTTCCTCTGCAAAAAATCTCTGCCACCAAGTTTCTTGATGGATTCTGTCGAGGAAAAAGGTTGTGTGTACTAGGCCTTACACTCAATTTGACTTCCCTTTGAGTCTTGCAGCACTGCCTACTATATGAAGGTAACACTTTATGATACAGTATATGTCCAAATTTAAAGGTAAGGTCTAGGACTTGTCTTAAAAAATATTCAAATACAGCCTTTGAATAAAGATATTTGCAGCAAAAGAAATGTGATGGGTTTATATTTTACCTTGGGGTTCTGCTTGATACACTATTTCACAGCTGTGTATAGCATTGGAACATTTCACCTTTAAGAGTTTATCGTTGGACAATGAAAGCTACCCATAGTATATTTACTAACAAAAATCCCTTTCTTGCTCCTTTTTTGGAGAGGTGCTTTTTTCTGCAGCTGCTGGGGTGTTTCTTCTTAATAATTAATAAAAAAATAATTAATAATTAATTTTAACATATGTTTTTTTTCATTTGTGTTTGGTTGTTCATGTTTTACAGTTTGGTATAAATAAGGTTATAATATGTTGTTCCACTGGTTTCTACATGTTTCAGCAAGAGGTTCTTGGTAAAATATAATAATTAGGTGTGTTGCGACAGAGTCTTATGCAGGTCATACATGGGTCGAATTCTGAACAAATTTTCTTTGGAAAATGAGAAATTTCGTGCATTTTGTTATCCAATGGTGCCCCCATTGATTTAGAAATTCGGCCAACGAAGCCTTCAATTTAATCTCATTTTGCTACAGGAAAGAATTTTCATGCCCGGGACAGCTTATGCACATTAATTTTTCAATTATATTTCTTGCACGATTATCCCATCATTGATTAGAAATTCATTTGTTTTTCCAAAAATTTCCAACATGCCCAATCATTTAAATTCAGTACGAAAATCGGCGGCAGCGCTCTAATTGTGTGAAATTTGAAAAAATGTCTTATGCTTTAGTCAGGTTTTTATTTATTTACAAAAAATATAGCTGGATATTATTTTGAACCAGGTTGTGGCTTTAGCCTGATAAAAGACAAAAAATAGCTGTACATTGTAGTTCAGGCCGGGTTCACACTGGTCCGACAAACGCTCCAACATTGGGAGCTCATGTCGCATGACGTGTGAAAATCAATGTTTCCCTATGAGAGCCGTCTTAACTGGTCTGACACAAGTCGGTCTGACTTTGAAAATGCTCCCTATACTACTTTGGTACAACTTTGATCCTACTTCAGCCCATTGAATATCATTGAAGTCGGATCAAAGTAGGATCCTTGTCCTTATCATCCGACTTTTGACATCCGACATGTGATTACAGCAGCAGTAAAAGGAATTTATCTCACCCTGGGATTGTTTTGATTGGTCAGAGAACAAGTCAGACGATCACAAAGTCGGATCAAATTAGTATCCTGTTCATGAAAGTCGGATGGATGTAGGACCAATGTAGGACCAATGTAGGACAGATGTCGCAGAGCAAAGTAGGATGAAAGTTGTACTACTGTCGTGTAGTATAGTGTGAACCCAGCCTCAAGGAAATTTGTTCATTCATACACTTTAGATGTTCTTCTGTCTATAACGAAAGTTGTGTTAAATCAACATGAGTAAAATAAAATACTAATCTATATATATCTATAGATCTATATCTATCTATCTATAGATATATATATATATATATATATATATATATATATATATATATATATATATATATATATATATATATATATATATATATATATACATATAGAGATATATCTATAGATATATGTTTATCTATAGATATATCTCTATATATATTATAGTCATAATTCTAGCTTTAGTCAGTAGCTCTCTGCCTGGTGTCACACAGCCCCAAATGTATTTTCCTTAGTGTGCATGCTACATCTCTATTCTACCCATATTGTAAAAGGAATTTTTTTTTCTAGAGTCTAAAAAAATGGAAGTTTTAGGGGTTGTAAAGGTTTGTTTTTTTTTTTAAATAGGTTCCTTTAAAGGGGTGTTCCAGCCGCGTTTTTTTTTTAAAGTCAGCAGCTACTAACAGTGTAGCTGCTGACTTTAAATAAGGACACTTACACTTACCTTACTTGCCCGCGCTGATGGCCCCCCCGATGCCGGTCCCACAATCGCTCCGGGTCCCGCGCCACCATTCACACTATGGGAAACAGGCAGTGAAGCCGTACGGCTTCACTGCCCATTTCCTACTGCGCCTGCGTGGGTCTCACGCTGGCTTGTGAATGGGCGCGCTGCTCTCTGAGAACACACACAGTTCCCAGAAAGCAGCGCGCCCCATTCACAAGCAGAAGAAGCAGAAGAAAGGACACCGCGGTGTGGAAGAGGCAGATTACGGACTTCCGCATAGCAACAAGTATTTCGGGTGAGTATTTATTTATTTATTTTCAGGTTTTTTTTTATTTAATTTTTTTAAGTAATAAGGGGAAATGTTGTTTTCCTGGGTGGAACTCCACTTTAAGCTACTGCATTGTTGGTTCACTTACTTTTTTCTTTGACTTCTCTTCTAATTGTTTTTTCTTTGTTTTCTTTGTCTGAATTTGTCACTTCTTGTTCCTCCTCAGTAAGTCGTTCTGGGTGACTAACCCCCAGCCAGAACAGTTCGGATGATGGGGGCAAGCTTACTGAGGAGAAACAGGAAGTGAGAAATTCAGACAAAGAAAAAAAAAACATTAGAAGGGAAATCAAAGGAAAATGTAAGTGAACCAACAATGCACTAGCTTATAGGAACCTATTTAGAAAATAAAAAACAAACTTTTATAACCCCTTTTATCTTTACACCTGCTGGCAAATTCAGATGGAATAATGTGGAACTTCACTCTCTCAATCCACATTATTTATAATCCTTGTGCTGTTAGTATTAGTAAAATAAAAATAAAGTATATCATATTTACCTGTTTTAACGGATAAGTAGAGTTTAAAAAATAAAATAAAAAATGCACATTTTTTTGCAGTTAAAAAAAAGGTGCATAAACAACAACGAACGGTGATACTACCCCAGATTAGTGAAACTCCTCCTGAGCTGTCGGGTGCAGGATGTGCAGTTGCTCAGCTGCCAAAGTGATAAATGGATAAAGGACAATCCGCATGCGGATTGTCATTTATCCCCCAAAAAAGTGCAATATACTATTTTTTTGTTATATGTTCCACCCCAAAGGTGAACTTATCTTTTACATCTTTTTTTTTTTTACATGTCTTCAGTTACTTCCTGGTTTTCAGGCCTAGCCAAATGTTGTCATACATCCCAGGGGATTTCAGGAGAGGATGGGCTTTCTCAGCTAAGCACACCTCCGTCTGCATGCCAGGATTTAATGTAGTAAATACTACATGAATAATCTGCCCTTACTCAAGATGGCCACGGCCAGAAATGCTAGGGGGGTTTGGGTTTTTTTTTAAAGTGATTTCTCAGCAAAATAAAGACATGGAGGCATGGATAGATGGGTGAGTTTGCTTTGAATAATAAACAACATTTTTGGTCTGTGGTGCTCAGATACAGTGTTGTTACACTTTAAATTTGACAAAAAATTCCCCTGGAAATTATCCTGGATAGGTGAATAATGACATAATATTTTCTTAAAAGGTATAAATCCTTTTCCGTAGATTTAGTCTAGTCTTGGCTAATTACAGTAATATGTAAACCTTCCATGCTGTGAAAAATATACCTTTTACTCCTTCTAACTTCTTAGTAACACTGCTCATGAGGTTATCTCTCACATATCAAAAATAAATCAGTATTTCTGTTCCTTGTAAGGCATTTATAGCTTTATAAAATAATACAATAGACATAGTCAAAGCTGTGGATAATAATGGATCAGGGTTATGCTTATACCTTGACCTCTTTAATAACATATAGATTATGAAACAGTGGCTGTGACACTTCAGTGTTGCATGAAAACAATAGGAAATCACCTTCGATTTGTAGGATAACTTTACAAAGTGTACATGCTGAAAAATTATGTTATAAATAAGCAACACTGTTTTACAAATGGACCATTCAAAATTGAAGTTTTGAATGAGTAAGGCCTCGTACACACGACCGAGGAACTCGTCGTAAATGAAATATCGTTTTCCTCGACGAGTTCCTTGTTAGGCTTGTCGAGAATCTTGACAAGCTATCTTTGCATACACACTGTCAAGACAAAATCTCGTCATTCTCAAACGCTGTGACGTACAACACGTACGACGGCACTATAAAGGGGAAGTTTCATTCCACTGGCGCCACCCTTGAGGCTGCTTTTGCTAATCTCATGTTACTGCGTGTTAAGTAAAAGTTTGGTGAGAGACGATTCACTGCTTTTACCGAAGGCACACTCCCGTCTCATACTTTATTCTGAGCATGCGTGCGTTTGTAAGCATACACACGAATGTGTTTCTCATCGTAAACCAGCCTGACGAGAAACACGACGAGGAAATTGAGACTCCCGATGGGGAAAAAGAGAAATTGTTCTCTTTTTTTCTCCTCGAGTTTCACATTAGTTTTCTCGACGAAAAACATACACACAACCGTTTTCCCCGGCAAAAAAGCTCTGCCACCAAGTTTCTTGATGGATTCTGTCGAGGAAAATGGTCATGTATCAGAGGCCTAAGGCCCAGTGCACAGTATAAAAAATTTGAAAAAAAAAAACGATCATCCAGTTTTCCTTTCAGCAGAAACCAAGAATGGTATTAATTGTACAAAAAGGCTTTTTGTTGTTGTTAATTTTTTCTGATCAATCTTCCGTATCCGTATTTTTCTCGTACAAAAACTGTATGAAAACAGTACACCATAAAGAAAAGCCTTAATTCTGTTCACATACAAAAAAGGTTGGAGTTTGTCCAAGTCTGGATTGGATGTCGAAAGTTGTGTTCGCACTATACGAAAATTAAGCGGTCATGCCTCATACTGAATTTTCCTTCTGATTTTCTCATAGTGTGTACCCCACTTAAGAATATTACTTCCTGGAACGTCTGGCTGCTTATTATCTGATGAAAGGTGTCAAAGGGTAATACTTATATAGTTATTATAGGCAGTGACCTTTTCCTTCCCATCTTTATTTTATTGAAATCAGCATTCAGAAATGGAAACAGATTTAAAGCTGAACTTCAGGAAAACAGCTTATTACACAGATACAACACATATAATGAAGCTGTTTTACCTGCCAAAGGATTTGTATTTCTGTCCCTACAGTCCTGTAATTTACAAGGTAGGCGATCTGCATTTTTTTTTCTGCTGCGGTTCAGTAACAGGTCTTGTGCCTTCTAGTGCTGCTTCTCTCTTCTCTAGTCTGTGTTCTGCTGTACAGAGTTTGCATGAGAGTTCTTTACAGAGTAGCAAGTCATGTTCAGGTATAATAACCGATTGCTTTAAAATAAAAATAAAACATTTAAGGATGAATTAAAGCGCAGTTCCAGCTGGACCCATGTTTATTAAAGCAGCTACAATAAAGAGACACTCACCGTTCCCACAGTCCAGCGATGTAGCCTCCTAAAGCCTCCGTTGTCTCCCCAGCCTGTCCGCCATGCCAGCATTGCAAGTGTGGACACCCCGCCGTGACAGTTTGTGTCCTCACAGCCGGGTGTGCACTGCGCATGTGTAAGTCGCACTAAAAGTCCTGAATGGCCGGGCAATCTTCTGGGACCTGTGACATGTCCCAGAAGATTGCAGAGAGGAAGGGGGAGAGGAGGAGTTGCCTAGGTGGCGTGAGAGGAAGTGGGAGCTGGATACCTGTCAAATCATGCCAAATGTAGCATATCAGGGGGTCAGGATACCTTAAAGTCAGAGTTCAACTTTTGGGTCGAACTCTGTTTTAATGTGGATGTAAACCCAATTCATGAAATTTGAGCTGGACACATATATCTGCAGTATTTTGTTATCTCTTTTTATTGGGCCAAATCTTATAGCTCTCTTCTGAACAGTTCCTCTGTTATCAGCCTGAGAAATCCTGATATATTTTTGGACTTTTTAGACAAAAGCAGCCTGAATCTTTTGTCAAAGGAGGTTGCTAAAATAGATTAGCAGAGAGCAGCTCCTATTACAAAACAGCTCTGAGAGTTTCTGCCTATGATGAGAGAGGGTGTGTGTCGTTCCTCCAATCAGAAATGTTAGCTATCTTGGCTGTATGCCCAGACATCACACTCTGTGTTAACCAGGAAGAGAAAATCTCCTAATAGGATCTTAACTTTCTAAACAGTATATAAATGTGAAGACAGCAGATATACATATAAAACATATGTAGGGAGATTTGGTTAATCTCTGTGTATCTTCTGAGGCTGTTTACTTCACTGGGTGTATGGGGGGTTTACATCCACTTTAAGTACAGAGCTTAATTAATTTTATTCTTTTTTTATCCACCAAGAGTTCAGACACCATCATTACCTATTTTCTGATACACAGATATTTTTTGTCATTTACTCGACAGCTTCATCATTGTTTTTTTGTTATTTATTTATTATAGCTGTTTTGTAGTTGCTGGACTGATGTATAGTTTATATTATGGCGGAGGTTAAGCAGGATAGCATATTATTTGCACTTAGCTTACTTGTGAGATTGTGTGTGTTATTTTCTGCAGACAGTCCCTTTATTTAGAAGGTACAGATTACACCTCTAGAGGATAAATTAATTACTGGCTTCTAATGAAAAGGTTTGTAGCTGATTGCACCAAGGTGCAGGGGTGTGTGTGTCTGCCACGGCCTCTGTGTTGTTATGTATTGTATTAACTCTTCTGTGCTTAGATTACTTGGCTAAGTTGACATCGGAACTCAACTCTTGTTCAACTCCTAGGAGCAATGAGAACTTTACAGGATCTGCTTTGAATTTTGTATCATTGAACAGACAGATATGAATGGGTATAAATGGCTGGATAGCAATTGAGATCAATGCTATTTTTTTTTTCTATTTTACATTTTATTTTTATTTTGAATGAACTTGGTTGCTGGTTAACATCAGCTGGACAACACAATTTTTAAAAACAGATTCTAAAAATGATGGATTAATATTGATCATATTTTTATATTGTAATAAATAGTATTGCAATCTGACAATTGTACAATTTATTATCACATGTTGCAGACTTGTTTTGAAATATATATTTTCCTATTATGGTTTTCATTTATGAGTAAAAGATAACAGTCATGATTATATGTAAGAGCAGAGGGAGAACAGGGCAGAGATGCCAACCTGCTAGATGCCAACCTGTTTTTTACTCACAAAACATGGAAAATTTACTGACAGAGAATACTTTTTACTGGCAACCTGAAAAATTACAGAACTCCTATTAAGAATGAAGACAACCTATATTTAACCACTTCCCGCGTGCCATATAGTAGAATGACAGCCGGAAGGTGATTCTATTATCCTGACTGGGTGTCATATAACGTCCAGCAGGAGAAGCCACTAGCGCGCGGCGATCGGTGGTGTGGTGTGTCAGTCTGACACACCACATCTCTGATCTTGGTAAAGAGGCTATGACGTAGGCTCTTTACCACATGATCAGCTGTGTCCAATCACAGGTGATCACAGTGTAAAGAGCCGTTTATCGGTTTTTCCTCCACTCATACTGACAGGCAGATTTTTTGCACTCTCTGAGTCCCTTCCACTAGTACAGTAGTATTGACCAACCTGATTCTTACACCGACCTACCTGATCACTATATTAACCTACCTGATTCCTACACTGACCACTAAACTAACCTATCTGATTGATATACTGACCATTACACTGACCTACCTAAATTCCTATACTGACCACTACACTGACCTACCTGATTCCTATACTGACCTGCCCTCCTCCTTCCCCCCAGTCTCCGCACGGTCACAATCCCTGGGATCATCACGGATGGTCTTCAATGTACATTTACTCACTGCTGTGTCAGTGTCACCGCTGGAGCCTAAGCCAGGACTGCACCGCAACTTCTTTCTCATAGCGAAGCAGAAGAGCTCACAGTCTCCTAGACTGCACAGCGCAGGAGAAGAGCTGCAGGCATCCTGCCGCTGCGCCCCTCTAAATTTTTCGTCCCGGCAATCATCCCCCTGCCCCCCCACACTACGCCACTGGGCAGAGCTTTATATGTTTAGAAATGGATAGACAGAAATACTAAATATTTTGGCAGATAAAACAACTCCTTTATATGTGCTTAAAGTAATTGTAAAGTTAATGTTTTTTTTGTTAAAATAACAAACATGTTATACTTACCTGCTTTGTGAAATTGTTTTGCATGGAGCAGCCCCTATTCTCTTCTTCTTCCCACTAGTGCTTCTGGCTACTCCCCCCTGCTGAGTGCCCACCATAGCAAGCCACTTGCTATTGGGTTATTTGTGGGTGCTCCCTCCCGATCTCGGCTCTATGTGCCCCGCCCCCTGCGCCCCTGTCACTGGTTGTGATTGACAGCAGCAACAGCCAATGGCTCCTGCTGCTGTATCTGAGCCAATGAGGAGAGAGAGAGCCGAGAGAGTTTCTGTTCTCTTGCACACCAATGGATTGAAATCAGACTCAGGTATGTATTTAGGGTTGGCTGCAGGGGGTGCTGAATGCAGATGGTATTTTATCTCACTGCATAGAATACAGTGAGGTAAAAAGCCTTCTGCCTTTACAATTGTAGCGCCCCCTTACTTTCTGTAGGGGCATTACGCTAAAGTTAGTGGGGAATGGGAGAGTTATGTGGCTCCCATTCACAATTTGTCAAATTTAGGCTTCTGTCATTCCCAGAACTGTCCTGTGGGTTGGTCTGTGCTCCAGGGGTGTGTTTCCACCCCTGGGCGGCAGCTGGTGCTAGAGAGGTTCTGGCGGACTCGCTTTCCTCAGCAGCCAATCAGAGGGGTTGGTTTCCTCGCTAAGGCATGCTGAGGGAGGCTATATCTGGGGCAGCTGCCTTGGCCTGAGGGACGTTTTTGCTTTCTGCAGGGTCCGAGTACCAGGTGCAGCACCCACCTTCAGGGTGCGCGCATCCATGGACCCCGCAGCCGTGGCCTACCTGGCCATAGTTGCGCACCATGCGGAGCTCTACTCTGACAAAGAGAGGGATCCCAGTAGCTGCTGGGTCCCAAACCTTTTCTGAGAGGATCCTAGGCTGGGAGCTGTACGGTGGGGGATCGGCTTGAGGAGAACCTGGAGGCAGGTGATCCAATAGGGCTTGAACAAACAATCTGGGATCCAGTGACTCTAACTAAATCTATTGGGAGCACTCGCTCATTTTAATTTCACGTTCACTTAAGTACTAAGCCTGTGGCAGAGGCCCGAGCCAGGCCTGTGGCAGAGGCCTGGTCCTGCCCCTGAACAGACCCGTCTGCCAGGCCTGTGGCAGGGGTCTGTCCAGGGGCACTTTACCCATTCCGACTGGAGTGGTGACTAACTGAGTTAATCATTGCTGAGAGCAAGACTGCTCCCTTCTTCTTCATATCCAAGGCCTGATACTCAAGCTCTCTCTCTATGCTCATCAACCTTTCCTGTCATATACCATGTTGATGAAGGCCATGTTGGGCCTTGGAATAAAGCATTGAAGAAAACCCAACTAAAGACTGGACATTCGCTCTCTTTCTCAACTCACAAGTATCACCCCAAGACACCTGCCAGGTAACACAACACGCCGATTCCACTTATACTCAGTGGCTCCTGAATTGGGTAGCGCTACACAACACTTTAGGACCCAACTACTGGCAAATAAAAAATTATCCCTTGCAGTAGGGATGTGCCCACACTGCAAGTGTAATTTGCTCACTTATGTCTAGGGGATTAATAAAAGAAGATATACTTACCTGATCCTTCGCTCCTCTCTGCAGCTAGACCGGTCCCTGCAGCTTCTGCACCCCCATTGGTCTAGCAGTCCAGGGCTCTGACATCATCAAGACTAGAGCATGGTCCATTGCCCCGCTCTGGACATGAAAATTCTGAAGGGCAGTCCACCGCCGGAATGTAAGGGAACGCCTTCAGCCAAGGGAAGAGTCCCATGTAAGTAAAAATGCTTCCCCTCTCCCCCAGTCAAAAGTAGCTAATAACTCTTGCAGTACTGACACAGCTACACTGCAAGGGATAATTTTTTCTCTGCCTTGAGTTTGGCTTTAATCCAAGGCTGGACAAAAGCTGATACTAACATTTGAGGTTGTGGATTGGTCATACTGGCTCCTAAATTCTACATTCATTTGTCCACCCCTGATTTGATCTATATATTCAGTCGTTTGCCTCTAGTTCATATATTCTTGATAGGGTTCTTGAATAAATCCATTCACACTACAACTAAAGTACGTTGTGTGGTGCGCTCCCAAACTCTTGCAAACTCTGAAAATGGGTTGTTTTCACTAGTTGTTTTTAGTGCATAAATCCGAAAGTAGCCTAAGGAGAAAACAGTTTTCAGGATTACCTTTACGTTACTGACTTATTTTAAATATTTTTACAGTTTTATAGCATTATACACTTGACGGCACATGTGACATTCTGCTTTAGTTATCTATGTATGTATGTTCACTAAAATATTAGTATCCAGAGAATTTCTGCTGCATACAAGTTGTAGTACATGTGATAGTCAATGTGGAGTCTCCAGCTTGAATAGGCTCACTGTTCTGGTACACTAATTTGACAGAAGTCAAAGCAGCACTTAGGGTCAACAAATGCTGGCATTGGGATCCCTATGATTGGTACGCTTGCTCTTCTATAAAGAGAGCGTTTATCAATGCGCGCGAACTTGTGAAAGAGTCGTGTGTAAATGAAGCGGCCGCATTTGTCTCCTTGGGCAGTCTACAAGTTCAACTTATCTCTAAAACTAAATAGAATGGTTTAATCAAAGGGATAATCTATTTGTATTCAGGATTTGCTTTAATGGCACAATTGAAATTCTATAGATATGATTCCAATAGTTTCATAATGGAGGTAGCCCCTCTTATAATATGTTCATTTGTTGGTATTTCTTTTAACGATAATCAATTAAACATGTACTCCTCTAATTGCTGCCAAATGAGTTAAAATTGACCCGTTGTAGATTTGTTGGTAACGTATTTCACTGAAGCTTATCCATTATGTAAAATAGGCTTTAAAAGCATGGATACTAATCTGACTAGATTTGGTTTTCTGGAAAAGCTTTATGCATGTGTATGTGTTTCACTTTTTCAGAAAATAGGTTCAGTGTATGCTGTATTGCAGTTCTGGGTGGTAAAATAGGACAGGTGCTTTCAAATCCTGAAAGTACTATTCAGCCTTGACCTGTATAGTCAAAAGCCAACATTGTTAAGAAGAGTCTCTGTCCTTGGAATGGCTATCTGCATTGTCTACCTTGAGTAATTAAGTGATAAAATGCAGAAAGTTACCAGGAGATTTAAAATGTTTTCAGTGTAAAATATGCTTCAAAATGCCTTGTTAAACGTTGAATTCTTTAAGTGAAACTTTAAGGGAAAGGATGACAAACAGACAATATTTTATGGCAGAAGAGACATAGGGGGTTATTTACGAAAGGCAAATGCACTTTGCACTACAAGTGCACTGCAAGTACACTTGTAAGTGCAGTTGCTGTAGATCTAAGGGGAAGATCTGAAATGAGGGGAAGCTCTGCAGATTTTATCATCCAATCATGTGCAAGTTGAAATGCTGTTTTTTATTTTCCTTGTATGTCCCACTCAGATCTACATTGACTGCTCTTCCAAGTGCCTTTTTAGTGCACTTTCAAGTGCACTTGCAGTGCACTTGTAGTGCAAAGTGAATTTGCCTTTCATAAATAACCCCCATAGTATATTTCTTTTGCAAAAAAGTTCCTTACCTGCCCTGCACACTGAGCTGCGCACGTTCAGCACAGTATGCAATTCTGGCAATACCAAGAATGAACGGCATCTCGGCCTGCATAATGAAAATGGTCAAAGTTCAGTACCCTGAAGCCAACCGGCCAAAGATGTCACTAGTCAGCCGGAAGCTCCAGTTTGAGGAAGCACTGTTGACATAGTGAAACACGTCACCTCCTGGGTCCTGTGTGGTGGCTGTCATTTGACTTATTTTGGAAAAATCATGCTGGATCGTTCCTGTTGTTGTGCAGCCTTCCTTTCTTTTTCATTGATCATCGATGGCGAGCCTTGGCTTGCACTCAGCACATCCAGATTGAAGTGATTGCTCACCTGGAGCGGCGTTCTCTTCTTTGAAATGGAAGCTCCAAGACATTGTAGATCTAGAAAGAAGGAGCTAGCCCTGCACTAGTAGAATTTCTTTAAAAATATTTCATTTTAAAAACATTTGTTGGATTCTCTAACTGTTATTGAGGTCAAATCAGTGTTCTTATTTGATTACAGGGATGAACAAAATTTGAAGGAGAATGTTTTTGCTTCGGAAAATACATTCATTAGAAAATCAAATGTTATAAACAAATGACTTTTTGAAGTGCTTTTTGAACGATATTCATCAAATCATCCAATGAGCTGAGAATTTTTTTACAAATGTTCACTGGAAAATCTACTAGTGTGTGGACAGCTTTAGTGTATTGGGAATATATTTCTTATGATGTGGTTCACTGCTGTGTATAAAGCCCTGTACACACGGGCCAAATGTTGGGCGGCATCAGCCGGTTCAAAGAAACCAGCCAACATTCGGCCTGTGTGTACTGCAGCCAGTCCATCAGAAGCCAGCCATTTGGGCGGCTTCTGTCAAAGAGGCATGTCAGAAAAAGGTCTGCTGATCTGCTACCGATCAGTTCTCTAAGTCAATGGCTGAAAGCACTGACTGGAGTGTTCAGCCATCCCCCTGTCAGAACACAATAGATCAGCAGGGGAGATCAATACACTAACATCGGATTGTTAGTACAGCGGCTCCGAGCTGAGCTGTCAGTTTTTTTTTCATTCAAGTGTTTAATAGGTTTAAGGATATGTCACCTACCCAGCATAATCAGTGATTCCTAATTCAGTATTCTCAAAGGCAATGGTTATGATACATCTGCAGATTGAAGTATATGTATACCCTAACAAGGAACTTCTCTTATTTGCTCTACTAATTATACTACTGAAAGCTTTTTATCACATATGTTTGCAAAGTGCACAATATCTCTTGATCTTGCAATAAATCCAGTGCCTTTCTGTGTTTTTTGCACTCTACAGTTCTTAAAGCTACTCTCCACCCCAAATTTAAGTTTTTGTGGGAGATGGGCTTTAAACATTGTTATTAGGAATGTTTCGCCCTGATATTATAAAGATGAGAAGGGAAGGTGTTATGTAGTTCAATCCCACAGATAACAACGCTGCTTCTCCGTAGTACAGAAAGTAAGCGCTGTGCCATAAATGTGTTACTTGCAGGATCACCAGGTGAAAACAAAGGGAAGAAGTGAATAAAGAACATTTTAAATGTGTCTTGTGAATGGCAGCTTGGGACAGTTATGGTGTACAAAGTTCATAACAGATTTTAGTTACCATAGTTACATCAGTTAGGAGAATATTTCTGATGGGTTGCTATGAGTTACTGCACTTTTTCATATTTTATTTGCTGTTTGTTTTGCCTTCCCGAAAAAGCTTGCTTTCCTACAATTTATATGTAAGAAAAGCTGTAAAATGAATATAGCCGTCTGAAAACACAGAATAGTAAGTATTGTTGTGCTACACAAGGATGTTGTATTTACATTTACAGTGGATAGTCCTATTATGCCCCGTACACACGATCGGAATCAGGCTTTTGCCCGGCCAAACTCACATTGGAATTCCGACGGAATTCCATCCATGGAAAAAGAGAACTTGTTCTCTATCTAAACTCCGATGGAATACCTCGGAATATCCGATGGGGCATACACACGGTCGGAATTTCTGTCTGACTTTTTCCATCAGTACTTCCGACTGCATGTATGCCCCATCTGAGTTTTTCCATCAGATATTTCGAGGAATTCCATCAGAGTTTAGATAGAGAACATGTTCTCTTTTTCCACCTTGGAATTCCCTCAGCATTCCGATGTGAGTTTGGCCAGGCAAAAGCCTGATCTTGTGTACGGGGCTTACGTTCTGAGTCTACAAAAAAATGCTAGTCTGGTTTTTGATAGCCATCACTACTTACAATCCCAGCCATAAAATGGTTGGCCTGCTTATGAGTCCTACCACCACACAGGCATTTAACAGCAACTGTGGCCTAAGCACTTTACTTATCCCATGGAGATATTCTTTTATGACTGGCACAACTATTTAGTGACAGCATACTGGATATACCAATGTAGTTTCATTTGCTGGGTACATGTTAATAGCAAACATCTGTAAATGAAAAGAAGAGGACCACCCAGTACAGAACAGAATAGGCATTGTTCAGGATCTCTTGCCTGTTAACATGCCCATGGAATGTAGCTGGCATGTGCCCAAACCATTGTTCTTTCAAGGACCTGTTGAGATGGCCATGTTTATCCCTTGTTACATGATAACTTAGTCTGTATTTCTGCTTGCAGCACTTAGATGACAGATGCTATTGGTGATCTTGTTTAGCCAATATTCATATTACAGAATCTTTCCATCTGTGTCATTTATCATATAGGGAAACTACAAAGATTATGAAAGGCCTTCTGTTATTAATCTAGACAGTGCATATAAAATGGATGTCTGCTTGTAATAGACAATTTATGTCGACAATGATATAAACAATATTATCAGTATGAAACAAAATAAAAATAATATATTATGAGTACAAAATAATACAATCATAGAAACAAATACATGCATTAGACAAAAAATCGTCCGAAAATCTGTTTTTTTCGTTATCATTTTAACAAACGATAACGAAAGCGCAAGAAACGAAAACCGAAAGATCCAACATAAAAATGCTTTATTTTTGTTTTCGTTGCGGTAAAAATTCGATATAGAGAGATTCGACATTATAGGGAAAAGATTGGACATTATAGGGAAAAGATTTGACATTATAGAGAAAAGATTCGACACTATAGAAATAATAGATTCGACATTACAGAGATTAGATTTTGATTCATGAGAAAATAGATTCGACATTATTACTAGTCATACAACATTAGAATTCTTGTAGGCGGAATATTCGAACGGAAATGTACGATTCGACGTAAAGATTCGACGTTCCGTCGAATATTCTTTTGACCATTCGACAGAAACCAAGTATTATTGGATTTTCGGACGAAAGCTATTCCCCAACGAAAAACAAAATAAATCAAAACGATTTTCGGGAGAAACTAAATAAATTTATTTTCCAAACGAAAACAAAAAAACGAAACAAAATATTCCAGTCTGCACATGTCTACAAAAAATTATAGTCATAGGATTTTGTTTAATAATATAACACAAACATTTTTAATTTCCATTTACAAATAGCAAATCAGGTAACTGATGTGAATCTACAATGTATATGTAAAGCGCTGCGTAAATTGACGGCGCTATATAAGTATCGGAAATAAATAAATAAATAGCATATTACAGCAGATAAGTGTACTTAGACTTCCAAAAAATAATTTTCGATTGGTAGCAATATATTACTCATCATTCCTGACATTACAGATAGGAGTTTTATTATATGTGGTTGCAGGGCTGGACTGGGACACAAATTTGGCCCTGGACCAGGGGCGGACTGACAACTCATGGGGCCCCCAGGCAAAAGAAGATTATGGGCCCCCCGGGCTTACAGATGGCCACCAAGCCAGGTGGCAGTACAGAGGCGGGGCAGCTAAAATCTCGGGATTTTCACATCAAAAGCATGTAGGTTTTGGACATATCAGGGACAGATGTAAAAAAAACAGATTTTTACATACAGTCCCTGGTTTTAATGAGCCTGGCAACCCTGATGGGGCCCCCCTAGTGGCAATGGTCAGTCCGCCCCTGCCCTGGACTTCATCCAGACTGGCCAACTTTGACAAGCACCCCCCCCCGGCCACCCAAGCCCCCTCTCCCCCTTCACTAGCCACTAGCCGTTCTACTTTATTAGAGTAAAACGGCTGGTACTGGTACTTTTATAGGCAGTACCAGTGGGGAAGATAGACATTATTTCACCCGGGGCAAAGAATCAGTTTGGTGCCCCCCTTTATGGGACAAGATTAGGCAGAAGTGAGAAATTCTCAGGCCGTAGCTGTTGAGTCGGATGTCTGTCCCCTCCCCCATGCTCCTCTGTCGTCCCCCCTGCTCTCTGGTCCTTTCCCTGTACTTCTCTGTTCCCCCCAGTTGAGCGCTGTGGGGAGGGAAAGGAGGTGAGCGCTGTGGGAAGGGAGAGACAGAGGAGCGGAGGGGCCGGCGGCCCGCTGTCACTGAAGCCGGCTCACTGAGCCATCGGCCCACCGGGAAACTCCCGGTAGTCCCAATGGTCAGTCCATCCCTGCGTGGTTGCAACTTATTAAAATGGTCCGTTTGGGGTGCAATGTAAATAGTGAGGTATAGTTACTGGTATCTTCAGTGCATAATTAAAACTGAACTCCAAGCAAGCAGCTATACACATTATTTAACCATAGCCACTATGCACACTGGAGCAGCAACAAAGCTTGGTGGAGAGCACTGGTAAAAACACACCCTCTGCTTGCTGATTGGGCACTGAGGGGACAGCATCTCAAGGATGGGGTTATCTTTATGCTCACTCTGCTTTTTCCTACTGTTAGTATGACCCTTGCTAGCACATGTTTACTTCAGCAGACCTGATGGACTCCTAGTATTCACCCTCCCAATCTGAGTGCTACTATGCAAAGGAGTATATGAGGGCTAATGTCAATACAGTTTCAAGTACTCTAGGGCATGGGTCTTCAAACTACGGCCCTCCAGTTGTTCAGGAACTACAATTCCCATCATGCCTAGTCATGTCTGTGAATGTCAGAGTTTTACAATGCCTCATGGGATGTGTAGTTCCACAACAGCTGGAGGGCCGTAGTTTGAGGATCCCTGCTCTAGGGGATTGATTCACTAAAACAGAAGAGTGCAAAATCTGGTGCAGCTGTGCATAGTAGCCAATCAGCTTCTAACTTTGGCTGGTTCAATTAAGTTCTGACAAATAAACCGGGAAACAAATTGGTTTCTATGCAGAGCTTGCACTTATATACCCGCATTTATTTGCACTTTTTAGACCTGCCAGAAGATCAGCTTTAAGGTAAGATATATATATATATATATTAATTAACATTTTCAGTGAAAGCATATCAAAGCTACAGTACATTTCAAAAACTGGCAGTCATGCAGGGTTTACATACCGGTGCTTATAATAGTGACAATACAGTATATGGCTGACTTGTGAAAGCTGAAGGCATGAAATGAGGTTCAATCTTTTCATTTTAACCTAACAAGAATTCTGATTGGTTGCTATGAAAAAAAAAAACCTCTTAAATTGTATGCCTGTGGTATATGTTAAAGTCATGCAATCAATTTATACAGCATTTGTCTAGACTGCATATTTCATGAGCTGGGAGACAAACTTATAGTCAGTTAGATTGTTTTCCCTGACATCCAGTACACGGAACATCATATGCAGTAACCCATAACAGCTGAATTTTTATTTTGGCGGATTAACCACTCAATGAAAGATCATTTTGGATGCAATCGTTTACTGAACAAGACAACTTTAATATATTTTAGTTGTTTTACAAAATGTGTTCATACATATTTTTATCTTATAACACAAAAAGTAGGCTCTTATTAGGGTAAAGATCTCTAAACGGTAAGTTGTTTTCTAAGGCCTTGTACACACGATGTAATATATCCGATGGAAACGGTGCGACAGACCGTTTCCATCGGATATGTCCGCCGGGCTGTTTGATCCGGTGGCTGTACACACCATCGGATCAAATTCCCCGCCGGCGGACAGCGCGGTGACGTTGACGCGGTGGTGACGTTGACGCCGCCACGTCACCGCCACGTCACCGCCAAATTTTTCCGTTTGCCCTTACAGACGAGCGGATTTTTCGGCTGAAATGGTCCGTTGGACCATTTTCAGCGGAAAAATTCCCTCGTGTGTACGAGGCCTAAGAGGTTGCTGCAAGCACCTCCATAGCTGACAATGATGTGTTAATTACAGTGCACTACTTGAGGACCGTTGGATTTTTACACCAGAACAATCTTTGCTTTTTATTGTTCAGAAAATGTAGTATATTTACAAAATAAAAAACAATTTATCTTCTTACCAAAGTATAATCTCCTTGTTGGATACTGAGGCCTCGTACACCAGTCCGAGAATCTCGTCAGGAAAAACCCATAGTTTTCCCTGACGAGATCCTTGGCAAGAAAATCTTGCTGCCAGAGTGTACAAACTTTCGTTTCAAAAGAACCGCTGTTGTCTTGAAAGGAAAGAACGCAGTGACGTCATCTCATACGACAAATATGCGCTTGTTATATTCGATGCCGTCACCGCCATCTTGCTTCACCCTACCTATGCTGTGGAAGCTACCACGCATGCGTCAAAGTCATTTCGAGCATGCGCGGGTTTCCACGGCGACAGGTAAGTATACACACTCTTGGGTTTCTCGTCGGGAAACAGGCCGACAAGAATCTCGACGAGAAAAAAGAGAGCAGGTTCTCTTTTTTTCTCGTCGAGATTCTGGCCAGATTTCCAGACTAGAAACCTGAATGCCTCGTACACACAAACGGGAAACTCCGCAAGAAGCAGTTTTCTTGCTGGTTTATGCCGAGAAACTCGGTCGTGTGTATGAGGCCTCAGTCATAATAACTATTTATACATTTAGTCCATTCAAACAGAAAGGTCCATAAAATAGATGTGCAAGAGGAGCTATTGTTATTTAAATTACTTCTCTTTAATAAGTCCACCTAAAACTGATTTGTCTTTCTTTGGTAGATGCTTAATGCCCCGTACACACGATCGGACTTTTGTCTGACCAAAATCACATCGGAATTCAGAAGGAATTCCATCGGAGTAAAAGAGAACATGTTCTGTATCTCCAACATAATTCCTCGGAATTTCAGATGGAAATAATCCGATGGGGCATACACACGGTCGGAATTTCCGATGGAAAAAGTCAGTCAGACTTTTTCCATCTGAAATTCCGATCGTGTGTACGGAGCATACGATTTAATATCTCTCCAGGACTGTATTGGTGAGGTCTCTGAGCATCACTTCCTGAATCTGCACATCTGCGGGACCCATTATAGTCATATTAGGTCAATGATGTCACGATCATCTCCTCGCCTTTTTGTGTGTGGCTACAGGGTGGGGAATTCCACTGTCAAAGCTGATTCAGGCAGCAGCAGGGGCGGACTGGACTGGGGGGCAATTGCCCCCCAGGCTGCTCTGATGTTTCATAAAAAGGCCAGAACTGCTTCCACCACAGACATGGCTAAAGGCTTCCTGGTGAAGAAGACTAAAAGGTCCATGCAGGTGTCCTGCCGAGTGTGGGATGAGGACAGAGCGCAGGCCTACCCCGTCATGAATGGTGTCCAGGTCGGAGTAGAGGCCGGCTCCGTTCCCCACTGGAGGCTCTTCCACCCGACCAGCCCTGACTAAGCCACCCTGGCTCACCCATGTAGCCCCCTACCAGACAGTTTGGGAACACGGAGTTCTTGCATCAGGCACTGTCCAGCACCACCCGCCCAATTAGCAGAGCGTACCTGGAGTAGCATTCAGCCAGGGATGGGGGTCAGCAGTAGGCAGGGAAGTGGAAAAGTGGGCAGGGGCACCATGGGCCTATGGGTTGTACTTCCTCCCTGGGCTAAATGTTGTAAGTCAGCACCTGGCTGCTATTATATGACAGTTTCCCTCAGGTTAAGGCCCAACTCAGGTCAGTCCCAACCTTAGCTCATCCTTAGTGAGATCTTACTGTTGGCTTAGTCAAGACATGTAAGAAGCTAGGGCCTCACTTTACTTACAATAATTATATATAATATAACTTGTGGGTGGAATGTCCCTTTAATCTATTCCTGTCTTCTTTCGTGTTTTCCATCTGTTTTTTATAATAAAATAAAAACAAAGATGGAAATATAAGGAAAGGAGAGAAACCAAATATTAAATCATGCCCTGTACACACGGTCGGAATTTTGACCTTGCAAAAGTCTGCTGTGAGTCCATCCGAAGTTTGATGGAAAGAAAGAGAACAAGAAAGAGAAAGACAACAAGGTCCGTCAGACTTCCAACAAAAAAAGTCAAATGGAGTCTACACACGGCTGGACTTTAATAGAAAAAAAATCTGATTTTTTTTCTCGGAAAATCTGGCCATGTGTGCGAGGCATTAGGGAACATTCATTGGCTACAAAGCTTACAAAAGAAGCCCTACTTCAATTTTTATTAATGTGCTCTGTTTCCCATGTGTAATCACTTTACCCTGAAAGTACAGAAGACTACTTCTTGATCTGTCAGTATTGCACTCATCTCCTCAGCTCCTGTTGTGGGCTGATTACACACAGCATTTTGTGGACTGACTGGTGTCAGCCCTGCCCAGTGTTTTTTGCTAACCATAACCTACGCACTCTCAGATATCTACAGTATAAAGTTAAATCATTCTGTAGTTCATAATGACAATAAGTAGGGCTAAATATACACTATTTGAGATATCACTGAAAGTATGCAAAGGACAATTCTGAACTTCTAACATTAACAACAGTTTTTTTCTGCACTTATGAAACATATATAGCAAACTATTTTCAATGGGTTATTTAACATACCAAAAGCAAGCAAGTGAAAGTGAGAAACGCTCATTGTTATCACTTTAAAGTGTATCTAAAGTGTATTTTTTTGTTTGCTTTGGCAAGGGTTAGTACCTCTGTTTTCTACTCTAATCCAACAGTAAGGAAAATGTACTAGCTGTAGATATACTTTAAAAGATATACCTTTAGACCTATTTATTTAGAGCCCATGATTTCCTATAAGGCATTGCTACCAATTTGTAGCTGCTAGATTCAGCTACCACTTAAATTGAAACTTCAAAGGCGTGTTATTGAGATAAAGAATTTATTTTTATGAGCTGGAAGCCAGCCCACCCCTTTATATCCTTCTGTTAGATATTTTTTCCACTTTTAAAATCTTAGAGTTTCTTAAAATTGAACAGGTCTGCTTAGGGATCACCGCAGCTGGACTCATCTGTTTTGCCTACCACCAGTCCTGCCTTCACACCTTTTCCAACATTGCTTTGATCAGCGTTTATTTCCATGTGGACCTGAGCTGGCAGCGATACTTTTTTGTGTTTTACAGCTGCAGCGTAGGATTCATTATAACCCTTACTCCAGGTGAGAAAAAGATTGTAGTACACAGATATTCAGTTTAACAAGACCAGCGGAAACATTTCTTAAGGGCCTAAGGGGTTAAGCAAGATGAGAATGAGTGATTTGGCACTGGAAATTTCAAGTGATGTTATCGGTAGAGGCCAATACATTGTATATGCTGCTTTGTTATACCGATCAAATGTCTACCCAAGTAATGATTCTGTGGATTGTCTGCACAAAAAATGTTTTGTCTCTTTGTATCAAATTTTTCATTTCTTATTATATTATCTATACTCTATGATTGTATTAGGCAATTTATACTTGAGTTTTGACAGTTGACTTTACATCTTTTATTATCTGTAGCAACAAAGTTTAGACCTTTTGAATATCTACATTAAATGGATTTGCATATTTGTGGCAATGTTGAATTGTAAATCTGTTACCTCGCTGCCTCACTTGCACATTTTCACTGGCAAGTTGTACACTTGCAGAGGACTTGAGCACAAATTCTAGTTGACACTTTTCCAAATTGTAGAAAATTTGTGTGGTGAGTCAGTAATGGTCTCTAAACTGCGGCTTGGGGGCCAGATGTGGCCCTTTGCTTGCTTTTATCCAACCCTTGGGGCACTATTTCATCCACTGATACCAACAATGGTTCATAATTCCCCCCACTGACACCAATTAAGGGGGCACATTTCCTGCCAGTAACACCAATTATGGGGCAACATTCCCCCCACTGACACCAACAATATTGCACAATTCCTCCTAATGACACAAACAATGGGGCCCAATGCCATTAATGATAGGGTACAATTCCTTTCAAAGACACCAACGATGGGGCCTAATGACATCAATGTTGGGGCGCAATTACCCTTACTGAATCAAACAATGGGGTATTTTTTTCCACTGATGTCGGGACCTTTTCTACTCCCACTGGCAACAATCCGGCCCTCCTAAAGTCTGAAGGCCAGTAAACTGGTCCTTTGTTTAGAAAGTTTAGAGACCCCAGGTCTACAGCAAGATCTCTGAAAGTCAAAGTGACCCCTGTGATGGGATGACTGTTGCACAGCATAACTGAACCAGAACTTGCAGCAGACTTGCAGAATGTTTGCAAAGAAAGTTGATCTGGAGTCATGCAATGCAGACTCGCTGCAATTGTGCAACAAACGTGTGAATCCTGGCAAGTATAGCAATAGCTTAGCAAGTCATTTTCAAACTTGCAGCACAATTGGTTGCTCTCTGGGTACATAAATTTGCTGACTTTTTGGGCAGGTAAAAAGCAGGAGACAATCTTCCAGATGTACAAACTGTTTTACTGGTTTGTATGTTAATGGTGTTAGGCATCTTGCACTTCCATCACTTTCAGGTCGCAGTAGTGTGAAACAAGCCGAAACGTGTCAGCAAGATGTGCTGGGTATTATATTATGTTAGTTTTGATACAGGAATAGATATATTAATAAACAATTTCAATGTACCAATTTCAATGTAGTATTTTATTTCATTAAAGCCCAACTCCAGCCAAAATGGTTTTGTTTGTTTTTTGAAAGGGGAAAAGTCCGCACAATGGCACGGCTGGGCAAATGGGCATACCTGTACATCCTTTTTAGACAGTGGGCGTGCACCACTGCATACTCCGTGAGCGTGCCCACAGCTTCCGTGGACTCGATGTTTGCTGGGACACGCAGGAATGTAATGCTAGCATGTAAACCTTCCCTGCTCTGCCTAGCAACATGACAAGGATCTACTGCTCCCTGTCACCAGGAGCAGTGATATATGTCATGTTGTAGTGAGCCCATCCCCCTTAGGCTGCGTACACACGAGGAGACATGTCCGATGAGACAGGTCCGTTTTCATCGGACATGTTTAAAGGGATATTTTGGTCTGATGTGTGTACACACCATCAGACCAAAATCCCCGTGGACAGAGAAAGCGGTGACGTATAACACACCGACGTGCTCAAATAAGGAAGTTCAATGCTTCCACGCATGCGTCGGATCAATTCCACGCATGTGCGGGATTTCGGTCCGATGGTTGGGCGTACTAACCATCGAACATGTCCGACGGACAGGTTTTTAGCGGACAAGTTTCTAAGCATGTTCAGAAACTTTTGTCCTCTGTAAACCTGTCTGCTAGGCCGTACACACGATCTAACATGTCCGCTGAAACTGGTCTGCGGACCAGTTTCAGCGGACATGTCTCCTCGTGTGTACGCAGCCTTACAGTTATAACACAGTGAATGAACACAGTTAACCCCTTGATCACCCCTACTGTTTAACCCCTTCCCTGCCAGTGTAATTTACACAGTAATCAGTGCATTTTTATAGTACTGATCGCTGTATAAATGTCACTGGTCCCAAAATAGTGTCAAAAGTTTTCGATGTGTCTGCTGCAATGTCGCAGTTATGATAAGAATCTCAAATCACCGCCATTACTAATAAAAACATAATAATCATAAAAATGCCATAAATCTATCGCCTATTTTGTAAAAGCTATAACTTTTGCGCAAACCAATCAATATACACTTACTGTGTTTTTTTTCTTTACCAAAAATATGTAGACAAACACATATTGGCATAAACTGAGAAAGAAATTAGTTTTTTTATATATTTTTGGGGGATATTTATAATAGCAAAAAGTAAAAAAAAAAAAGTTTTTTTTTTTCTAAATTGTTGCTCTTTTTTTGTTTATAGCGCAAAAAATTAAAACCGCAGAGGTGATCAAATACCACTAAAAGAAATTTTTATTTTTTTGGGTGCAACGTCCCACGACCGCGCAATTGTCAGTTAAAACGACGCAGTGCCGTATTGCAAAAAGTGCTCTGGTCAGGAAGGGGGTAAATCCTTCTGGGGCCGAAGTGGTTAAAAGACTAGCACAGGCAGCGGTAAAACAAAAGATAGTCATATATTGCAAAAGTTGCCCAAACTGTCTTTTTGCAATCACTAATCAAAATCAATGTAATTTTATTATTTTCCTCGCTGTGAAATTTCCATATGAGTTTATGGCTAGTTAGGATGGCCAACATAAAAAAAATCTAGCAAAAACAAGCTACAACAATGATGCTTTCATTGTTAAGGAACAAGGCAAACATTATAATATTTAATCAGCTCTAAGTCCTTATTAAACACGATAGCTTCCTTAACCCTTTCTCTGCCAAAAGGGGGTCGCAGCACATAGAAAAAGATTGCTGGCAGCCAAGTGTTTCTAACATCTATTTTTCTGCTAATGACTTTCCTGCAGATGAAAATAAAATGTCCATATAAAAAGATGATTTATTAGGAGAAGGCTGAGACATGGAGGAGACGCATTAATAGGATCCAGACATCGCCATGCAGAATCTTCTTTTTCTTTCCTATGTGATGTATGAGAAATAAAGCAGGGCATATAAAAAAGAAACAGCCTTGACACGCAGTCTATGAGAACAGAGCTGATGAAAGGAAGAACAAGGAGGTATAATAGTGGCTTTATCTGCCATCAAAACTCCCTCAGTTAAGAGAGAAGTATTTTTGATATACATTGTGGTCTCATAGAAGAAATACCATTCAAATTTAAAGAGGGCCTTGGATAATGTGTAATTTCACTTAGTTTGTCTTCTCTGTTTCTATGGGCTGCCAAAGAGAGAGTCCCAATTCGAGCAGATATGCCTCCAATCACTTTGTCTGTTCGGTGTGTTTTTAAAGAGTTTGCTATTGACTTGACTTGGAAAACCTCTTGCATTGCATTCTGTACTCAGCTTTTTCCTAACTTTCTGAGGGTTGGCATGATATGGGTTGTTACCTTCTGGTTTTTGAATATCTCTTTGATCTGTCTGCTTCTGCATACATCGGGAGTAATGGAAAAACATTCATCATACATCATAGAACTCTTTTTCATAATCAAACCCCTACTCAGTGGAGTTGATTTACTAAAAGATTAGTTTAGGTTGAACTCGATGGACGTGTCTTTTTTCAACCTGGCTAAGTATGTAAGAATTTTCACTTTCCAAACCAAATGTTCGCGTAGCTTAGTGCAACAAAAACATCACAACTCTTTTTTCAGGCTTTGGATACAATAGGGGAGGGTTAGAACCCCTTAAGCCCTGTACACACGATCGCTTTGTCCGATGAAAACAGACCGATGGACTGTTTAATCGGACAAACCAATCGTGTGTGGGCCCCATCGGTCTTTTTTCCATTGGTGTTAAAAAATAGAACATGTTTTAAATTTTTCCTATGAATAAAAAAAAACAATAGAAAAAAATGATCGTCTGTGTGGAAGTCCATCCGTCAAAAATCCACGCATGCTCAGAATCAAGTTGACGCATGCACAGAAGCATTGAACTTCATTTTTTTTAGCACGTCGTGATGTTTTACGTCACCACGTTTTGGCACGGTCGGATTTTTGACTGATGGTGTGTAGACAAGACTGATGAAAGTCAGCTTCATCGGATATTCAATGAAAAAATACATTGGATTAGATTCCATCAGATATCCGATCGTGTGTACGTGGCTTTAAGGTTTTATTACTAAATGCGTTTTCATAGGTAGGTTTACCCTTATTATTTGTCCTAGTAAACATTAACAAGTAGACAGAAAGTGATGGGAAATGCAAAATGTTATACCAGAAATAGAGATACATTTACATTTTCCAATGTGGGCAACTGTTCCAGTGACAACTGTCTAATTCAGGGATCCTCAAACTACGGCCCTCCAGCTGTTACAGAACTACACATTCCATGAGGCATTGTAAAACTCTGACATTCACAGACATGACTAGGCATGATGGGAATTGTAGTTCCTGAACAACTGGAGGCCGTAGTTTGAAGACCCATGGTCTAATGCCTTGTACACACGATCAGTTTTCTTGGCGGTAAAAAAAGTCCACCGGCAAAACCGAGGGGAAAACCTACTCGGTAGCTTCCCCTTCCCCCACAGCTGGGTTTCCCGACAGGAAAACTGCCATGAGAGCTTTGGTCGGGGAACCCGGCCATGTGCATGCTCCACCGCAGGTTTTTTCCATAGGGAAACTGCCGGCTTAAAAAACACTGGGAATCTTTTTTCCCGCCGGGATTCCCAGCGGTTTTCCTGCTACGATGGAGCATACACACGGCCGGGTTTACCAGCCAAAAGCTCTCATGGCAGTTTTCCTGCCAGGAAAACCGGTTCTGTGTATGAGGCATAACAGGGGAATTTCTCTTGCTTTGTAGAGATTTCTGCCTTCTTGCTTCTGCAGGATAGTTAAAGGAAAATCACCCCTAACATATTACAGAAAGCAGAAAACATGTTGTTTTTTTTTAAGCCTAAACAAAGGTTGGGTCTATACATACATTCTATAATTTTGTTCAGTGAATATTCTCTACTCCATTAAGCAAATCAACTAGCAAATTAATGAAAATACAGTATTTGAAGAAGTCATATGGGGCAAAGATGAGCTGAGTTGAGCTGAGTTGAATGGTTGACATGCTTTGTGTAATTTATAGCTTTGTGGTGTGTAGAAGATATCTTCAGTGTAGGTTTTTGTTGGCATAGTAAGGGATACTTTGGTTGATTTAACAGAATGGAAGGTCTATGCTCTGCTTAGGCAAAGTGTACCTATTGTAGGGCTATTGTAGATTGTTTTATCCAGAAGTCTGGGGTATGTATGGCCTATAGGATCCTAGAGGTACTTGACATTTAAAAGGTGTTTCTAGTGAAAAAAAAATTGGATAGTGTGGGAAAGAGTTAGAACTTCAGTTAAGTTTTTATTGCTGTCTGGGTTTCCAATAGGAAGAATCCCTTTACTTCACATAATTATTGGGGCAAGAAGTGAGTAAAAATGTGCACAGCTGTTACACAGAGAACAACAAGCAAGAAGTTCCAACTGAAATCTTGTCTTTTAAAAAGTGTTTTTATTTTGCTCTGTCCCCAATCTAAAGATTTACCCTCATTGTGTTGCCGTGCCGTACAGTCAATCCCTAAGCAAAGTCGTAATGATGAAAAGAGTCGGAACGGCAATATGGCTATACGTCAACCGGAAGTGACATGTACGGAAGTGACATTCCAATGAGGTCCCAAGTGCGGTGAGATTTCACCTGATGTTTAGACCTTATTGCTACAACACCCCAGGAATTTTGTCCCATGCTTGTTTTTAATGTTTTACATGTAAGTGCAATGTGTGAAGATTTTAAATAAACTGTATATGTTTGCGGATCATACTACACTAGGGGAGCCTTTCCTTTGTCTCCCCATACATGAGCAAGTTATACCTACTGTATGTCAGCAGTGATGAAGATCATTTGGTTGGATCATGTATTGATCCTGAGTGGGTATACCACTTTACTGCCGAACAGGAGAGTGTAAGGAAAATAACTCTCATCTGTGTTGGAGGACTGCTTCTGTGCACTGTACTCTTTGCTCTTAATAAATTGACTTTTTGCTTGTTTATGCATGTTTTTTAGAATTTTCACATTGGGTCACACACTACGGTTTTTGTATAGTAATGGTGTTGCGCAAACTCAAAAATTAGTGAATCAGTGAATAAAATGGTAGCAAAACCTTCGGTAATCATCAAAATAAAATCAATGAAGTACATGCAAAAAATATATATATTTTTTTATTTGATTCTATTGATTATCATAGTTTATGCTACAAATGTATCCGCTGATTTACTGATTTTTGTACATTTTGTACGTTTTTATACATTTACAATTTTACTTGTGGGAACACAGTGGGTGACTACAGCAACTCATCTTCATATTTATGCACATATTTTTCTGATATATGTTTTAATTTAGTTTATCCACATTATAATTGGATTCTAATACATCACTTTATGCCTGAGTAGCGCAGAGGTACACTATCACACAGTACACTGTGGTTTTTGTCATTATATGTATATGTATTATATGTATTACATGTATAGTCATATAAACACTAAAGTGCCAATGTTCACTCAGGCCTCGTACACACAATCGGAATTTCTGATGGAAAAAGTCAGATGGAAATTCCGACCATGTGTTGCCCATTGGAGAAACTCCATCGGAAATTCGAATGAATTCCATCGGAGATTACATAGAGAACATGTTATCTTTTCCTCCAATGGAATTGTGAGTTTGGTTGGGCTAAAGCCTGATCCTATTGTACTACAGGGCATTATATGTTAGTTTAGGTGAATATTTTTAATTCAATTTTGATAATTTAAAGTGGCAGCTATATTTGAGGTATCTCACATTTTATCTATTATTTATCATTTAATAACGATGAGCTCTGTGGCGCAGTGGTGAATGGGTGTATTTTACATCGATGTTAGATCACTTATTCCTTTTTTATTTGAATATAAAATCTGCTGGTTGTGTATAATGATCAGCTCTAAATCTTGTTAGTTTCACTAGCTGTAGTTTTGTACAAACTGAGTCCATGTGTTAATGTGCTATTTTTCTTGCCATCTGCATACAGGTCTCATGCTTCCTGTCTTCTGTGTGGTGGAGCAGATGGACAGCAGGGAAGAACATGCTGAATTTGTACTGGTTCGTAGAGATGTTCTTTTTAATCAGTTGGTAGAGACCGCCCTTCTTGCCCTCGGGTACTCTCACTCATCAGCAGCTCAAGCACAAGGTAAGGGAGCTTCTAATACTATCCTATTAGTTTGAAACCTCACAAACATTAGCGCTTGTTGTCCACCTTTGCCTAATGACCACCACTGTTCATATTGCTACTTCCTGTTTTGTCACCTATAAAGGAAGTCATATATTGTTATAGCCACGAATTATAAGTCATCTACATCAAATGTTAATGATATGGCTTGGTAACAAGGAGCAACCATGATGGTCTCATATATGAAATTTAGTATTCACCTATCTATTTTCAATACATTTTATAGAAAAAATTACATTGTTTTACTTACTAAAAATCATTATTTTTGTTGATGATTAAAAATAAATGGATTTTGAGTGTTTGTTGTAACAAATGAATTAATGCTAAAACTAAGTAAGAAGGATATCATTGATTTGTGATTTCCAGTTTATATCGAGTTTATATCAAGCTTATTGATAATCAGGGATATAACATATTTCCTTGGCGCCTGGTGTGACCATTCCAAGCCTCTAGTACTTATCTTGATGGAGTGCTAAAACTTTCCACTACTCTATAAGGTGGGAGCAGTTGTAGCTAACGTGGTCTATGGGGTGGTATGCACTTTGTGCACTGGTGTTTCCACAGTAAATATATTAGTGTAATGCCTTGTACACACTATCGGAATTTCCGATGGAAAAAGTCAGACAGAATGTGTGTGTGCCCCATCGGACTTTTTCTCTTTTTTTCCAACAGAAGAAAATTCTATCGGAAATTACGTTTGTCTGTAGGGGACTTCGGCGGAGAAAAAAACATGCATGCTCAGAATCAAGCATTGAACTTTACTTTACTCGGCTCGTCATAGTGTTGTACGTCACCGCGTTCTTGATGGTCGGAATTTGGTGTGACAGTGTGTATGCAAGACAGCTTGAAGGGAATCCGTCTGAATTTATCCCAACGGAAAATCCGATTGTGTGTAAAAGGCATAATTGTTTCTGCGCACTGATGTGTTGGGATGTAGGCCCTTATGTTGTTTTTATTCATAGAAAAAGTATATTTTAGGTATGACCACCAATAGGCTTATTATATTCTGTATAACTTGGATATATTTGTTGCTACACAGTTACACATAACGTGTAGCTTTAATAACATAAATAGGCAAATGATTATATCTTTATGTGCTGTTGCTTTGCCAGAAATATTTACACAAGGTGAGAAACATGAGATAGGATCATGTAAAAAAAAAGGAAGCTTGGCACACATAAAAGTTTACTGTGCTAGACCTTCTCAAAATGATACCTGCCTAAAGGTCTTAGTTCCACCTGTGTATAATTAGTGTTTTACTACCTGTTACTGTAGATTAGTCAGCCAACACAATCTAGCAGTGAGGAAGAAATACATTTATTTTGCATACAGTAAATTTGACAGAATACAAAAAACGGTCACTTTTTATAGGTTACCTTAGCACGGTTCCAGAGCATATCCGGGTAACCCTTTGATTGCCAGAGTACTGCAAACTTGACATGTGCACTTGTTTTGAAATTCTGTTTTCATCCGAAAAATACATTTCTTTCGTTATTTAGTTACTTAGTTACTCCCGAAATTTGTTTTTATTTATTTTGTTTCGTTAAAAAATGCATTTGCCTGAAAATCCAAATTAATTAAGGTTGAATCTGTAATTGAAGGCTTATGATGTCTGTCGTATGTTCTAAGAAGATTCAACGCAGCAGCTAAACTGTACGACGCCGCAATTGTACATTTTGAATGTTCCGCCTACAAGCTATAGAAGAATTCGAATGTTGTATGACACTAGTAATAACTATATTTATAAATTATTATTACTAGTCAACTAACATTCAAATTCTTCTATAGCCTATAGGCCAAGCATTTGACCGGAAATCTACGATTGTGTCGTACGTACAGTTTAGCTGCTTGTCGAATCTTTTTAGAACTTTTGACAGACACCATAGGCCTTCAATGACAGATTCTACATTTATATTTTTTCGCTGCTTCTTCGAATCTTTGTCGTTCATGTTGAATAGTGATGAGCGGAATACGCCATATTCGATTTCGCGATATTTCGCGAATATTTCGAAGAATATTCGCGAATATTCGTTAATATCGAATATTCGTGATATTTTATAAAAAAAAAAATTGCGAATTTTCGCCAATGCGAATTTTCGCCAATGCGAATTTTCGCTAATGCGAATTTTCGCTAATGTGAAATTTCGCGATTTTTTTTTTTTTTTTTATAAAATATCACGAATATTCGATATTTACGAATATTCGGTATATTTTATATAAAAAAAAAAGCGAAATTTCACATATGCGGTTGCGAATATTCGTTAATATCGAATATTCGTGATATTTGATAAAAAAAAAAATTGCGAATTTTCGCTATTGCGAATTTTATTGCGATTTTTTTGCGAAATTTGAAAAATAGCGAATATTCGAAATAGCGAATATTCGCCGCGATATTCGAGATATTCGCGAATACTCGAATATGCAATATTCGTAGCGAATATTCGCAATGCGAATATTCGTGAGCAACACTGATGTTGAATGGTCTCCCCCAACACTGTCTCTATAATGTCAAATCTTTTCTCTCTATGTCGGATCTTTCCTCTCTATGTAGAATTTTTTTGGACTAATAGAGTTAAAGGGGTGTTCCAGCCCAAAATTGTGTTTATTAAAAGTCAGCAGCTACAAAAAGTGTAGCTGCTGGCTTTTAATAAACACTCACTTACCTGGTCCTGCGTTCCAGCGACGCACCGACCGGGGCTCCGCTCCTCTCCCCCCCTCCCCAGCCGGCGTCTCCATTCCTACTGTGGGCACCCAGCCGTGACAGCCTTCGGCTTCACGGCCGGGCACCCACTGCGCATGCGCGAGCCGCACTGCGCATGCGTGGCGCCGCTCGCCGCTGATTGGAGAGGCGATCACATGGGACCTGTCATGTGTCCCATGTGATCGCCTACAGGGAGGGGCTGGTGTAGGCGATTAAGGCTTAATCGCCTAACCAGCCCCTCGGCGGAAGCAGGAAGTGGGACAGGAAGTCCTACTCCTACTGAAGCCCCCACCCCCCCCCAAAAAAAATTACATGGCAAATGTGGCATGTAAGGGGGAGGGGAGTGGATTAAAAAAAAGTTATTTTTTAGGTGGAACTCCTCTTTAAGATTAGGTACATTCAACCACAGATTCGATAGACACAGATTGCTATTGTCAGCATCATGTCCAATCTCCTATCTATATCGACCTGTATTAGCAACAAAAACAAAAATAAAGCATTTTTTTATGTTGGGTCTTTCGGATTTCGGATTAGGTACGTTTGTTTTCGTTTGCTAAAACGATAACGAAAATACCTGAAATTCGGGCAAAAATGCATTCGGACAAAAACGAATGCACATGTCTACTGCAAACAGGGAATTAATTTGTGGATGCACAATGCTTGTAAACATCTTTGTGTTGTCAGGCAGGCTAATATGCTTTTTAAAAAAATATATTCACTTGATGGTCAATATACCCTAACACACACAAGTCTGAGGTATTAGTTATTGTATTGTATTGCCAAAATAGGCTATTTTACCATCTGAGCCAATGGTTCTCATATCTTATGAGTCCTGCGATAATATGGAGGATGCACAATGCTTGTAAACCAAACTCATAGCGAATCACTTATAACAGAAAAAGGACATTGCTATCTGCTCTCCACTATATACCATAGTATGTTCCATTCATAAAATATAGGCTGTGGTATGTAGCTGACTGAGCCCCAGGGATTGCTCATTGCTTATTTTGCAGCAGCAGAGAGAGCTTCATGATTGGAGGAACTTTGATCATGTGACTTTCACAGGTTCTTTTTTTTTAACAGAACTCACATTCATTTGATATTGCTTCTTCGCCTTCAGACTCCCACAGCTGACAGAGCATTAAGCGCATTTATAAAGCAAGTTGCTGTGTATTAAAATGTGCTATGCTAGTTTTTGTGTTGTCTAAATCATTTATTTAGCAGACAGGCTGGTATACAAGTACACTTGCACTGGAAGTCAAGCAGAATTACAGCATATTAGTGTGTGATACCCTGTAGCATATGTCATTTATTAAGCTCTTCATTGGTCAGTTGATGATATTGGTATATCAGATCCTGGGTTTTAGTCTTGCCTCTCTATTGTGCAGAAAATGTTCCTTATTACAAACTTTTTTTGGTTACGTACATGTAAGGCCTGTACAAATAAGCAGCGAAGACAGGATAGCTGGTTTATAGTTGTCACACTAGCTCATGTTATCACCTTGTTGACATGACCCGTACAGACTCCCTGGCCGGCAGGCCACAAACAAGTCCCCGTTTGAGAGGGCAGAGCCCGTGTGGCTGGGCAGCGCTGTGCTATAAAGTAGTTTATTATTGTGTAAGGTAATATTTTCCTTTGGATTGTGTCATATGAACATGGTTAGCAGCTCAGAATAAGAGTGAGTCACACACCACCCTTCCAATGGGGCCTTTGTCCTCTTCAATTACCCATGAATGTAAATCTAATTGTCTTTATGGTTGGTCTTCTCATTGCTTTGCTGTTTAATCTAATATTGGAATAACATCTTTATGTTGCAGCCCTTGGAGGCAGAGTTTTATGGCTGGTCTTTGGTATTCAATAAGAGAAAATATGCAGGGAAAAAGAATGTATCAAGCTACAATTAAGTCTTTACAAGAAAAGGCAGCATTGTAATGAGAAGAGTGGAGTCAAGTACCAGTTAGACCAAAGTAGCCACATTATAACCTTGGTTGGACTTCAGGTTATATAAAAAATGTATGAGGCCTAGCTAAAGACATTTTCTATTCACATATTTTATTCCCTCAGAATGATATTTTTATCCACATACAAGTCAACTAAGAAGTACGCAGAGTGATGTTACTGGTGCCTTGTGATAATAGACAATATGTGCCAATACCTCATCGACTAGTTGACAGTTGCTAGTGAATTGGTTGACTATGATCTGAGACCACAAAATAGTTATTTTAGTAATTTAGTTTTATTTTAGTTGTGGTGGAACATTTTTTTTTCTAGATTCAGCATGAAAGAAAGCTATCTATACACGCAAATGCTGGACTCGGGAGCGTGCCCGCAAGTAACCCCCAGGGAAGCTTCTCCCAGGGGGCTTACCGATGTGAGGAAGAGCCGCGAGGACCCCAGAAGACGAGGCCACACTTTGCAAAACGAACTGCACAGTTTGCTCTAATAAAATGTGATATAGGAAGCAGAGTGAAAGGTTGTTACACAGCAGAGGCATCAGGAAGTACACTCCCAGTAAACATGTGTTGGGCTGGATAAGGGCTGTCTGCAGGGGCTTCTAAAGAGCTGCAATTGCAGTGGTTGCTAAATCACGTCATGCGAGCACAGATATAGGAAACTGCTTCTTACCACTAAGGTCAGCAACCTGTTGTAAATAAAACAATGCCAATTTTACAAGTGTTAGAAAACAAGGGTGTTAGGTCCCTTTCACACTGGGGCAGTTTGCAGGCGCCATTGCGCTAAAAATAGTGCCTGCAAACCGACCCTAAAGAGCTGCTGCTGTTTCTCTAGTGTGAAAGCTGTCAGGCTTTCACACTGGAGCGGTGCGCTAGCAGGACCGCTCCAAAAGTCCTGCTAGCAGCATCTTTGGAGCGGTGAGAGGAGCGGTGTGTTCACCGCTCCTCCACTGCTCATTCCCATTAAAAGCAATGGGAAACTATGGCTATACCGCCGGCAATGTGCCTCTCCAGAGGCACACTGCGGGCGGTATTAACCCTTTTTCAGCCGCTAGCAGGGGTTAAAACCGCACCACTAGCGGGCGAATACCCCGCAATTTCGTACCTCCAGCCCCAGTGTGAAAGGGGCCTAAGTGAACAATAGCGCATCATAGTTGTGTAGTATTAAACACAAACACAAAAGCAAATGTTTATTATATTGCTGATTATCTTTTTGTGATGAAAAAAAACGTCATTTTATCTCACGAAACAAAACAACGTTTTTCAAACTTCATTTTAAAAAACGACGTTGCATACACACCATCGTTTTTCCAAAAAGATCTAGCAAAGCGCGGTGACGTACACCACGTTCGACGGCACTCTGTTCCATTGAAGCTCTGTCTCAAAACTTGCTTCTAAGCATGCGCGGGTTTAAAAACGTCGTTTTCAACATCGTTTTGCCCACACACCATCACTTTTTATGATACAAAAAACGTCATTTTGAAAAACGACACAAAAAATTCAAGCATGTTCGAATTTTTTTTTTGTTGTTTTTCAGAAGACATAAACGTTTTGCCCACACACGATCATTTTAAATGACGTTTTGTAAAACGTCGTTTTTTTTCATCACAAAAAGTGATCGTGTATGCGGCATTAGATGTAGTGGCTGTATTTGTTTCCCTTTTAGTCTTTCTTTTGTCTCTTTTCATCTGATAATCCAGCCAGTAAGCCTTTTTTTTCTAAACATAACATTTAACACTGGCAGGGGTGCTTAAAATGATTAGCTTTTATTTATTTATGTAAAACCTTTACCCCAAAAGGAAAAAAAAAACATTTGCGGTAACTGATTATAAAGTATTAGCAGATGTGCAGCTTCAATTTGCCAATGTATTTAAATCTGCTAGTACATCTAACACTCCCCACCCACCAGACTGATAGTTTTGCTGTCCAAATGTGTCCTCTGTGCTCTTTCATCCAGAGTGGTGTCTGCATAATGCAGAAGGTGTGTTATGAGCCAGATCACCAGGAAAAACGCCTAACAAATAAAACGAATACAGTCAGTGCATTTGATGTTTGCTAACTATATTACATTTTTGGCTTTGGGTTTAGTACCACATTGTGTTTTATGCTTGTAATGCAGTTGTAATGCTAATGGAAAGATTAACTTATCCCCAATGAATGCTTTTTCAGACTTCAGATGAACCCCAAATGCTGCAGCTACAGAGTTTATATCAGCCCCAAATCATGCCCCTTTGGAGCTAAGATCAGCCCCAAACCTTGCTCCTTTAGACCTCTAATCAGCCCCAAACCCTGCAGCCTCAGACCTCAAATCAGCCCCAAACCCTGCAACTTCAGACCTCAAATCAGCCCCAAACCTTGCTCCTTTAGACCTCTAATCAGCCCCAAACCCTGCAGCTTCAGACCTCTAATCAGCCCCAAACCCTGCAGCTTCAGACCTCAGGTTATCAGTCCCAAACCTGACAGCCTTAGAACCTTAAATCCTTAAAACCTTAGATCTACCCCAAACCCCACACTTTCAGAGATGCATGGGTCTATATACCTGCTGCAGTAGTTTTTAACAGAAGAAGGGAGAGTGAAAGCAGGCTGGCTTCTTTCACACACCAAAGTCATCAGCTGCTATTAAGCCACTGCTGTCACTGATGCCAGGGTGGGAGGACCATGAGTAGTCCAAGCTTTGTAACTGACAGCCTGGAAAGCTGTCAATTACACCCTATGACAGTGGCTCTTGGGGTGCCAGTGAAAAAGACATCACGTAACGGCTCAGGCAAGTGCACCTCAGATCGCTGTGGCCATCATGTCTCTCAGGTTTTGATGCTCAGATAAAAAATTAGGAAATAAGGCCTTATCTGTGTGTTTGTATAATATGTTGAAGGCTACTATAGACCAGAGCCATTGTATACTCTAGCATGGAATTTGATGTCATCTGGGAAATTTTAGTTGTGCTTGTGTGTGACATTTTACAGGTTCCTGTAAGAGAGAAATTAAGGCGTCTTTGTGCTAAACACTATAATAAGGATGACTTTGATGTCATAGCAAGGCAAGTTCTTGGTAGAGAATAGTAAATGGATTTAAGTGATCTGATTATTATTCTCATTATTTTGCATTGTTTTTGTACTCTACCTTTTAAGTATCTTGTCATTTTAGTTTATATTGCTTGCTCTTATTAAAGGTTCACTTTAAGCCTATCAATATTTAGCAGTTATTAGCTACATTTTACAATATACACATAGTAAATGTATGCAGAGCACCAAATGTCTCAGGCTCTGAGGCTCTGTGAAGTTATTGGAAATGTTACACATATCTGTGAATGTAATGAAATCTCTTCCACAAAAGGCACAGTTCAAAATATAGTGATACCGGCACCGGTTTGTTCTCTCTGCAAGGCTCTTAAAGAATACATATTTTTTTTGTTTTAGTTTGGGATAGTATGGGAAGGGTTAGAACTTGTGCCAGGTTTACACCAGTGTCAGCACTAATTTCTGTGGAATTTGAAATTATGTCTTTGCTCCCATAGAGGTGATTAGTCTTCTTGTTGTCTGACTACTATCATCTAGACAGGAAGTTATAGGAAATCTCCTTCCTGTGCACACAGTTTTTTGGGGTTATTTTCTCTCAATACCTGTTCTGTCTGATACCTATCAAAAAAAATCAATTCAAAGCAGACACAGGTTTTAACCCTTCCCCTCCCTATCCAGAATGACATAATTAATATTTTTTGACTGGAGTCGGGTTTAATTAGCTGTTTTGCAGGCTGTATCAAGAATTTTGGATACTCTGAGTGAGTTTTTATGGTACTTTAGCATCAATGAAGAACCTTTCACATGTTAAATAGTTCACATAAAGCAAATGTTTTTATTTATCACCGTATAACACGCACAGGGGTATAAAACGCACCCTAACTTTAAGAGGGAAGTTTCAGGGAAAACCCTTTCCACAGCCCCCTGAATATAACACGCAGGCACAGCTTACCTTCTATTTTCAGGGTAAGAAAGTGAGTGTTATACGCCAATAAATACAGTACTTTGGCTCTTCCAACATTATTTGGTCTGATGTCACCCAGCAGGTCCAGGCTAGGGGAAAAGGCTCAGCCTCTCAGCTGCCCTACTGAGCCAGCTGCTTCCTCCACAGCCCAACACTCCAATGAGTGCTGGAGGGGCAGAGCTAAGAGCCTATGATTAACAGTCACTGCTCTCTGTTTAGAGCGGAGGGGAGGACTGAGTATTTTTTTCTTCATACCCTACACTCTTTAATTATTGTCAGTTAATATTGTCAGCTAATGCCTGTACAGAGAGTAATATTAGCTTATCTTCCTGACACCCCTGCCCCTAAAACATTCACACCTGGGCAAGAATGACATCTCTTGTTCCACCCTCCGCCCTGCCCACAGCACCATTGAACAGGTCATATGTCCCCAAAGGCTGCAGCACCAGTCTTATGAGTACGTTAAGTGTGTGGGTATGGTACTGTATGAATAACAGTATCATTGGAGGGTCTCATCCCTGAACTAAGACATAAATAGGGATGGGTGAACAATTCAGTCGGCATGGTTTCTGGCTAAACACTTACCTGTTTGACCTTTCGCTGAACACCCAAATTTGCAGTGTGTTCTCCCAAACGAACACCTTGCAATGCACTAAGGACTGCACAGTGCATTATGCACCCTGATTGGGCAATGCTTTGCCCAATCAGGGAGCAGTGTAAGCTGGTTGTTAAGGATCGGGGCCAGGAAGCCGACTGCTGCATCCTTAACAACCAATGCGTCATCAGCTGTCAATGGGTTTCCTCGCTGACAGCTTAACAAAAAAAATAATTGAGAACTTACAACTGACTCCCCGAATCAAAGATGGTAGTGCCAGGGACCCACAGTGGTGAGAAGAATTGACTGTGGGAAAACAGTGCAGGATTCCATGGTCTGATAAGTACCTGTTTTTTAAAAGTCAGCAACTATAGTATATAAAGCTTGTAACTTTTAATTATATATTATATTATATTATATTATATTAATCCTATTTATGGACTTATGATTCATAAACTAAAACTAATATTAATAACAAAAATGTTATAACAATGATAGTTCTCAGTTTATGTTGCTGTATGTCACATATATATTTATCTATGACTACCCGTCAGCAAAGTAATCCTAAACTTGTATCCAGTTGTTAACTATATGGATGGTCCCTGCAAGCAGATTCTTGCTCAAATGCACTTACCCAAAGGCAGAACCCATAAAACAGTAATAAATGTGGTATTTTTGCCGTAAAAAGTCTTAAAAGCAACAATATTACTGTAAGAGAAATAATGGAGGAAAGACATACTAATGTAGGATGGAAGGAACTATATGCAGGCCCAACATTGATTGCATCATCACTGGGAATGCTATTAATTATTTTATTTATTTATTACAGGTAGTTACTGTATATAACGCTGACAATTTACACAGCACTTTTACATATATGTTGTACATTCGCATCAGTCTCTGCCCTCAAGAAGCTTACAATCTAAGTTCCTTACCTCACATTCATTTCTACACATACTAGAGCCAATTTACCTTTAGAGTATAAAAGGAAAATAAAATACGCAGAGGAAACCCATGCAGGAAGAGGGAAAACATGCATACTCCAAATAGGTAGTGTTAGGATTCAAAGCTATGACCCTAGTGCTGCTAGAAGGAAGTGCTAACCACTTAGCCAGCGTGCTGCCCAATTAACATCAAATACTGTCACTGTGTATGCAAGGGGTAATTCACATTGAGGTTTAGGTACATGATCTATGCACACGAGTCAATTTTATCAGATTATCTTAAAAAATATATAATGTTTTCTATATATATATATATATATATATATATATATATATTTGTTTCAATGGGCTATAGCAACTTAGGCTCAATTCACAAAGCAAACACAACAAGTCAGGGAAGGTATTGCAGTCCAGTCCACCCCCCCCCCCCCATTGCAGTGTCAATTGCTTTGTAATTTTCTACTCCTAAAAAAAGAAGTATTAAATCTAATATCTTATTGGTTGTTATAGGTACCATTTACCTTCACTTCCCTTGCATGGGACCTATGGCTCAATTTACAAAGCTAAAACATCTCAATGTAAAACTTTATTTAAAAAAAAATACAATGAGAGTACAATGAGATTTGCTAAATTACAGTCACATGGCTGAAAATAAAAAGTGTTAACCTTGTGTAAAGCTACCTGAATTCAGCCTCTACTGTGAAAATATATATATATGGTATAAAAAGCTATTAGACCAATACAGAAAATATTTGCTTTTGAATTATTTCTGTTGATGCTGTAGCCTCTTCCCCTCAGATGATACCTCTATGTCACAAGCCTTCTAGAACACTACATGCACTTAAATGTCAGTTTTGGAACCGTTTTGTAGTTCGATAGTCCCCTGAATGTTTATTAGTCAATTATATCCCCCTATTTATCCCAAACCCATTTACTCAAGCCATTTTATAAATAGATTTTATCCACGTATTGCACTTTCATATCGGAGCATGAGGACATTATCATCAAAACGGCTTCTTTGCTTGCAAAGACTAATTTAACAGGCATCTTTTAATTTGCTTCACTGCTTTGTGGTCTCTGACACTGTACATTATACATCACATGAGGGGAGTTAGGATAGATTTATCCATCGCTTCGGGATAATAGGGAGAGAACATAAAACTTATGCTGTTGCTTGAGTCTGTATTAGGAGTCATATTTTTGTCTGTTATTATCTTATGGTAGACATTTAATGGATAGTTGTTAGAGAAACTTTTACATTGCACTGGGGATGACTTTCCTATCCTCAAGCACTTGTTACTTTAAGAGTAACTTTTTGTTTTAGATATCCAGATTATTATTAGCTGACTTTGAAGTGTATAAAAAAAAATGTATCCAGTTTTGGAGTAGGTTGGGAGAAAGGTTAAAACCCTTCCCAGGTTCTTAAGTGCCCATTGGGGAGATTTACTTTCTCTATTTGTCTTGGTGACTACCATTACTGGGACTATACCAGAGCAAGGGATAAGGGCCGGGACAAGGAGTGGGCAGGAGGGACGGCTGCCTTGGGCACTGTGGTATCATGTGAGTTGAGGGGGCATGCTAAAAGGAGATGGGGGGGGGGGTTGTTTTGGAAGGCAGAAATTGTAGGGTTGCAGGGGATATGTTTTGTACTGGGAGGTGAGCTTTGAAGGGTGCTACAAGTGGTGATCTAGGCAAATTTATGTTGGAAGAAGTATATTTGTGCTAAGTGAGAGGATTTGGGGGCAATGTGTGCTGGGAGGGGAAGATTTGAAGTAGGGGGAGACGACATATACTAGGAGGGGACATTTTAGGGGTAGAGGATTTGTGTTAGGAGGGGTGATTTATTTTTTTAAGGGGAATGGCATGGGCAAATATTTTACTGAGATGTGGTTTTTAGCAGGGGGTGGATTTGTACTGGGAGGGGGAGAAAGTTATGTTTAGGGGGTAAGCATGCAGATCAGTGCTCAGTGTTTTTGTGGGGAAATTTTTTCTGACACATAATAAATCTTTGGGGGTTGGTGAGGGGTGCAGTTTGGCATGTTCGCCTTGGGCTCTAGATCAACTTGTCCAGGCACTGCAAGAGATTCAGGGGAAATCTTCCAATGTGGATTTTTTTACGATGACACTGGTCACTTTGAGGCGACTACCTCTCATATCCTGTTGTGTCTATAAGATAGGGAGTGAGGAGAAATGTTTCCAGAGGGACACAGATGGCAAAAAAACAACTTTGCTTTTATCTCAGAATTGTATTATGGTCCATTATGGCTTAACTGGATGGACTTGTGTCTTTTTTCAACCTGACTAACTATGTAACTATGTATACAATATTAAAAAATATTCCATGAACGGAACCTACAAATATTAAAAACTGACTTGTTTTGAAAGTCCATGTGCTAGGGCTGTCATCTTGCTCCTTAGGCAGTAAGGCTGGATTCACACCTATGCCTTTTTAGTGCATTTTGCAGATTTGCACTACAGAACGTGTTCCATAGAAAACCATGTTAAATGGAATGTAGTGGAAATCTGCCAAAAGCAAAAAGCACTAAAAATGCATAGGTGTGAATCCAGCCTGACTGCCTAAGTAAGCCACAGACCTGGAACAAGCATGTGCATGTCAAGTGTTCCAGAACCAGGTATACACATTTTTCTTCCAGATCAACAGCCTACCATGAAGTGAGGCAAGTTAGCTATAGCAGGTCCAATATGTTTATTGACAAGCTCCTTTTATATTGCAATTTTTCACTTTTTGGAAAAAATGCATTGCTGTTTTACCAGTGCTTTATTTGTTACATCTGTTATGCACATATATGTCGTAAGGAACAAGACAGAGTTTTAACCAAAATAAAAAAAAAAGAATGAAATAATCATAGAGCATTGTATTTTTTGCCCTCCAAACAGTAGTGCCTTAGACAAATGCCTATTTTGCCTGTCTAGTGAATACTCCCCAGAATTAGGTCGGCATATTTAAAATGTTGAAATCCAGAGTCACACCTAACATGAAAGGTTTTCACACATCTAGCTAAAGGATCAACACAGACCATGTGGGCTTAACAGCAAATTGCCTGCTCGCCATTATTAGCTGCGAATGCATCGCAAGCTGATTTTTTGCTCTGCAGAGAAAGAAATATGAATACGTTTATATACTACCACATGGAAAGGCTGGCACAGTCTCCTGTATTTTGCATTGCTGTCTTTATAGCATGGCACAAAATCATGGGTACTGTATGCCTTTTATTTAACAGGGAAATTGCTAATGGCCTTCTGCGTGACTATGAACACACCATAAATTGCTAATTATTTATAAAAGACAGAACTTTAGTTGGAAAATATGTAGCAGCTTTCCAAGTTCATCGCCTTATTATGATGTCACATCTGCCCATAATGCCCCATTTTATAACTATTTAAAAACAGGGTCTACCTATATACTACAGAATGGCTCATTCATGCCAAGCAGTGCCAAAGGCAACTTACAATTTCATAGCATAGATGTGGCTGGCAGAGAACCCTGGGAGTGAAAATATAGCTAGATGTAGAGCGTTTAACTTTTAACTTGGTGGCATTTTACTATAATAGCTGTAATTATTGAAAGTGTTTCATACTTTTCATATCCAAGCAGATGGAGACCAAGGAAATGCCACTGTCCATAATATAAAAGGGCGCTCAATGCCAGTGCCAGATATATATGTTCATGTATGGCGCTTGCATCCTTGCAGTGCCTGGCATACAAACATTTATTGTGCATTGTACAAGGCACTTCTTGTCTGTGCTAACTAAATGCAGTATTATGAAAGCTAAAGTACTGGTATTGATAAAGATGTGGCAAATGGCCTATTATTGTTATAGGTGTAAAGTTCAATTTTATTGGAGATTAGGTGGACATAAATGAGCCCCTTTTAAAAGGCAAGCTTCCCCTTTCTATATATATATATATATATATTGACCTGATTATTTTGCATTATTGTTTATAGAATTCCTACTAATGGCACAACTGCAGGTTTTGACTCTTGTCTGTAGCGTACGACTGACTTTTTTTGCCACACTAGTCCTGTTCCGTCATTTGCCAGGTGCAATCTTTGATGTCTGAAGTGTAAAGTAAAAAACTAGGCATGTAATCCCGCTTTATCAGCAGTTCTGCATCATTAGATTTGTATGTTCCACCTAGTAGATTCAGTTGGCTAGCATATATCCTAGAACAGTGGTCTCCAAACTGTAGCCCGAGGGCCAGATTTGGCCCTTCTTAGCCTTTATCTGGCCCTTGGGGCACTATCTCTCCCACTGATACGAGACACTATTCTGCCATCTGATACAGACAATGAAGCTCCATTTCTTCCACTAACACGACTAATGGGACACCTTTCCTCCCTATGATACCAATGATGGGGCAGTATTCCTTCTCCTAATACCAGATGTTTACTCCCACTGGTACCAGGACAATTTCCACTCCCGCTGGCCAAAGTCCGGCCCTCCTGAAGTGTGAAGGACAATAAACCGGCCCTTTGTTTAGAATGTTTGGAGACCCCTGTCCTAGAACATAGAATATTGTTTAAGGCAAACCTCCACTAAAAGAGAACTAGTTGCTGCCTTTTCTAAACTCCTGGAAATGCTAGTTACCTGGCAGCCACCATCATCAATAGCCAAGAATAAGCAGGTTTTGAGTAAAGTCAAAATAATAAAGTCAGAAATTCTTATTTGCATTTTTTCAGTCAAAGCCTTTAAATAAGCCTGGTAGCCAGGTAATTCGAATTTTCAATAGAAGCATAGATATTTAATCCGTAAAGGTTCTACAAATATTAAGATATCAGCCAATAGAAGAATAGAACTGCAGTAAATAGTAACAGTGGTGCTTAATAGATTTTATTTTTATTGCAAGCACTGTAAGTATCTGAATTTGTCCTTGCATCCTCGCAGTCCACTCTACAACCAAGCTCAGATTGGGGAAGGAAAAAAACAGCACAATGAGCTAATCATTTGTACTGCAGTACATTATTATTATTATCATACAGGTTTTATATGATTTATATAGCGTCAACAGTTTAGCAAGTGCTTTACAACATGAGGGCAGATAGTATAGTTACAATTCAATTCAATAACCATGCATGCTTGTAGAAGTAAAGAGCAATGACCAGTGACAGGCTGGGGCCATCTAGGGCTATGTAAATCTCAATGGATAAAAATAAAATTCTGTTTACAGGTAAACCAACTCACGTATATATATTTTTAACTGTGGATTAAGCTGTTTGCTCAGAGTTCAGCTTTAAGGTCCCATCACTGGGACCTTAAAGCTGGGACAGCTATGCGTGTCTTTGTCATTATCCTGTGTTTTTAGGGCTCTTTCACACATTGATGTCCATTTTGACGGACTCTGCTTTTTCAGGAGGGATTGATCCGTTGATCCCCACTGAGCTGGAGTATAACAGGTCTGTCTCTGTTCACTGTGCAGGGATGGACCTGTCATTGCCCTGCTCTCCTCTAAGGGGGATTAGATGGAAACTGATCTGCTTGTCCATTTTCATCCGATCCGCCAGTGTCACCGGATATCAGTGGACATGATTCTGTGCGTTCCCGGTTTATTGCGCGTCAATTTCAATAGCACCCCAAACGACGCACAATTTTCCCTGTCGTCCAAAAGATGTACATGAGCTTCTTTTGGGCGACTCTATTGATTCTATTTGGTCAATTTTCCCATGACTGCCGCCCCCATACGCCTTGTTGTGAATGGAGTCTTATGCCCCGTACACACGATCGGACCTTTGTCCAAACAAATTCACATCGGAATTCCGACAGAATTTCCTCGGAGGAAAAGAGAACATGTAAACTCCGATGGAATTCATCGGAATTTCCGATGGAATTACTCCGATGGGGCATACACACGGTCGGAATTTCCGATGAAAAAAGTCTGTCCATCGGTAATTCCGATCATGTATCAAGGCATAAAAGGGTACTGCAACACAGTAGATGAGCAGGCAGCACTGAAAGTAAATGACCATGCAAAGTAATCACAGTTTTACATTGTATTGGTGTGAACAAGGCTTTAAAACTCAACTCCAGACAAAACTTTTTATTTTGTGTTGGATGGAGAAAGGAAGAATTAAAGCCTCTACCAGGTTTTTATTTCCATTAGTGTCCCTATTGGGATTTCTCCTTACTTGCTTACAGGACCGGAAGTGACAACAATACATTTTTATTGGAGTGGGGAGGGCTTACAACAATGGTTGTCAACTTGCAGGGTGGGCACCGGTGGATTAGAACTTTTGGTAATGTTTTTATTTGACTTTTGTGCTTTCCTGTTCTGTTACCAATTGTCCCCTCCATTTTTATATGGTATAAAGGGACAGAAAGCAAAGGAGAATCACACACACACACACACACTGAAGTTAGAAGCTGATTGGCTACCATGCACTGCTGTACCATATTTTACCATATTTTGCACTCGCCAGTTTAAAGTGATTGTAAAGGCTCAAAATATGTTTTTTTTTTTTTTTAAATAACAAACATGTCAAATTGTCAAACGTGTCAAATCAACCTCCACTGTGGAGCTCGTTTTGCACAGAGTGGCCCCAATCCTCGTCTTCTAGGGTCCCTCGGTGGCTGTCTCAGCTCCTCCCTGCATCAGATAACCCCCTCTGGGAATTGCTTTCCCAATGGGGTTCCCTTGCGGACACACTCCCGAGTACAGCATTTGCATTCATAGATACAAATTCTGAACTCAGCGCCACCCCCCGGCGCTCGCTACATTGGATTTGATTGACAGCAGTGGGAGCCAATGGCTCAGCTTCTATCAATCTATCCAATGAAGAGCCGAGAAGCCAGCGCGTTTTCTCATCGCGGGACTTTCGAGGGCTCAGGTAAGTAAACGGGGGTGGGGAGCGAGTAAGTATTGGATGTTGTTTCACCATGGTGAAAAATCAGGAATGTTTACAACCCTTTTAAGAAAATCAACCCTTATGGATTAATTATTCTGGTTTTACATAGAAAGTGTCTGCTTTTATGTGTAATTTTTGTTAAATTTCCTTCAACTTTAGCAGTTTTATCCAGATAATACAATCGTTTCTGTGTTTTCTGCTCATAAAAACTAGGGTGAATTTCCAGCTAAAAGAACTATTTGACATGGCATAGTTAGAAGAAAAGATTCTGTTGCCACTGGTGCCATTTTCTGTTTGACATTAGATCTGTGACGGCATGTAGGGGTGATATCCTTGAACGGATCAACACAATGTACAGTATGCCATTCTTTTGACACATTCATGCATCATCTGATCATTAAGTTTTCCTGTTAGGAAACAATGTCCTAACTGAAAGCATGGGTGCTCGGAAAGGTAGGTCGGTAGGTTGGTGCGCCACAGGATTTCATGTTCCTAGTAAAAACCCAGTCTCTTTACAGGAACAGGAATGAATAGAGCCCTCCAAGGTTGTAATGCACATTGTTTTCTTACAGTTATTATCAAGAAACACGTATCGGCAAGCAACATTTGGAGAGAAAAGTGTTCTATGCCAGACTACAATAAACGTTAAAGAACAATTTGTTTTCTAACCTTGAAGTGCTTTGATTCATTACTGTTTATGTCACCCCATTGTGAAGGGTTGACCCATCTAAACAGATAATTCATTTATTACCTGTTCATATTTTTATATCTCTTATGGCAAAACCTCTGTGCTGGAGCTCAAAGGATTATTCACCTGCTGTTGCTCTTACTAAGGATCTAATTTTCCTTACTGGATTACCAAAATCTCTTCTAAATTAGGAACACTATATCACATGGAAAATAGAGACTCCATATACGGATGAGGTAAGAATCCATATCAGGAGTTACAGGGATAGATCATTTGGCAGAGTTTTGTAGCTGCAGAAGTTCTGCAAACATAAACCTGCGTTTGATGAATTCTTCTTTTAGCTAAAATGGTGTTTTAATTGGTTTTAACCTTGAAAATGGGATACAAAAACAAGCACTAATGAATGTAGATATATTAATATATATATATATATATATATATATATATATATATATATATATATATACATACATGTATTTTTAAATGCAACTAGTGTTAATTACCTGAATCTGCAATGATATACATTTTCTGTAGTCCCCGGTATAGTACCACTCAGGCTGTGAGAGTGAGGGTCAGCACTGGTTCAACAGAAAATTGTCTATTGAGAACAATTAAGTAATAATGCATTTCGAAACAGATTAGGTGTAAATTCAGGCATGATCTGACCACCATAAGATCTTTCTTGTCAAAGATCTTTCAATAGACATGCGCTCACAGTCAATCAAAGAAAGAAAAACTGAATATGAATCATTTACCAGATAGGATATCCCCTTGGGGCACCTATTGTCCCTTGAGATTAGTTAGGACACACGTTTTCCTCCTATTGTCTTTTAGCTATCACTGTCCTTCAGTGGTGTAAACAGGCATGCTTGGGTGATCTGAAAGTGCATGTTTGCTGAACGATTTGAGCTCCTAGACCAGAGAAACCCCCTATGGCATTTATTGCTTTATATCCACTCAGTTCCATTAGGCTGACAATAAGGATGAAGAATTCAAATTTTCTCTATGATCCTGACAAAAACAAAAGAACCAAGACAAATTATAATTTATTTTAAAGAAAGCATTTTTTTTACCTACGTGACTGTGAAATTTAAAACCTTAAGTTTTCAGTCTGCCTTCCTGCAGTTATTGTGCAAAAGTTGATTTACTTAAAGCCTGACTCTGGGTACTTAAAAAATTAGTGGCTGTGCCTGTACTGCACGGTCCAATTGCTGTTTTTCTGTCTAGAGCAGGGGTCTGCAAACTTTTCAAACAAAGGGCCATTTTTCTGTCCTTCAGACTTTAGGGGGGCAAGATTGTGGCCAATTGGGGTAGAAAATGTCCCGCACCCAGCATCAGTGAGAATAATCATGGCCGCAGGGTTGGTGGTCAGCAGGAAGAGGAGTAGTGATCCATTATTGGCATTAGAGGGAGAAATAGTACACCATCATTGGTATCAGTGAAACAAATAGTGCCCCATAGTAGGTGTCAGAGGAATAGTGCCTCATATCAATAGCACCCCAAGGGCCAGATAAGGGCTAGCATAGGGCCGGAAACCAGCCCTCAGGCCACAGTTTGAATACCCTTGGTCCAGAGCAGGGCTAGGTAACCTCTGCCCTCCAGCTGTGGTGAAACTACAAATCCCATCATGCCTCAGCCTCTATGAGACATGCCTGTGATTGTTAGGGTCTTGCAATGTCTCGTGGGACTTGTGGATTCAAAACAGCTGGAGGGCTGAGGTTGCCTAGCCCTGGTCTAGAGGAACAAAACAAAAGATTTACTTACCCAATCCTCCTCTCCTTCCCTTAGCTGGACTAGGTCCACAGCTTCTTCTTTCCCACTCTCCAGTGATCTAAGGTTCTGCAGTCATTAAGACCAATGCATAGTCCTTAGCCCTACATTGGATGTGATGACACTAAGGCCTGGACTTACATGGTGCTAATTTCTTCCCTTCAACCACAGGTTGCAGGAAAGAAATTTGCATGTTTTCCCGGGTTAGTGCTGACAAAGGAATCACTCCTGCCAAGCTATTGTCTGCTTGGCAGAAAAGCTGGGCGGGGGAAGCCGTCCCCATCGGGAGAAGACAGTGATTATTGCTATAAAAGCCATTGGTGATAATCATAGGAGAATACGGCTGGCTGGCTGTACCGAAGTTGATTGATCAATCGACTTAGTACATTGAGCCTGGCCATTAACAGTTCGATTCTCAGGCAGTGCCTGCTGAACCAGCCGAGATTCAAACCGGGACAGTCTACCACCTTTTGTTTTTAGATTTGGATAGAGTGATAAGTGGTTATAACCACTGTGAGTTTTTTATTGCTATTTGTGTGCCTGATTTGCTCTCTCTAATTTGTCCTAATCACCAGTGTCCATGGGAATGAAAGCGAGGGCAAATCTAAACATTTGACTTGCCAATAGAATAGGAATGGGGGGGGGGGGCACTAGTTCCCTAATAACTGCCTAAGAGGGGATTTCCTTCACATTGGAATGATATCCTCTGACTTTTTGTTAAGTCTACAGGACAGGAAGTGTAGGGAAATCTCTCTAATTAGACAAGTATAGCAAAAACAATTGAAAGAGGTTTAACCCTCTACCACGGTATCCAAAAAAAGAAAAAAATTCTTAAGACATTCTTTAAATATTAAGTAAAAAATCCAATCATCTCCCTTGCATATGATGAACACATCTCCCTATTTACTAACCTAACTTTGTAAAGTGAATTATTTCTTCTTCTTTAGTAAAACAACCCCATTATCTTTCTTTAAAATAAGAACATGTCTTCACTTTTAGCTTTCTTCTTTCAATACATTTATTTTGCTTCGCAATATGCAATTGTGGTAACAGATTAAAAGATAAACACAACTCTTCATATATTTTTTTTTTACTTTTGATCTTTTTTTTTTATGACTAAATTACATTAATACGTGGACCTGGAATGTTGTATGCAGCAGATGAGTATGGGTTATTTAGGAAGATTGAATGTAAACATCTTAAATATACTTAGCAGAAAATTGCCCTTCTGTATAAACCTCACAAAAAGCTCTTAAGTACAGTCCCGGCTTTCCCCCTGTATAAATGAACACTCTTTTTGTTTCTTGCTGTAGTGGTGCTTTTAGGCTGAATAATACCTTCTTTAAAAGATACATTTTTCTCCGTGTGGTTCTGACCAAAATTATAGTGACTCCCCATCTTGGAATCAGATCTAGAGTTTTGCTGCTCTCTTGTGTTTCTCTTTAAACCCCCCCCCCCCCTCCTGTAAATATCGCCTGAGCCTTTAATTAAAGTGAGCCCTTTTTAATCCTCCGGTCTTTAAGTTCCAATTAAATGGTGCCACTTAAGTGTGAGGTCTTTATGGAATTTGTAATATAGGCTTAATAATTAATAAGCACATGTAATTGTAACAACCCCTACTAGTAATAATAGACTGAGGAGGAGACCACAAATATGCCCCTTGCTCTATGGTTTCCATAAACTGAAAGCATTTATCCATGCAACACCTTGTATAGTTTGTTGAAATGTAGTAAGTCATGTAGCCATTGTTTATGGCATCTTCTTATAAGCTGTATTACATTTCTAGGCTTTATTGATAGTATTATGAATGGTCGTATGTAGACAATTTTTTGGTCCAGTAAATGGAAAAGATTCAATAGGGCCCTGTAATCGAGAAGAAAAGTAAGTGTTCACTGAGTTTAGTCAATTATGTGGGGCTATGTTTACTTTGTCCAGCCAATCATGTTTTTTCTTTTGGTTTTGGTTTTATTTCTCTTGCACATAATTGGGTGCTCAAAGTGAATACAGCTACATCATATTTATTGAGAGTTTATTGGATAAAGTGGGGAGTTTTCTTTTGGCAGGATTCAATCACCACTTGGTTTTTATTTTTTTCTAAATACACAAATAAAGCTCGAAATTTTGGAAAAAAAAATGTTTTCATAGTTCTAAAATTTTACAAATAAGTAATTTTTGCATTGATGGGCACTGATAGGCAGCACTGATGAGCACTGATAGGTGTCACTGATTGTCACTGGTAGGTAACACTAATAGGTGACACTAATGTGGAGGCACTGATGGGCACTAATTGGCAGCACTGATGGGCACTGATTGGCAGCACTAGTGGACACAGATTGGCAGCACTGGTCGACACAGTTTGATAGCACTGGTGGGCCCTGATTATCAGTGTCCTGATTATCAGTGTACATGTCCCTTTGACAGAAGCCGGTTATCAGCTCTCTTCTCCCTTACTTACGCTGTCAATGTGATGAAAGGAGTGCCGATAACTGTTCTGTCAGTGTGAAAGATACCTTAGATGCACTAACAAATTGAAGCCGAAACTCCAGCTCCCAATTTATAAGCAGTTATAGCAGTTTTTTTTTCCTTTTGGTATAAAGGTCTTGCATGAATAAATAAAAGCTGACCATTGTAAGCAACCATGTCAGTGTTAAGTTGTTTTTCACATCCATGTAAACTGATACATTCTGCTGGAAAGCTTGAGCTTGTGAAAAACAGCAGACTTACTGGCCAGGTCACCAGATGAAAATAAAAGCAAGAAATCATAAAAAAGGAAACTAACACAGCCATCTAAAAATTAATAAGCTGCAAAATGATAAATATTTGCTTTTGGGGTTCATGAATTAATTTTTAATATGTAACCCCTTTATGACCACCCAAAACATATGTGCGGTGTCAAACACCCACACGGGCCCATGTGCGTCGGTGGTCGGCTGTTGTCATTCTGTGCCTGCTCTCCCACCACTACCAACATTCTCATTGTTGATGGACATTGATATACACCTGTCTATGTTCATATGAGTTGAGATGCATACATTCTGCACCTGTGTCGTTGCCCTATGAATTGTTATTTATTTAGGAGGATATGTAAACATCAGTGTGTAATCAGCAGCGGCGGCACAGGCGCATCATGTACACATCTCAACTCATACAGAAATCAGCATGTGTATGTCCTCAAATTCAGATGCAGCACAGACAATGCTTTATGTAAATCAATATGACCATGTGCGTCAGGCCTTAAAGGTAAGTGCCAGGCAAAGGAAAAAATCTAACTTTGAAAAATATACAAGAAACAAATCCTTGCGTGATACTTAAAATACTTAAAATAGTTTTACCTCTCAGTAAATGTGCATAAATAAATGAATAACTTCCTGATATGTTACAATACACAATGGTATAAAGTATACAACAATATCTTATGTGAAAATGACTGCCGCAGGCAGGAGGAAGCATTGGCTTGGTCTTTTTTGTCCTAACATTCAAACTTTGTAGCACGTCGCAAAGGGAGGGGCTGCAGCAGGGGGCTAATCTTTTAAGTCAACTGGGAACATAGCCAAGAACTTCACAGATAGATTCAGGACCTGCACAGTGTGCTAAAATAGACAGTGCCATCCTTCTGGAGAAAAAAGCAGATAAAGGAATCAGACTACATTCACACCTGTGAATGGGCCCAACAGCGGATTCCCGCAATTAGCTGCGGGAGTCAGCCCCAATGAAACTAACCACTGCTGCTCGTATTTAATAGCTATGCAGCGATCACCTGCAAGTGATGGGCTTCAGACGCAACAAAGTCTTTGTCCCAGGCAATCACTCGCAGGTGATCAATGCACAGCAATTGCATGGTGCTGCTGCAATTAGCTGCAGGAGCTGGCAGCCATCTATTGCTTTTAATGGGGCTGCCTCCCACAACTATTTGTTGGGAACCCCCACTGGAGTTCTCGCATGTAAACACTGTCGGGCCCATTCACAGGTGTGAATGTGGCCTTATCAGAGAATGCACTGTAATCCCTGTGAGAAGTTTATAAGGGTGGATTTAGACATGTGTCTAAATCTTCCTTTCTGCATTCGGATTACGCTCCAGAAACTACTGGCAGGTGGTGAGGAAGCAATGCAACGTCCCCTTACCGCCTGTTTTGACCCAATTTGTGCTGACATACGCACTGCAACCGCATTGCACGTGGTTGCAGGGCATTCATGGCGCTTCCCCATTTACTTGAATGTGTAGCGTCCAGTAGGCCTGATGCCCACCGATCACGATATGTCGGGTAAACACCCCCGGCTGCAGCCTACTGCAGCTTAAGGGGGGGGGGGGAGTTGGCGGATGGCAAAAAAAGTGTCTCAACCTCTCAACCCCATGTTTTTGCCACCTCCCACAACCGTTCATCTAAATCAGGGGTCTCCAAACTTTCTAAACAAAGGGCCGGTTTATTGTCCTTCAGATTCTTGGAGGGCCAGACTTCGGCAAGCAGGGGTTGGATTTTTTCCTGGCATCAGTGGGACTTAACATATTGTATTAGGGGAGAAATGGTGCCCCATTAGTGGTGTCAGTGGGAGAAATAGTGCTCCGCTGTAGGTGTCAGATGTCAGAATAGTGTCTCATATCACTGGGAGGAATACTTCCCCCAAGGGCTGGATAAAGGCACGCAAAGGGCCGCATCCGGCCCTAGGGCCGCAGTTTGGAGACCACTGATCTAAATGAAGCCTAAATGGAGTGAAGAAAGACTAGAAATCTGTAAGGTTTTTACAGCTATCGGAGGCTCCAATAGATACATTTGCCCTGACTTCCTGTCCTATTGAAGACGTTTTACCAGACAGGAAATGAGGGTAAATCTTCTACAGCAACACAGACAGAAATAAAATGCTCTTCTTTAGTAGAGAAGGGGAAGAATAGAATCTCTGTCAGATTTCCTCTTAATTGTAAAACCACTGTCAGCAGGACAGGAAGTAAGGGTAACTCTATTTACCGTAGCCTAGCATAGTAGTAGAGTTTGACAGGAGTTCTACTCTTCACCCATTCTCTTCAAAACAAGAAAAAAGTTTTGAATTGACATAAACTGTGACATAAACAAATATTTAATGCTACACCTTTTTTACCTGTGCATTGTTGTAGGGCTGCAGGCCACCTCATTCCTATTTGTAGGTACTCTGATGACATGCTTGTGATGCAGAAATGCTATCTATTATTATACCCATTTCAGGCTCATTGACGTCTCACACATATAGAAAGCCTGCTAGCCATGCAAATCTACATTTTCCCTCATTCAGCCTAAAGGCTGCACAAGAGAAAATCCCAGGATTCCCTTTAACTAAACTAAACAGAATGGATGAAGGAATCTCCACTTCCGGTTGTTGAACTCAGCAGGTGCCGTACCTGCGACTGCCATAATATAATGGTGCTCCCGGACAATGACTGCATTTTATAAGATGGCATCACTGTTTCGCTGATAATTTTCCTTCCGGCTCTACAGAAGTTGCTTGGAGGACCATCAATGGTTTGACTGAGGAATCACATTTTGAGCCAATCTTGACAAGCCTTAACAGGAAAAGACTGACAATGTGTAAAAAAACACAAATTTTTGAACAAAATCTCTCTGCACATTTCTGCAGTCAGAAGACTGCTATAATGTGCTTGAACACAAATTAATATTTTTTCTTGGTGACAACGGGGTCAAGGAAAGATCCTACAAAGCCAAAAAAATTGTCATTATATAGACCGGATTTACTATCAACATCTCAAAAACATAAAGCAATTTGTCTGTTGCCATTGCAGATTATTGGTATATGTTTGGCCCTTTCCTAATATATAGTACTCAGTAAAGTTTTGTTGATATGAAAACACAAAATGGCTAACCAAAAATATTGTTTAATGTATAGGATTGTTTATTTAATAAACATGATTGTGGTATGTGTGGTAAATAATGCTTTTCAAATGCTGACGGAACTGTGGATTAAATGACTGCACATTCACCCACAAGTAAGCATGACTCAAAACATTAATAACATTCTGACTGGAATTTGTTCCTTTGCCTTCATTACAAATTACGTCTTTTGTGAAGGCATTTTTCATTATATTTTGTGTTATATTTTCCAGCCACAGATTTTTTACAAAAAAGTCTCTATATAGTTTATTTGTTGCATATTATTTTATATTATATTATACATTATAAATGGTACTAAAGTTTGCAGATGGTATAATTCACTTAAAGGGGTTGGAAAGGTAAATATTTGTTTCCCTAAATAGCTTCCTTTACCTTAGTGCAGTCCGCCTTCACTTACCTCATCCTTTGTTTTTGCTTTTAAATGTCCTTATTTCTCCTGAGAAATCCTCACTTCCTGTTCTTCTGTCTGTGACTACACACAGTAATGCAAAGCTTTCTCCCTGGTGTGGAGAAAGCCTCTTGAGGGGGGAGGGAGTGAGCAGGAGTGTCAGGACACCCACTAACACACAGCTCCTTTCTCTATCTGCAATGTAGATAGCAGCCTGACCCTCCTGCTCGCCCCCTCCCCCCTCAAGAGGCTTTCTCCACACCAGGGAGAAAGCCTCCCATTACTGTGTGTAGTTACAGACAGAAGAACAGGAAGTGAGGATTTCTCAGAAGAAATAAGGACATTTAAAAGCAAAATCGAAGGATGAGGTTAGTGAAGGAGGACTGCACTAAGGAAGCTATTTATGGATTTTTTTTTTACCTTTACATCCCCTTTAAGAGCAATCTTCTGTATTTAAAGGGGTAGTTCCCCCAAAAACCTTTTTTTTAACATTGATTGAGGCTCGTTTTGTCAAGGGGAATCGGGTGTTTTTTTTTTAGAAACGAAGCAGTACTTACCGTTTTAGAGATGCATCGTCTCCGACGCTTCCGGGTATGGTCATCGGGGAAGAGCGTTCCTATTTGATTGACAGGCTTCCGACGTTTGGATACATCGCGTCACGATTTTCCGAAAGTAGCCGAACGACGGTGCGCAGGCGCAGTATAGAGCCGCACCGGCGCTCGGCTTCTTTCGGCTACTCGTGACGCGATGTATGCGACCATCGGAAGCCTGTCGGAAGCCCGTCAATCAAATAGGCACGCCCAGACCAGACGATCATACCCGGAAGCGACGGAGACGATGCGTCTCTAAAACGGTAAGTACTGCTTCGTTTCTAAAAAAAAAAAAAAACACCCGATTCCCCTTGACATAACGAGCCTCAATCAATGTTAAAAAAAGTTTTTTGGGGGAATTACCCCTTTAATTGTGACATGGCTTAGGGCTCATTCACATGCATGTGAATCGAACAGGAACTCTGTACATGCAATTCTGTTCAGTGCACTACTTTTTTAAATGCACGGCAACCACATCATACTTTTATAACATGTGATTCTGTGCAGGAAAACGCACTGGGTTTTGCGACCTGCGTTTGGGGTTCTGTTAACTTTGCACTGACACCCTCAGCAGATCGCAAAGCAGTGCAATTTGAGAGCGGTAGGGGAAGCCATGTGGGTGTGAACCGGCGTTAGGAGGGTAAGAGCCTCTTCTGTCCCATGAACTTAGTTTTCCTAGCATGGTGATGACATAAAGTGTTTTTAGATATGGACAGCGTGGTGATGTGATAGAACTACTGTCAGTTTAGCCTTTCTGTTGCTGTTCCTGTTAGGGAGATTCACCCCCTCTAATGCTTCATGCACATGACCACAGAGCCTGAGCAATGACATTCCTGGGATCTGCTGCCACAGTGAACAGCCAACTATTGAGCTGCGTTAGAAGAGACGGCTGTACACAATTGTGCATCGATGGTCGCTCTAAGCACCCGCATGGCACTGGCATAGGCTCCAAAGCCAGATAGCATTCAGAAGGGGCCATGTGTACAAGGCCTAATTGTTTTGATAACCCATGTCACCAGGAATGAAAATTAGGGCCAACATTTTTAGTTGCCACCAGAACAAGAATAGAGGGTAAATATTCCATTGAGGACCAGTGTTCACGTGCTAGCTGTCTAAGGTCTCATTCACGAGAAGGGGCTCAGCCACGAAGAGCCATTTGTTTATCATTTTGTACAAGCACTAAGCTGTGTACAGGCAGTATATATAAGCAAATGTATATGTATTGACAGTATGAGCCCACACAGCTGAGTTTGACAGGTATGCAGGAATGGGTGCATGGCCCCTGAAGCAAAGGATTGAGCACCTGTATCTGTGTACCTGTAGTACAAAAGGACAGCTTTTCATGTTGTACAGGGCTTGGCGCCCATGTGAATGAGCCCTAAGAAGCGATTTCCTGAACCGTAGAATGATATACGCTCAGTTCCTTTTGAGTCTACAGGACAGGAAGTGAAGGGAAATCTCCCTTAAGAGACACAGATAGCAAAAAAAAAAAAAACTACCCTATGCAAGTTAAAAAGAAATGACCAACAACACCCACAACTTTTATTTTGGTCTTGAGTAAAGTGCAGAATTCAGAGCCTCTGTCAACTTACCGCTGTCTGTATCCCTCTTTGGGAAATGTCCCCTCACTTCCTGTTAATTTGTCAGGTGTTAGCACGGAAAGTGAAGAGAAAACACCCAATGGTGACACACACAGTGATAAAATATTTGAATATTGGAAGGATTAGAATGTCCGTCATAATGTTATTCCCATCTGTGCACCTAATGGGGAGATTCCCTTTCACTTTCTTTCTAGCTTACAGAACAGGACAGAGCAGGATGAGAAGGGAAATTTCCTCAAAATGACACAGACAGTAATAGAAACCTGACACAGATTATAAGTGGTCCTCACTTTATCAAGAAATAAAAAAGAGTTAGGGATGGAGTTGGACAAAACATGCTTACATAGTAGAGAGTTGAACTGTATTGTTATTTCAGGCCTAAATAAATCTGTATGTATACCCAACAATTGATTTAGTTTTAGATAGAGTAGGTTTAAAACCTGTCCGTTTGCTGTTGTCTGTGTTCAATTGGGGAGATTTACCTCCACTTCCTGTCCTGAGGGTGCAACAGGAAGTGAAACAAATTCTCTCCAAAATGATAATTATTCTCCTTTCCTCTTTTACTCTCCATTGTTACAGGAACCTCACTTCCTGTTCTTTTGAAAACTGTAATGTTGGTTTCTTCCATCATTTCATGGGCCTTATTGACATGGGCAGCTGCCAACAGGGGAACAGCTACAAGCATACTGGGGTTTATTTACTAAATCTCGAGAATGCAACTCTGCATAGAAATCAATCAGCTTCCAGGTTTTCTTTTTTGTCTAAGCTAAATTGAACAAGCTGAAGTTAGAAGCTGATTGGCTACCATCCATAACCCACCTCATACCCTCATCTAAAGGAGGCGTTACAGTGCTCACCAAGACAAACAGAAAGGGTCAACCTCCCCAGCAGGGACACAGACCACAATTAAAAGGTGACAGAGCTTCTAACACTTCAACATTCTATTAAAAAATAAAAAAGCAAAGATTTTTTAGCTTTGGAAAGAGTAGAGATGGATTGGAACCCCTGATAGGTTGTTATTGATATCTGTGTCCCTTTTAGGGAGCTTCAACCTCTCTATTTGTTCTGTTTACCATTATCATTGAAAGTGAAAGTAAAAGAAAAGAGGGGAAGTCTTCAAATGGGGACACTAGTTATGGTGACCTGGGGCACCCCAAGGGATTCCCTTAATTTGCAGGGATTTCCTCTCACTTTCTGTTTTGGCTATGAGACAGGAAGTGAATGTACACAGATGGCAAAAAAACCAAAACTGACAGGGGTTATTATATCCTCTCTTACTCTATCCAAAATAAACAAAACAAAAAGTTCTACTTTAAGTGTGATAATATTATTGGTATGATATTGTTTAGAAAGAATGTTTGACATGTGCATTGTCCTTTTCAGGAATCATTAAAATTGGCCGCTGGAATCCCCTGCCTCTCAGTTATGTTACAGACGCACCAGATGTGACAGTTTCTGACATGCTCCAGGATGTCTATCATGTGGTGACCCTGAAGATCCAGTTACAAAGGTAGGGGTCAGTGTAATGCAAGAGTTCTAATGTTTACAAGCCCAGATTTGAGGTAAGGCCTCATAAACCTCAGCGTAGTGTAGACAAAATTGTGAGGGCGACAACCTGCCCTTTCCTTAATCGTCTGAGCACGTAACATCATAACATTGTGCACTTCTTCTCATGCAAACTGTTCTCATTATTGTGAGGTGACCCTATGAGGTTTGGTTTCAATGAAATTTGTCATGAGAGAAACACGGAGGATGCTGTCACTGATCGTTCCTATTGAAAAGGCTAGTTGCCTGACTGTGCTGTTGACCCTAGTCAGGTTTTTGATTTTTCTTCTAATATGCTTGTTCTGGGTTGGAAAGTATTGAAGCCAGCAGACCAGCATAACAGACAGGCAGCTAGTATTTTCAGTAGAAGGTCATTCGTGATAGTCCCCATATTCCTTTTTGCTTCACCTCACGCTATAATATTTAGGCCTTCTTGATTAATTTATAATTGACTTTCCAATTTAAAAAAGGGCTTCATGGATGCCATCCAGCAGCCCCTCTTAGATGTATTTCCCTACAGCGCCTATCCAGAGGCCCCTCTTAGACGTATTTCCCTACATTGCCTATCCAGAGGCCCCACTTAGATGTATTTCCCTACAGCGCCTATCCAGAGGCCCCTCTTAGATGTATTTCCCTACAGTGCCTATCCAGCGCCCTCTTATGCCTCATACACACAACCAATTTTTCCGTCTGGAAAACTACCATGACAGCTTTTGGCCGGGAAAACTAGCCGCGTGTATGCTCCATGGCAGTTTTCCGAACAGGAAAACCGCCGGGAATTGCGGCAGGAAAAATTAGAACATGTTCTCTTTTTTCCTGCTGCAATTCCCTGCGGTCTTTTTCCCAGCTGTTTCCCTATGTGAAACACTGCGGTGGAGCATACACACGGCCGGGATTCCCGGCCAAAGCTCTCACCTCAGTTTTCCCGATGTGAAAACCTCTGGTGTGTACACAGGGAAAGTGACCGAGCAGGTTCTCGGTTTTCCCCCCGGGATTCCTGGCAGACTTTTTACCGCTGGGAATCAGGATTGTGTGTACGGTGCATTCGACGTATTTCCCTTTAAGCAGTGTAGAAAATATTCAAGTGTAAAAAATTAAGGTACCTCTAAAGCCAAAACTTTTTTTTACTTTTTAACTGAATAGGGAAGGGTTAACCCCAAGGTGTTTCTCTTTTTTAGTTGCCATCTGTTTTCCTCCAGGGAGATTTCCGTTTACCCCCTGTCTTATAGAATCCTCTCCTAGGGCCGGTTCACACTACAATTTCAGTACGTTTTTAATGCATTCCAGTGAGCTTTTGATGCATTTCTCCCCCTTTTTTCATCTCACCTTTTTTTACCTGGAGTTCAGCAGAAAAAAAAATAGTTGCCTACCTTTTTTATTTGCTGAAATATCTTAGCCTTGCCCATGTAATGTTAAGGAGGGGGCTGATATTTACTCGTATTAACTATCTGGCTTTACTGTGCTGGAAGATCTTTATCAGCTGTGAACTAGATATGCATATGGCCTGTTCTAACAAAAGATTAGATCTCAAGGATTGTGTATTACATTTTATGTTAAAGCGGGACTAAACCCTTGCAATGAACAATAATTATTTTAATTCTTAAGTTGCTAGCATTAGTAAGGTATATTATATATTTTTTTACTTCTCTTCAGTTGCTTCTGGTTTCTGTTTTTTTTCCCTGGAGAATGGAAGGAGGGGCTTTTTAAGCAAAGGAAAGCCTCCTGCCGGAGTTAAAGGAAGGTGGATTCCAGGAAGTAAATGCTTCATAAATCATCTACCCTTCTTCAGGATGGCTGCAGTTAGAAATGCTAGGGGGTGTTTTTTCACAAATGTAAAGCATGGAGATATACCGTTTTCCCCCAAAAATAAGCCCGGGTCTTATATTAATTTTGGCAACAAAAGACGGAGTAGGTCTTACCATGTAATGTGATGTCTTCTCTCCCCTTCTCCCTCCCTGCCTGTCAGGAATCCCCAGTGTGAACTGAGTTAAAATGCTTGTAAAATCCACTCTATTATATTCGTTTATAATGTACAATGCGTGTGCTTCTGTAATATAAATGTGCCAAATACCTTTGTTATAGCACCACTCAGTGCTTCTGCGACCTGCTGGAGCTCTCTTTCCCGCTCCGAGCACTGCAGAGGGGCCTACCAAAGGTATTTGACACAATTATATTACAGAAACACGCACATTGTACATTATATACTCCAGAAATAGAGTGGATTATAGAATTTTACAAGCATTTTAAACTAGGGCTTATATTCGGGGTAGGGCTTATATTGCAGCTCTCCTGGAAAATAACGTTAGTCTTCTTTTCGGGGAAACACGGAAGATGCATGGGGGAGTTTGTTTTGAATATTAAAAATGTGGTGGTCAGATACAGTTTAGTTCTGCTTTGATGCACTTTTTAAACAGGGCTGGTGCAAGTATTTTTGACACACTAGTTAAAACCTAATTTTGCCACCCCCATTGGCCCCACCCCGGACCCCACCCCTTTACCCTGCCCATGAGACAGGAGGCAGCTCTATACAGGAAGCATTGGCTCTGTTTCCTCTAGTAATGGCTTCAGTGCTGCACTGTACCTCTAATTACACTACCGGCCAGACAGAGCAGCTGCCTGAGACTGAGTTAGTTACATGCTTCAGCCTGCAGAGCATGCAGACGCAGAGAAAAATCAGCGGTTGGGCGCCCCTAGGCAGCAGTGCACCCTAGGCGGCTTCCTAGATTGCCTAGTGGTCGCACCGGACCTGCTTGTGAACAAATCTGTCCCCCATGTGCACATTGCAAACTATTCTGAACAAAATTAATTACCTATGGAGATCTACGAATAAATCTAATGCCAAGAAACAACTAGAAAAGTGGAAAATAGTATTTTTTGGTTAGCTGTGAATGGAAACACATAAACACATAGTGAGGGTTTTCTCACATTTGGCTGCAAAGGTGGAAATACAGTTTAGCTCATAAAACTGCAGGTCTAGGACAATCATTAACACACTAAAAGGTAATCATTGGCCGAACGTAAATTTTGCTGAGTTGGAAAACTTTAATGTAAAATAAGGCTTTACCATAACAGATGATTTTATATTATTAGAATGACCTTTTTCTGCATTCCATTTTTCATTCATCTGGTTCTGTGTTCCATTCAGCGTTACAGCAATTCATAATCTGAACAATTATGTCTTCCTTTTTGGCTAGGAGAAATGCGAGTTTTATATGTCTGGCATTCTGTTCCCTTGTGCGTATTTGATATTTCCTGAGTAACTATTCTCTCTGTAGTTGTTCAAAACTTGAAGACCTGCCGGCAGAGCAGTGGAACCACGCCACTGTCCGCAATGCCTTACGGATGCTGCTAAAGGAGATGAATCAGAGCACACTTGCCAAAGAATGCCCCCTCTCCCAGGTCAGTACAGCAAATAGGAGTTTATTCAATGCAATCTAATTGCTTGACTTCTTAGGAGCTAATAAGTTCTATTGATTTCTTTGCTACAAACACTGTACTCTGATGTATCTATCGACTGGAAGGCACTTATTAATTAATTATTTTCATTATTACATTAGCCCCTTATTCCAAGAATGCATACAAAGTGACAATGATATTTTATGACATGGGCTTAAATTGTATTAAAGCTGAACTGAAAAAAAAAATTACGCATTAAAAGCGCATTTTGTACAGGGGAAGAGAGAAAACAACTAGAGCTACATTATTCCTTGCACTTACAGTTTGGGGGTAGTAAAAACAGGCAGATAAGTCAAGTTTGTACCTCTCCAAACCGCCCCTCCCCCCCCAAATATGATTGTAAAGGCTGAAAGTTGTTTTACCTTCATGCCTTCTATTATATGGTGTGTACTTACCTTTATTTTTAATCTGGGCGGGGGTAGATTGAAAAAAATTAAAACCCAGATAACATAGATTAGGCAGGATTCATGGTGGGGTGACATTTTTAAGAATGGTTATATTTAGGGTTTTCTTCCACTTCTAAATTTTTGTACACATTTTGTACAAGCAATTTGATCAGTACATTCAATATTGCCATCAGACGTTTGCCAAGTGTTATTTGAAAGTACTTCAAAGTTGAAACTACATTCACTGTTATAGCGGGGGTTCCGCAGGTTTTCTTTTTTTTATTTAATCCTTCTGCCGCTCTTACCTTGTTAAAATAGCCACTCGTGTGTCCCAATCTTATAGCCCGCAGCATTTGTTTTGTCCCGAAAACGAGATTTTATAAAATCCATAGATGGATGTTTCCATCTTTATTGTGGGCACTGTGAAGCCCAGCAGAATGTCCTTCTGGGATACAGCGAATGCTGACGTCCCAGCATTCACCGCTCTATCCTGCGCATGTGCAGTGTTGACAGCGAGCGTCGCTGTCAACACTGCACTGTTGCCATCACAACGGCCGGCGTTCCCATACCTAAAATGGAGAATTCGAAGCCGCCCACGTCACATGACCTGCTTGCCAAGTCACATGACCCGCTTGCCGAGTCACGTGACCCGTGAGATATCGCAGGATTACAGCACAGCGCGTCTCCTGGGATTCTCATCACTCACTCCCAGGAGACATAGCGCTTTTCGGGGGAAAAGCTGAATTACAAAGGTAAAGATGCCGATAAAAAAAAAACGGATTGTGTATAGTGGATGGGTAATGGTTTAATTAAGCTTAAGTTGTAATTTAGGGTGAACCTCCGCTTTAACATTTGATTCATTAAAAAAATGTTCCATTCTGTGACCTTAAATGTTAAAGCGGAGTTTTGACTTAAATTTTTTTTTAAAGTCAGCAGCTACAAATACTGCAGCTGCTGACTTTTATTAGTCGGACACTTACCTGTCCCAGGGTCCAGCGAAGTGGGGGAACGAAGCCCCGCTCCTCTCCCCCTCTGCGGCGCTGGCATCACTACTGTGCACTGTGACTGGCCAGGCAATCATCTGTGGCCTGTAACGTGTCCCAGATGATTGCTGAGAGGAAGTGGGAGAGGTGAACTTCCTTCCAGCGCCGCGGTGCCCTGGGAGGAAGTGGGAGCTGAAACCCTCTAAAAAGAGGGTTCCTTCCCAAAAAATGTGCCATACCAAATATGGCATGTCAGGGGGTCACCTTTCCTTAAAGCGGAAGTTCCATTTTTGGGTGGAACCCCGCTTTAATCGAATGAACTCTCTAAAATCTAATTCTAGCAATTTTTGGCTACAAAGCACCCATCTTGGGATATACACAGCAATAAACATAAGGCCTGTTTAACACAGGCTTCAGTTTGTATAAAAGCAGTGTGAACAAAAAGCTTTTACAAAGCATTGGCAGAGCTTTCAGCATGTTTGTTAAAGCTTTTAAAGTGGAGTTCCACCCTGAAAAATAAAATTACACGAAAATGCTGCTGCTGCTGCTGCTGCAAAAAAAAATAAAAAATTTTACTCACCTGAAATAGCAGTTGCTATGCATAAGTCCCTAATGCCTCTTCCTTATCCGCGATGGGGCTTCTTTTGCATCCTCCTCGCGTTGTCTTCTGGTGAATGGGGCGCGATGCCTTCTGGGAACTGTGTTTAATCCCAGAGAGCAGCCGCCCATTCACAAATTGGCGTGAGACTCGCACATGCGCAGTAGGAAATGGGCAGTGAAGCCGCAAGGCTTCACAGCCTGTTTCTCTTAGTGAGGATGGCGGCGCGGGAGCTGCAATGATCGAGGGATCAGCATCGGGGTGGGGGCATCATCGTGGGCGCCTAGGACAGGTAAGTGACCTTATTTAAAAAAAAAAATTGCGGGTGGAATCCCGCTTTAACGCACTATTCAACTCCAGTTTGTAAATGTTGAACACAGATCCTAATGGGAGCAAACTGCTAGCAGGCTTCAACTAGCTTCAAGAACTGCTGACGCCTGCTAGCAGCTTGTTTAAAGTGGCAATCAGCTTTCCCATTATGATTTGTGTTCAACTTTTAAAAACTGAAGCTAAATGGAACTTAAAACAAAAACCTGAAAGCTCTGCAAATGCTTTGTTAAGCTTGCTGTTCTCACTGCTCAGATACACGCTGAAGCCCATGTGAAAGTAGTCTCAAGGCAGGTAAGCCTGGAGGCAATTAAAGCGAAGCTCCACCCAAAAGGGGAAGTTCTGTTTTAAGTACCCCCCCTCTTATGTCACATATGGTATTTTTTTTTTTTTAGGGGGGAGCGGGTACCTTGTTTTGACAGGTATCTGTTCCCACTTCCGCTCTGACCACCTAGGCGAAGTTCTCCTCTCCCCCTCACGTCACAGGTCCCAGAAGGTTGCCCAACTATTCAGTAGGTGCAGCACAACTCGCAAATGCGCAGTACGCACCCGGCTGGGAAGCCGCAAGCTGTCAATCTGATGCTGTCGTCAGTAGCGGTAGTAAAAACTACCAGAATTTGTTGCCTGTGTCGGTATTGTTACTGAAGCTGGTGAATTTGCCTGAATTAGGCGCAGTCAATTTTAACTAGGGAACTACCACCAGAAAAGTGGCGGAAGTGCTTTCCAAAATTCCCCAGATTGTATTAATATTAGAGGTTTTTCATATATTTAAAAATCTATGTGGAAGCCATGCTGCCTTTTTTATGTCCTCCTGTATCGTGTGATTCCTAGTTAGATCACAGGGATTAAGAGAGACTAATGAAGTGCACACCGGACCCGAGGGGTGCACAGGGTGGGCCTTTTTTGCTCAACAAATTAATCAGCAGGTATCTTATGCTGCATACTCCCCTAAAATATAAATGTTTTAAGCCCCTCACAGATCCTCAGTGGGGTCTTTCTTGTTTAGCATCTATTGCATTATAGCATAAAATAGAAACAAAAGAGGTATAAAATCAAGCCATTGGTCTTACCGGTACCTATAGTTCATCCTTTAGACCACTTGCCTTGCCTTGAGCCTTTGGCATGGGGAAATGCTTTCCTTTCCACTTGTGTTAACAGCTCCTGTGAAGATCTCACGTGGCAATTTCATTTTGCAAATCCACTTAAAAAGTAAATACCCTGCCATATGCGTGAATTGTTATTATGTGTCCCAATAGGTTAATATGTTATTGTCAGCTGCAGGTTGGAAAGCTGCCTCGCAGGGGTAAGGGCTTCAGGGACAAAGCACTTGTGTATTAACCCTGTCCTGCTGCTGGAGAACATTGTAGCAGATTACCCAGATCTTTAACCCTGTAATGAGCAAACAAAAATGCTGCTCACTACGAGGCTCTGGGTTGTTTTAAAATCATTTGGATATGACAGTGACAAATGAGATATCATTAAAATACTAAGAGACATCTTGGGTCTTGGATAGAGTGGAGAAGGTTAATTCTTGTCAGGCTTCACTGTCATCAGAGATTCCTTTACTTCGTGTCTGGTAAAAAGGTTGTCCCCAGGACAGGAAGTGAGGGAAAATCCCTCTAACAGAGACACAGATGGAAGAATTTTTTTTTTTTTTCTTTTTAAAGTTAAGTATGAAAAGTCCTGGAACCTTCGTCAGTTTTTTTGTTTGTTTCCCTTGTGCAGCGTTTCCCTCAATTACTTTGTCCCCAGAACTGAAGTGAAGGGAAAATTCTCTAAGGCCTTGTACACACGACCAGGAACTCGTCGGAAAAGACATATCGTTTTCCTCGACGAGTTCCTTGTTAGGCTTGTCGAGAAACTTGACAAGCTGTCTTTGCGTACACACTGTCAAGACCAAATCTCCTCGTTCTCAAACACGGTGACGTACAACACATACGATGGCAGGGGAAGTTCGATTCCACTGGCACAACCCTTGGGGCTGCTTTTGCTAATCTCATGTTACTGCGCGTTAGTAAAAGTTTGGTGAGAGACGATTTGCACTTTTCAGTCTGTTACAGCGTGACAAATGAGCTATCTCTATTACAAACGCTACTTTTACCGAAGGTGCGCTCCAGTCTCATACTTTATTGTGAGCATGCGCGGGTTTCTAAGCATACATACGAACGTGTTTCTCGTCGAAAACCAGCCCGACGAGGAACACGATGAGGAAATTGAGACTTCCGACTAGGAAAAAGAGATCTTGTTCTCTTTTTTTCTAATCAAGTTCCACGACAGTTTTCTCGATGAAAAACATACACATGACTGTTTTCCTCTGCAAAAAAGCTCTGTCACCAAGTTTCTTGATGGATTCTGTCAAGAAAAACGGTCGTGTGTACGAGGCCTGAGACCCCTTTCACACTGAGGCAGTTTTCAGGCATTTTAGCGTTAGAAATAGTACCTGTAAAGCACCTGAAAACTGGCCTCCATTCATTGCAATGAGTGCTTTCTCACCCGGGCAGTGTGCTTGCAGGACGTTAGAAAAAGTTCTGCAAGCAGCATCTTTGGGGTAGCTTGGGAGCGCTATAGATAAAGCTCCCAAAATGCCACTGCCCATCGAAATGAATGGGCAGTGCTTCCAAAACTCATTAAAAGCGCTTTGAAAGCTCTGCAACATGGGACTTTTTTCCCTTTTTTTTTTTAAAACGATCTGCTAGCGCCAAAAAAGTGCCACAAAAGCGCAGCTAACACACTGCTAAAGCACTGCAAAAACGACCAGCACTTTAGCCCTGTTTTAGCGACGCTTCAGTGTGAAAGGAGCCTAGCAGAGAGAGTCCCAGATAGCAGTAAAACCTGATAGGGGTTCTAACTCATCCCTATTCTATCAGGGCACTATCCTGCTCAGATAGGACACTAAAGCGGCATTCCACCCAAAAATGTGACTTCCGCTTTTTGGAATTCTCGCCCACCCCTCCGGTGTCACATTTGGCACCTTTCAGTGGGAGGGGGGAGCAGATACCTGTCTAATACAGGTATTTGCTCTCACTTCCGGGCACAGATTGCTGCAGTATCCGTGGCGATCTACGCCATGTCCGGCCACTTCTCCGGCCCCCTCCCCCTCTGTCTTCTGGGAGACACACAAGTCTCAGAAGACAGCAGGGACCAGTGAGATAGCGCAGCGCGGCTCGCACATGTGCAGTAGGTAGGGAACCAGGAAGTGAAGTCACTGCCTGATTCCCTTACCAAAGATGACGTGGGCAGCACCTGAGAGCCAAGGGACAGATTGGCTTTTGCTGACATCACTGGCGCCCTTGGCAGGTAAGTGTCCAACATTTTTTTTTTCGTGGAACTCCGCTTTAAGACACTTACAGAAAATCTGAGCCAGTTTTTTTCTGTACGCCAAAAGAGAGTTTGTCTTAATTATCTCCACTTTAATGTAAAGTGGGGCATTTCAATGAGACACAATGTAAAGTGGCGCATTTCAGAACTACCTGAATTTGGTGCACAATTCGCTGTCAGAACCAAACTAACTTAAATGCTTTATGAATTGGGCGCAATACATTAACAAGAGGGATTAACGCCAGAAAAGTGATGCAGCAGCTTTATTATTATCCCCCCCCCCCCATCAACATGTTCTATGTTAGCACATAAGCACTGCAGCACAGCTGACCAGCTCATTGTATTGCTTCTCAGTCTCCCAGTATGAGATCTACAGCACAGGTGATTACAAGAGGCTGATACCAAATTGAAATCAAATACTGACGCTGTTTGTATTTAGGTTTTTATTGGCAGTGCACAGAGAGCATTATCTCTGCATGCAACAGTGGTGCACTGTGCAAACATATGTGTGTGGTATGTAGGGGTTAAGGCTTAAACGACTCACAGCCGAATATATGCGGTGGGCGGTCAGCAAGAGGTTAAAAATGTATAAATGAATACAGAGCTACATTAACCACTTGACCTCAGGAAGATTTACCCCCTTCATGACCAGGACATTTTTTGCAATACAGCACTGCATTAACTTTACTGAAAAGTGTGCAGTCATGCAACGTTGTACCCAAATAAATTGTATGTAATTTTTTACTCACAAATTTATTTTGGTAGTATTTCATCACCATCAACAAAAAAAGTACGGCAATTTTGAAAAAAAAACAAAACGAATAAACATTCTTCAGAAATTTGGGCCAATATGTATTCTGCATATATTGATTGGTTTACGCAAACATTATAGCATCTACAAACTATGGGATGTATTTATGGAATTATTATGTTATTATAATTTTATACTAGTAATGGCAGTGATCAGCGACTTATAGTGGAACTGTGATATTGCTGTGGACAATCGGACACTAACTGACAGTTTTAACACTTTGCGGGAACCAGTGACATTAATACAGTGATCAGCGCTAAAAATATTCACTGTCACTGTACTAATGACACTGGCTGGGAAGGGGTCAAACACCTAGAGCGATCAAAGGGTTAACTGTGTGCCTAACCAGTGTTTATGTTTACTGTGGGGGTGATTTACTAAAGGCAAATCCACTTTGCACTACAAGTGCACTGCAAGTGAACTTGGAAGTGAAGTCACTTTAGATCTGATGAGAAGATCTGAAATGGGGGGAAGCTCTGATGATTTTATCATCCAATCATGTACAAGCAAAAATGCTGTTTTTTATTTTCCTTTATTTTCCTTGCACTTGGAGTGTAAAGTGGATTTGCCTTTAGTAAATAAACCCCCATGTGCTGCTTTTACTACAGAATGTGATGGATTTATTCCATGCTTTGCAGGAACAGCCCTGGTTCAGATTGGTATGATTTGAGATGCGATTTGACATGTCAGATCGCATCTCAAATCGGTGGCATTTGCAGACTCTGCATCTGCGGCGCTCCACCGATTTCAATAAGTAGTTTCTGTACTACTTTTTGCAATATCGGACCGCGATTTACATTGACATCTGTGCAGAAACCTGCACAGATGTCTCTGAAATTGTGGCCGAAATCGGGACTGAAAAGCGGGAGTGAAATCATGTGAGTTCAGCTGAACTCGCGCGGCTTCATTCCCGCAGCCCAGTGTGAACCTGGGCTCACAGAATCCATCCCTTTTCCCCTGTCAGAATGGAGACCTGCCTTGTTTACATCTCTGTTCTGTGTGTTTTTATCAACGATCGGTGGGTGCCGGCGGAAAACCAGTGCCTGTCACCCTCAGGTCGGTCTAATGTGCCGGCGGACATCCAGTGCCTGTCACCCTCAGATCAGATTAATCACAGCTAAGCGGTCCGCCGGCGGTGCATGTTCTCCCACTGTAAGTAAAAGTGCAGAATCACGTATATATCCGTGATCCTGAACAGGAGGGCCACTCTGTGTACAACACTCTGTAGCAGTAAATATGCTATAGGGCGACCCGGGAGTTGTTAATTCTTGTCTTTAATATCTGTTTGGAGTTCAGCTTTAAAAGTAAAAATAAAATGAATGGAAAAAAAAAAAGAAGCAATATTTCTACTGATGTCTGGCGAGGAATCTGCTCATTAGAATGCTATGTAATACGTTTTATTAATATTTACATCCCTCTCTGCTGTAGAAATGTGACTTGGTATGGAATATTGCAAGGTGACCTCTGCACAGGCTGCTCCGTCTTCTCCCTAGTGAGCACAGCTAAAGACATCTGCTGAGAGGAGCCTGTAGCTGTGATTGTAATGAACTCCACTTAACAGGAGCAAAGAACACTTGCAGCTCGTAACAGAGTTACATAGAATTGTTTTCACACATGTACAGAGAGCAGGGCCAAGTCATAAACAGCCTAGGTATCATCTCCTTTCTTCTAAATTGTTTCCAATCACAGAGAGTGTGTAACACTAGACGTCTCTGCAATTGTGTCGCCGCTCACCTCTTGATCATATGGCTTTATTTGCTGAACCTGTTATGTAAGTTGTCCCTTGCCACTTAAAGCAATACAAAATATATTTTTAACTCTCAGATTCTACTGCATTTAATGCAGTACCACACTGCTAAATACAAAAATCGGAGGTTATTTTAGCTTGGGAAAAAAAAAGAATTAGTAGGAAACAAGTAGTATTTGTCACATATAATTTTCAGAACAATGGCCAGTCAAAAGATTTCACCTTATTTTCAGGGTGTGAATTGCTATGGGAAAAGATAATAATAATAATAATCTACACTGGAACATTGACAAACAACAGTCTATGGGGGTTATTTACGAAAGGCAAATCCACTTTACACTACAAGTGTAAACTACAAGTGCAAAGTGCACTTGAAAATGTACTGAAAGTGCAGTGGCTGTAGACCTGAAAATAAAAAAAACAGCATTTTAGCTTACACATGATTGGATGATAAAATCAGCAGAGCTTCCCTTCATTTCAGATCAACCCCATTTCAAATTTAGGGGCCCTTTCACACCAGCGGACCATATGTCCGTATTTTCATCTATCTGTTTACGGATGAAAAAGGGACATACATGTATCCCTATAGGATAGCGGGTGTCAGCGGATGAACACCCGATCTCATTGGTGTTCGCTATGCTCCGATTCTGCAAACTGAGGAAAATCCTATTTCTCCATCCGTCTGAGGAGCGGATCGAGTGAACATGGACAGAGGGTCTGTGTTCATCCGATCCCCCATAGGGGAGAGCGGAGATCCGACAGGGCGGTCCCTGCACATTGTGCAGGGACCGCCCTGTCATCTGCTGGCTCAGCGGGGATCAACAGAGCGATCGCCGCTGAGCAAGTGGATAAGAAAGGTATGGATCCTCACGGGATCCGTATGTCTGAAAGAAGCCTTACAGCGACTGCACTTCCAAATGCACTGTCAGTGCAATTTCAAATGCACTTTGTACTTGTAGTGCAAAGTGGGTTTGCCTTTAGTAAATAACCCCCTATATATATGCTAGAAAGTTTTGTAAAGTCAGTGAAATTTTCAGATAGTGAACAAGCTTTGTGTTGGTAAATTGGCCTCTCACAGACTCATGACCACACATAAATATAATATGTGATTAGATGCTAAAAAGTCAGTGTACAGCTCAAAAGCTAAATAGCATAATGCATAGAACATGTTATACTTGTTTGGCTATATGTTGTGCCTTGAGAACTAAGATCATTGTGATTAGGTGACAGGTCCATGTTTAATGACTCTCATTGACACTAAGGTGTTGAAGGCCTGGGGGGGGGGGAATGAATTCCCTTCATTTGCATAGATTTCCTCTCACTTCCTGTTTGGCTATGGGGCAGGAAGTGAAGGGATGGTACATACAAAACCCTCAAAACCCACCCTCCGATGGAATTTGTCTTGCATACACACTGTCAGACCTAATTCCGACTGTTCAATGCTTCCGAGCATGTGTCGACTTAATTCTGGGCATGCGTCATTTTTTTCTCCGTCAGATTTGCACACAGACGATACGAATTTCCTATCGTTATTTTTTTCCATCGGAAAAAAATAAAACATGTTCTATTTCTAAATACCGACGGAAAAAAGTCAGATGGGGCCCACACACAATTGAAATTTCAGATAAAAAATTGTCAGACTTTTTTCATCGAAAATTCCGATCGTGTGTACGCGGCATTACTCTATCGAAATTGGAAAAAAAAGTGTTGCCTATAGTTCTGCTTTAAGCACAAATTTCTGATAAATTGAGGGAGAGGACTAAGAAGATATAACCATGCCAATGGTGCAGCAGAAAACACATAGCACAGTGAGGAAGGTTTGTGGTCCAGGATGATAGGATAGTCAAAATTAGAAGCAGCAATCCCCCCTCCCCACAGTTGCGGAATGCTGGCCACCCACATACCGGAAGCAGTGTGACCGTTTTATGGGGGCGCTAGACTAATTTGCTTCTCAGCCCAGTCTGCCCCAGAAGCCTGGCACTACACTAACAGTGTAGCGCAAGCCGGTGGGGACACTTTCCTTGCTGCCCCCCCCTGCAATGTGCTGCCCTAGGCCTGGGCCTTGTTGGCCTCGGCCAGGATACTGCGTTGTCTGAACGTTTGATTTAGATTAGGGACATTAGTAAACAGTTCTAAAAACATTTAAAGGGGTTGTAAAGGTTATTTTTTTTCACCTTAATGCATCCCCCAACCCCCCCCCCCCCAGTTTACTTTCCTGAGCCCGTTTACCTGCTGTGCTCGCCCCTGAGGTCCTCTTCTCCACTCAGTCTGGCCATTGATTGGCTAGATTTGATGGATTGATAGCAGCGCAGCCATTGGCTCACGCTGCTGTCAATCACATTCAATGAAGTGGCACGTCGGGGGACGGAGCGTGTCCGAAAGAATTAACCCAATTGGCGAGAGCTCCCATGAAGGGGGTTAGTTCTTGTGGGGAGGTGCCGAGAGAGCCACCGAGGGACCCCAGAAGACCAGGATCTGGCCCACTCTGTGCAAAATGAGCTGCACAGTGGAGGTAAGTATAACATGTTTGTTATTTTATTTTATTTTTTAAAGGGAACCTTTAGTGTCTCTTTAAGAAAGTGCAATTTCATCATGGGATTACAGCGAGTCCTTCCCCTTTGCAAAAAAGGTGTACTTGGGCCATTTGTGTAAGGTCTGTGTAATGAGATGGAGACACAAATACAGAGCACCCAGCCTGTGGAATCGCATGATGCACTTTATCATACAGGGATGGTGCTGGTGGTATTGCTAGTAGAATTAAATCTAGGTGTGTTTTGCTTGAGTCAATATAGCCATTTAATGGCATTAAGAACTCAAGGCAATTAAAATACAAATATTGAGCTGAAACAGACTGCTCCAACTGGCAGGACACAAGTACAAGGTTGCCAGGAAAGACATGTCTCTCTGACACTTTTAAATACATATTTTTTTTAAATTAAACTACTTGAGCAATCTGGTTTTGAATTTCATTTTTTGTTTATGGTTGTTAATATTGTAATAGGGTTGTATACCAGCTCTAAACATGATTGTAATCTTATGTTTTCATTCACAGTACTATTCAGAGTCACATTTTTCATATGCTTTGTAACCTCTTTAATAACATGTTTGAATTTTGCTCTGAATTAGTGGTGCCCCATAAGAGCGCAGAGTTTCCAAGAACATTATTTAGAGCCAGCATAATTGCGTCCAGCTTTTTTAGATTGTGTGTGGCATCCCTCTTAGGGTAATAAAATTGTCATACTCATGTAGGCCATATTTTATACTATGCCGCCTTGTAGTTCTACTATCATTAGAAAACTTATTATGCAATTTTATATAATTTTTAGTCTTTATTTATTACTCAGTTGATATGATATACTGTATTTATTGGCATATAACACTCACTTTTTTACCCTGAAAATAGAGGGTAAACTGTGCCTGAAACTTCCCTCTTAGGCCGTGTACACACGAGGAGATATATCCAATGAAAACGGTCCGACGGACTGTTTTCATCGGACATGTCTCCTGGGATGTTTTGGTTTGATCTGTGTACACACGATCAAACCAAAATTCCCGCGGACAGACATCGCGGTGACGTGGCGGTGATGTTGACGCCGCCACGTCACCAAACCAGGCATGCGTCGAATCCATTTGACGCATGCGGGAGATTTCGGTCCGCTGGTTAGGCGTACTAACCAGCGGACATATCCGACAGACGGCTTTCCAGCAGACAAGTTTTAAAGCATGCTTTAAAACTTTTGTCTGCTGGAAACTGTCTGCTAGCCCGTACACACGATCAAATCTGTCCGCTGAAACTGGTCTGCGGACCAGTTTCAGCAGATATATTCGATCGTGTGTACGCGGCCTCAAAGTTAGGGTGCGTGTTATACGCCGATAAATACGGTACTTATTTATCAACATGCATTATCATCACAGTTTTCTATTTACTGTATTTTGTTTTGGAAACTGCAGCAAAGCTGACACACCGGCAGAAAAATGGGTGCCTTGCCCTAAATTCTATTTGGCGCGACAAAGCGCTACACAAATGCTTTGCTTGGATAAATGGTGTTCATTTTATTTTCATTTAAAAACTAAGATGCCTGCTAATTTTAAAAAGCAAAGCTTACATTGACAAATAAAATATCAAGTAAGGTGTCATCCACTAAGTAAAACACGAACTACAGATAATGTGATAGAATTTATCCTCCCCAGTTTCCTGCAGATGGTTAGGACAAGAAGAGGGTTAAAATCATCCTCTGTTTAATGAATTTCAGCACAGGTGCTAATGACACGTTCCTAAAACTGATATTAATTCTCCTTATTAGTCTAAGCGTTGTACTTGGGGTAGCAGCACGTACGTTCCCAGGCTCTTGGCTGTGTGGTCTTGTTGCAGTTGGAAACTGAACTGAAACATCTGAGAAGCATTAATGGGATTATTCATGGCAGGGCATCTAATCTTACCTTTTAGGTTCTGCTTCCTAAATCACTATTGTTCTCGCCCATTGATACTAATGTGTGTGTCTTTCCATATGTCATTTCTAATGACTGGGAGCCCAGGATAGAGAATTTAAAGCGCGATAACCATTATGAAGGCAGAGTTGTTTCACTGCGGGATTTCTTCTGAAATGTACTGCTTCTGTGCCCAAAGTGTTAGCAGGATTATCTGTCCTAAGAGACTTTTAAAACCCTTTCCCCTTTACAGAAGGAGGGAAGATTAACCGAGCAGTGATAATAAATTCTCCACATCTGTAGAGCCCATGCATCATGGTATGCAATGAGTGAAGAATGCACCCAGCATCTTCTCTTAGAGTGTACTGCATTTATAAACCCAAGAACAAAAATGTAATATATTGCAGCTAACCAGTTATTGTGATGGCTACATTTGTTTTCTTTTTTTTTTCCATTTACCTTCCTGTATTTTCACCTAGTGGTCCTGCAGATAACACGCTTCCTGCCCTAGGGTAGGGTGACTAAACATCCCCAGTTTCCGGGGACAGTCCCCGGATTGAGGACACTGTCCCCACACCAAGTCTGTCCCCGGTTTTGTCCCCGGATTGGATTTGGGCTGGGGCAATTTCAAAGACAGTCAGTGCGAAATAAAAAATAAAATCTGAATTACACACCCATGCTTTGCCGCTCCTACTAGCTTAAGGGGGTCTATTTCTTTCCATTATCTGTGCCCCTTTCTGATGATCATGTGCTGGTCGGAGCGGAGGGAATATTTCTTCAGTTTCGGTGCATGCCCATTCAGCTTGCATGTTCTTCTGCCTTGTCTCAAGTCCCGTCCAGCCTCCTGCCTGCATAATTCTGCCTTCCCTGGTGGAGTGATCTTTCTCCGCTCCTCATCCTGAAGAGTAAGACTTGACAGGCTGTGAGGCAGGCGGCGGCGGCAGCGATGGGCAGAGAGTCGCTGATTTCCGCCACTACTAGTAAAAAAATATATATCCCCGGATTTCATTTGAAAAATCTGGTCACCTTACCCTAGGGTGGCAACACTCACTGTACTGTATATATGGTGGAGCAGCGTTGTCACACTAGGACAGGCACTAGAGAACACCCCTTTTCCTCTACATCACTTAGAGGAAAAGGTGTTCTGTTGTCCTCATAGCGAACTGGAAACAAGGCAGAGGCAGAGAGCCTAGAAAGTTATCAGCTCATACAATATCTGGCTGGGTCAGCAGGTGTTTTTTTTCCATTTATGGAACAGGTATAGCAAAATGCTTTTAATTGTATATTTAATAGGCCAAAATGCAGTAAATAAGAGAAATTTAAAGTTACACTTGAATATGTTCACACACACCATATTCATAAAGGGGCAGCTCCATAAAGGCAACTTAACCCATAATGTGAAAGAGCAAAACATTTTCACAGTCACATAACTGCTTTTTAAGTGGCTCCGTGTGCGCTGGCTAGAGTTATGTGTCCATGTGTATGTCAGTGACATCTTTTTTTTTGTTTCCCAAATTCAATATCTTCTTCCTCCTGTTATTTTCATAAGCCTGCTGGCTCACTGGGGTTGATTAACTAAACCTGGAGAGTGCAAAATTTGCAACTCTGCATAGAAACCAGTTAGCTTCTATTTATTAATTTTTATTGAACAAGCTAAAGTTATGCCCTGTACACACGATCGGAATTTCAGTTGGGATAAACTCAGACGGATTGTTCTGACGGAATTCTGTTCAAGCTGTCTTGCATACACACTGTCACACCAAATTCCGACTGTCCAAAGCGCAGTGACGTACAACACTACGACAAGCCAAGAAAAATTAATGTTTCCGAGAATGCATCGACTTGATTGTGAGCATGCATGGTTTTTTCTCCGTCGAAGTTCCATACAGACAAATGGAATTTCCAATTTTTTTCATCGAAAGAAAGAGAACATGACAGAATTTCCGATGGAAAAACTCCAATGGGGCACACATACGGTCGGAATATCTGATGAAAAAATTCCGTCTGACTTTTTCCATCGGAAATTCTGATCGTGTGTACAAGGCATTAGAAGCTGACTGGCTGCCCTGCACAGCCGCACCAGGTTGTAAATCAGTCTAAAGCCACAGCTGCATTGTAAGGCAGTTGTTGAGTATTGTTCCCTGGGAAAGAAAACGTCAAGGATCATAGAATAAATAGTTGTTCTAATTTTTAAAAGAAAAAAAAAAAAAAATGTACATATATAGATATATACTGTATATATAATCAAACAGCATAAATGTTAATACGTGCATATTCAGAAATATACTAAATAGAGCTATATTTATAAAGTAGTGAATGTATCAATTATCAAACATTCACTGCAGGTGTTTTAAATGACAGTGATTGAGCCACATGCAGTGAATGTTTGGTGCATGCCACATTCACTGCTTTAAAAAAAAAAAAAACGAAGAGTGTAAAGAATGTAAAGTCTTTTTTTATTATTATTATGTTTATTACTGCGGAGCTAACATTAAAATGTACTTTCAGTATAATATTCATTTTTGGCTTGATTATAATAATTTGCAGCCAGGTTGAGCAGAATTTTTACTGTGCCTCAAGCAACACTGCAGCCTCTTCCAGTCACCTGTGATGTGCAACCCTATTAATTCTAGGAGACATGGAAATGGAAAAATGTATTTCTGAATGATCAAAGTAGAATGGAGTTATATCACAACGCAAGTCTAAATCAAATATTACGATATTAAGCTTTCTTTCTGATTTCATATGAGCAGATTAAAAAATGTGGGACTCCCTTGGTCTGCATATTTAGAACCTCAGGTACAGGGATCTCGAGGAAATACATATAGAGACTTGCAAAGCAGAACCAGTGTTGGGAGGAAAATTTGTGGTAGTATGTTGATATGCCCCCTGTGTCCATTTAAAAGGCAAATATTCATGACTGAATTGCAGCACTCTGAGTGTAGAATGTCATATGTCACGTCACAAATACCCACTACTCTTAGGAAGCATTGTAATTTGCTTCAAGAATGTAGGCGCTGAAAACATTTAATAATTAAACAAAGGGCTAAAATGACTCTGATATCTAGCCAATCTAAACACCTAAAGTGGAGCTAAAGGCAAACAATTTTTTGGATAGAGAAAAAGATGGTTATAGGTCTTGTCAGCTTTTCTTTTTGCCAGCTCTGTCCCGTTGGGGAGACCTCCTGTCACTTCCTGTTCCATGGCCAAAACAGGAAGTGAGAAGAAATCCCTCCAACGTGAGGTAATCTCTGCTTGTTACCAGATCTTGTGTCACCATTGAAAGAGTTTCCCTCTATTACTGTTCTGGGAACAACCCAAAATAGGAATTTCTTTTACTTTTACCTTCACTTTCAGTGATAAAGGCAAACATGACAAATTTAGAGGATGAATTGCCCAAACGAGAATACAGACAGCAATAAAAACCCCTATAAAGGTCAGTTAACAACATTAAAAAGTGCGTTTGTGCAAGTTTTTGCACGTTCCCGCATGGCACGCTTTTTCAATGGGCTGCCATATGCGCAGAAACATGCAAAATGTATGGCAGACATGACTTTTAAAATCGCGTCGCACCAAACTACATGGTACTGTGGTACTGTGCATTTTGGTGCCCATGAGATGGATAGGGGTGCCATTAAGAACTAAAATCACCTGCACGTGTCCACAGCCAGCAGTGCATTCTCATGAGGTAAGGAAAACATGCTCCTCCACACACGTTCCCTCACCGAAGTTGGTGTGAACTGGCCCTAAAGCTGAACTTGAGGCAACAGTCTATAATAACACTAACCAATGTACCTACATTTTGATAATATTTATTTTTATGTTCAACTAAGTAACTTGAATTTGACAGCCTGCTTTTAACCTTGTATTACAGCACTAAAATTGGAAACAGAATGCGCAGTAATAGAGAGTAGAGGGATAACCACATCAGTCGGCTGCCACTTTACTCTCCAGTCACAGACTAGGAGACAAGAAGCGACCTTGCTTTATTGCTTAATTACAGTGGATGAAAGTCAGGTTACCAACTCTGCTGTGCTGTTTGGCAGGGCTATGTAAATCTCAGGACTGGCTAGACACAATTACAAATCATTTGGCAGGTATAGCAGCACACAAATATGTATTTTGAATGTGTGTTCAGCATTTGCCTGCAGTTCAGCTTTAGATATAATTGTTTACTTGGCAGGTTAATAGTTACTACTGAAGAGATAGCAATAAGTGCAACAGCCTTTTAATCAAGTAAGATAGTAGCTGAAGGTGTGTTCTTGTTCATATTTGCATATAATGGAAGTGTATGCAAGATTTTAAGGAAAATAAATCATTATGATTGTGTATTTACTATGTCATATTTTCTAGCTAGGACGAGTCTCATTTTTCATCCTGATACAGATGAGGAACATTAATGGCTGATCAGTGAATACTTAACCAATCACTTCTCTGCCTGCCAAGTCTTTATCTAATAACATTCCCTCATCCTGTACTCTCTTCCAGAGCATGATCTCCTCCATTGTAAACAGCACATACTATGCCAATGTGTCAACTACCAAATGCCACGAATTTGGGAGATGGTATAAAAAGTTCAAGAAGATGAAAGGTAATGTTCTGTAACTTTGGGGCAACATTTCAATCATATAAAGACGAGCTAAAACAATGACACGAACAACTAGGTGAATTAACCAATAAAGTCATTATTTTATAAAGTATGAAAATGTTCAATCTATCATTGCAACAGTGGATAAACTAAAAACTAAGTCCTTGTCTCCTTGTATGTTCATGTATTGGAGAGTTTTTTTGTATTTATTTTTTTGGGTGGTAGGGGGATTATTAGGGAAAAAACGCATGGTTGACCCAAAGTTTAACCCATACCTTATATGACTTTAGTTGAATCTAGTCTTCATAGGCAACCTTTCATCAATGAATCTTAAACACATGTGGATGGGTGATTGCATAACCGTTTCCAAATTGCTCTAATAGTGCTTTAGATATAGGCACTAGATATTGAAAACATGTAGATTTGTCCTATTTTTTTTTTGGCGTACGCTTAGTATAGACTTTAAATTTCTTAAATTGGTCAATTGGCTGCATTCACCTTGATGGATGTAGCGCTGCAATATATTCTGTTGGTACACAGCAGCCAGTAATCACATAATTAAAATAATGGTATGTAAAACTGGAGGAAAGGCAAAGTGTAATCAGTACAATTGTTTCAGTGCAGGATTGATAATAAAACCAAACATCTAACTGGTTGTATTGGCTGATGACTCCAATATTTCCCTTCCACCACCTTTATGGAAAACCTTTGTTTCGGTATTTCATCAATGATATTCCATTAAAATAGCTTAAAGTGATTAAAGGAAAAAGAAACAAGTTCCCTTTAATTTATCGCTCCCATGTGGCACATGCTTAGCTTCCCTTTGTTTCCTAACCCACTCTATGTAGCTGCCGAGAGCAAAAGGAAAATTGCAAGTCACCAGTTTAGTAGCTTACACATGGCTATGGATAAAAGAAGATCCTGGACTGCCGCACTCCTTAAAATTATGTCTTTATTGTACAAATAAAATCCAAAAAACAACCAAAGCGATGCAGTCAAAATGAAGTGAATAACAGGAAAAAGGTGGCTGACTTTCACATCATGTGATGCTTACACGTAGCTTTGGCAATGGACTCCATTTCCCCCAGAGCTTAGTATGTAGTAAATCCCTGCTGATTTCCATCATCCAATCATGTGCAAAAAAATGCTGTTTTTTTTTTTTCACTTGATTGGGTATTCTTTTCAAAGTGAAGCTGTAGCACATTTACGTTTACACAAGGAAAATGGGTGCAACTGCACTTGCAAACTGGACAGTCTATTTACCTTTAACAAATTCACCCCCTTGGGTGTCAGCATGATTGTGGCTTTCACATGGATTGGGGCACATGCTCCTCAATACCTATCTATACTTGTAATTTCCTTTGATTTCCATCACTGAATGGAACAATGGAAGAGGAAAAGATAGGTAAGCATATGCTGAGAATATAAGCTCTCCTCTATCCCCAAACTTTCTTTTAGTTTTGGACAGAGTGGTGAATTAATAGAACCATTAAGGCTGGTAAATGCAGAGATCATCAGAGAAGTGGCTGGAGAGAGATGCCAGTACTGCCACTCTCCAGCCTCTTCCCTTTTTTTTTTATTCAGTATTTTTTTCAATTGTTTTCTACTACATCAAATACAAATTGAAACATTCTACATTCATAATACATTCATAAAATCCAGATCCAGTTGACATACACATATTGCATCATACATTACCTCCCCCAACAAAAAAAAAGCCGCTTCCCTGATATCTGCAGTTACCAGCTGCTTGCCTGCCAATCTCTGCACACAGTCTACCTGCTTGTTTGCCAAACTCTGCAAGTTGAAACCAGAAATTTGGAGATCTTCACCATTTGACATGCCTATTCAACATGATATGCATTGAGTGCATTACTTTTTTGGTTAACGGATTGAGTTAAGCTGGCTGCACCGGTGCACCCTCTCTTTGTTAATTTTCCATTTGTGCATTAGGTTACTGGACCTGTGATTGAGGAGCAGGACTGTATCTATTTGCTTCATGAGAAACTTTGCCCATTCACTAGTCCTAAATAGTGACCTTCTTCCCCACTCCTTTTCCCTACCATTCACCCCCTCTCCCTTGGTGTATATCCTCCACATCCAGAAGCAACAGGCAGCATTATAGTTTTTTTTTTTTTTTACCATCCTAACACCTATGCCGGCTAACTTATGTAAGAAAGATGTATATACTTACCTATTTTGAGGCCTCTCCAGTCCGGTCATGGAATCTGGCTTCCTTGTGTCAGCCAGCAGAGGTTGCGGGGAGAGGAGGAAATGCCAACAAGGGATGGGCCGTAGGAATCTATGGGTAACATCATCACTTACTAGCTGTTGTGCAGCGCTCTCTCCTCTCCCCTACAGCTGCTGCTGGCTGACACAGGGGATATCATGTGACCGGACTGGAGCAGCCCAAAAAAAGTTAAATATACTGTATACATATTTTGTTACACAGGTCAGTCAGCATAGGCATTGGGGGGGCATTTTTTTAATTAATTATGTATAGCCTGGAATTCCAGTTTAAGTAATATAGGATGTGTTAAGAACTCCTTAATTCTGTATATTAGACCAGTACAGAAAGTCTTCCTTAATGCTGAATGCATGCATATTTTATGCACAAATGGAATGTCGTTAACAATTAAGACTTCTTCTCTTCAAAAATTGTTCATATCTTTCTCTGGCAGCTATAAAGAAATCTTTACATTTGATTTCAAAGTAGTTAAAGCGGAGGTTCACCCTAAAAACATGTATATAACATTACATTCTGCATACTTCCGACATTTACAGTATACTGTTTTTTTTTTTTTTTTTGCTGTACATACCGTATTATTGCTAATTTCCACCCGGCTTCTGGGCCGGCTCTATACGGCGAACTGCGAGTCGGCTCTATACGGCGCCTGCGCAGTCAGCTCTACATGGCTCCTAGTCGGTTGCGCAGGCACGGTATAGCGCCGTATAGAGCCGATTTGCAGTTTGGCTACTTTCGGAAACTCGTGATGCGCCTTATCCGCCGGGGGGGAAGTTTTTCTCAAGACGTCAATCATCTGGGCGAAGTCCCACATGACACTGCACCTCTGCATAGGAACGCCTACTCCCACGAGAGTGAGCACCAGGAAGCCGGGTGGAAAATAGCAATAATACGGTATGTACAGCAAAAAAAAACAAAAACAAACAGCATACTGTAAATGTTGGAAGTATGCAGAATGTAATGTTATATACATGTTTTAAGGGTGAACCTCCGCTTTAATATATGGCAAAGCATTGAGGTTTGTTCAGTACAAGTTACTGATGATAGTCTTTTTTCTACAACTGATTTTTTATTTTCCCTAAAGTGAACTGCAGGTAATGTGCACCAGTATGTAACAGTACAGCCAAGAATTTACCAAGTGATACTATGATTATTAGGGGATTTACTAAAATGGAAGCGTGCAAAATCTGGTGCAACTCTGCATAGAAACCAATCATCTTCCAGGTTGCCAAATCTCCTTTCACACTGGGGATGTGGGTGCGACTGCGCTTTACTGTCAATTTGCCAGCAGTATAGCCACGGTGCCCATTGATTTCAATGGGCAGGAGCGGTGGAGGAGCGGTATACAAACCGCTCCTTCACCGCTCCAAAGATGCTGCTAGCGGGACTTTTTTTACTGTCCTGCTGGCGCGCTGCTCCAGTGTGAAAGTCCTCTGGGCTTTCACACCGGAAAGACAGCATCAGCTGCAAAGCACCCCAGAGCGAAAGGGGTCTAATTGAACGAGCGGAAGTTAGAAGCTGATTGGCTACCATGCACAGCTGACACCAGATTCTCAGCGCTCCAGTTTTAGTAACTCTTCCCCTTAGATACTATAGTAATTTGAGGGACAAAAAAAGACCACAAAATGTAGCCTTGAGCTATACATACATGTGAAAAGTCTATAGAATCACCACATTTTCAGTTCCTTACTTTGTCAAAGTTGCAAAGCATTATGGTGGCTTTGATTGACCGGAAGGAGATGGAATCAAATTTGTCCCTTTCCAACTAATGTAAAAATCCAATCAGTATTGGCAAAGTTGCCATTGTTTGATGATGAGAACTGTCAATTTGTTGTCCAATTTCGATTTCACAATTGGCCAGACACATGGGTGGTAGAGAGTTTTTCTGCGATTATATTCAATCATATCTGTGTTTCCTGGTTGATTGAAATTCTTAGATATTGAGTGAAAATTTCCACGTGTATGGGCAACTTTAGAAATCCATATCAGATAAAAGTTGGCTCACTGGTGGTCAATTTATTTTATATTTTTTGCATGCATTTTTTTCTCTCTGCAGTAAAGAGATAGAAGTTCTTGGAAGCCAATATGCCATAAAAGAGTTTGATTTAAAAAAAAATAGATCTTTACCAGTCAGATTGATATCTAACATCTAACCACAGTCTGAATTAGCATCTCACACATCAGCTTGCATTGAGTTTTGTCCGATTTGTAACTGAGATTACTTAAAAACTGAATTTCTTTTAAATTATCACACACGCTGGCTGATTTTTTTTAGACTCAAAATATAATGACCAGCAATAAGATTTCTCTGGAGAAATATCCAATTATTCTTGTGCACAGAGATAAAAAAAAATGAAAGCAATAGTTTGATATCTACGTACAACCCATATTACAATCCAAATTTAAATTATTTAACATTTTTACCAATTACCGTATTTATCGGTGTATAACACGCACAGGTGTATAACACGCACCCTAACTTTAAGAGGGATGTTTCAGGAAAAAACCTTTCCATAGCCCCCTGCGTAAAACACGCAGGCACAGTTTACCCTCTATTTTCAGGGTAAAAAAGTGAGTGTTATATGCCAATAAATACAGTACTTCTTTTTCGATTGCTTTTATCCCACTTTTTTCTAAATGTTTCAAAGCAATTAAGAAAAGTTCACAAGCAGCTCAGTTTTCATTGCTATAATCAGATAATCCAAATGGCTGAATTATTGAGTGATCGGGTCATGGCCCGTGTGCAACCTTGGTTGGCCATAAACCTTCCTATATTAGTGGGATCTCTTCCCTGCTGGCCTTCTTTGCTTTCCACCAAAGGATCTACGAACATGAGTTTTAAAGGATTAAATGTAAGGCAATAATAGCCAGCCTTAAAACCAGTACTGATTTAACCAACTGACTTTATTTCACATTTTTACAGAGGAGCGCAGACTAATCAAACAACTTCAGTGCAGTAAATCAGGACTTTGTTTTCACAGTACAACATATACAGAAGACAACCTTGATTCAAGGAGGTCAAAGGACCAAAGCAATGTTTTTCAGACATTGTGCATGCAGACACCCAAAGAGAGGCACTCTCGGGCTTCCTTGCATTGCATTGTTTCTTAAGCTTAATAATGAACACAAACAAGTTGAAAGTGTCTAGGGTGTTGAGTTAGGTAAACAGGCTTTGCTTGTAATGGGTTCAAGTGCTTTTTATCTGCATGGAAATGATAGGGTAGCTTGTAGTACAAGGTAATATCACAATTGTTTCAGGAACATATAAAGCTTTCTGCTTTTATATGTCTGGGGAAAATGCTCTTTCCTAAATACTATCAGATAACCTTTTTGTAGGAAATTAGTGCTTTGTTATCTGGCTTATTTGTTTAGGGACTTCTAACGTCACAAAATCCCCAAATTTACCAGAGAAGAACATCTGGGATCAAAGTAGAAGTAAACATTAAGTAAATGACATTTAGTTTGCCATTGGGGTTGATTTACTAAAGGCATATAGACTGCGCACTTTGCAAATGCAGTTGCGCTAATTTTCCCCAGAGGTTAGTGAATGTGGTGAAGCTTAATTTTGTAAATAATACTCAATCAAGGGGAATAAAAATGTAGCATTTTTGCTTGCACATGATTGGATGATAGAAATCAGCAGCGTTTCACCGGATTCACTAAGCGTGGGGAAAAAATCAACTGCATTTGCAAAGTGCACTGTCTATTTGCCTTTAATAAATTATCCCCACTAGTTTCACCATTCTTCCATCCTTTGATACATCTGAGTGTTGGTGATCTTCTGAAGCCCCTTTGCTGCCACTTCTTGTCTACCTGCATGTGCGCAAGTGATGGCTGCATGGCATTTCTCAGGGCAGGCCTCCTAATGGTGACAGCAGTGGATCAGAGGCCCCCTATGACAATGTGACAAAGCAGGAACAGAATAGCGAGACAGACATTGTAACCCTATAACAGAAAGCACCCGAACAAGCATCTTAATGGCTGAATTACAAGATGTTATTCGGATTAAATCTGCAGATTTACAAAATTGACTTTTGAAATTACAATAACATGTTAAGACTTCACTGTTCAGTCATGGGATAATCGCCAAATCCAGAAGAGAAGAGCAATCTGCAGTGTTGACATCAGAAAAAGGGGAGCAGCTGGTGTAGGTACATCTGCATCGCTGGATTACTGGTCTCCCATGCTTGAAAATGGCACTGGCGAGGACTGAGGACTGAGGTTGAGTATATCCTGCTTCACTGGGAATTGAAAAAAATAATTCAGAATGCGTAAGGGGGGGGGGGGTAGAGGGGGTTTCATTTTGGCCTAGAGATTGGCTTTAACTGCCTGCCGCCTGCTCACAGTAAATATACTGGGCCTGCAAGTGCAAGCATGGCAACATACCTGTATGTTGCTGGCCTTCTTCTGGGTTTGGGGCATGCATGTGCGCTCCTCCTGCTGACCTGTGCTGTGATTAGACACAGCACGAGTTTGGCAGCTGATTTCAACAAATGATTTTGGCTAAAAGCTGCTGATCGGCCATGTCCAATAAAACACACAAAAACACAGATCTCTGTGTACAGTGAACAGCAATCTGGCTGGTTCTTCTCCCTGAAAAACAGCCAGAATAAAGCAGCACGCATAAGGCCCCTTCCACATGGGACAGATCCGCTTGCAGCGGTCCGCCAGCGCAGAGGGTGATCTCCCCGCTGATGACAGGTTCCTCTGCTCACTGCCCAGCTTGTCCAGTGCCGCTGTCTCCTATGGAGAGATAGGACAAAAATGGACAGCATGTGATCGGATCGGATCAGATTTCAGCGGACAAGTAGAGAAGAATGGAGCGGCTGCTCAGGTCTGCCGAAAAAACTGACAGGCAGACCTGAACGGTCCGGCAGTGTGAAAGGGACCCCTTGATAGCCCAGTGTCATGCATTAAGTTAAAAAAAAATTCTTCTAGTGACCTGCCCCCCTATTTTAATCACCTGAGCCCCATAATTCTCACAGTGAAGACACGCTCTTCCTCTGCCGGGGGTTCTCGGCTCTTGATTGGATAGATTGATAGCAGTGCAGCCATTGGCTTCTGCTGCTGTCAATCAAATCCAATGATGTGGCGTCGGAAGGACGGGGCTGAGTCTGGCATTCTGCGTCTATGAATGCAAATGCTGGACTCGGGAGCGCGCCCGTAAGGTAACCCTCCGGGACCCCAGAAGAGGGGATTTGGGGGCCACACTGTGCAAAACAAACTGCACAGTGGAGGTAAGTATGACTTGTTTGTTATTATTATTTTTTTAAAACACAAAGCTTTACAATCACTTTAAAGGGACTTTAATCATTCGCTACTTTATCCAAAAGTAAAGAAAAAAAATATGGCTTTAGTTATACTTTAAACATAAAATAAGAAGTTATGCTATTACTATTAGGTACAATGTTTTAAAATGCAAATGTTTGTAAAGAAAATACTAATAATAAATACAATTTTGTGAACTTGTGCATAAAACATTAGATTTTCTTGAAGATTCTAGAATTATTGGTACCTGGTAGCATGACCCACTAAAAAAAATCTCTCATGTTTAGGCAGCCAACAGAAAATGTTATTGACGTTTAGATTGTCTGCTACTACTATGACATCAAACATGTTTTAGATTAGGGGTTAATGTCTTGTTGGTAGAGCAGTAGGAGTAAATGGATGCTTCTTAATCAAAGCCATGGCTTCAGTAGCATTTGCTTTTACTTTTGGTTACTTCCTACAACATAGACCAGGACTTGTCTGTAGCATAATGCAGAGAAAGATTCTTTCTCTGTGTATGGAAGCAGTTTTCTCTCTACGAAGGTAACACATGCCCCCTGCTAAATCTGGCCTATAATTTTGAAATTAAAGTGGTTGTAAAAGCAGAAGTTTTTTTTATCTTAAAACATTATATGCATTAAGATAAAAAACCTTTTGTGTGCAGCAGCCCCCCTCAGCTCCCCTCAGCCCCCCTATACTTACCTGAGCTCCATCTCTGTCCAGCAATGTGCCTCGGCCGTCCAGCACTCTCCCTCCTGTTTAGCTGAGACAAAGCAGCGGTGCCATTGGCTGCCACTGCTGTCACTCAAAGTCATTTAGCAAATCAGGAGAGAGAGGAGGTGGGGCTGAAATCCAGCTCAGTGTCTGAATGGACAGAAGGAGCTGTGGCTCTGTGTCCTCATAGCAAGCTGCTTGCTGTGGGGGCACTCAACAGGAGGGAGGGGCCAGGAGTACTGATGAGGGACCTTAGAAGAGGAGGATTTGGGCTGTTTTGTGTAAAACAACTGCACAGAGCAGGTAAGTATAACATGTTTGTTATTTTTATAGAAAAAAAAAAACACAAAACTTTACAATCACTTTAATATAGATCCTGCTCCCTACTGATTGGCGATCTCTAGCTCCCAAGCAGCAGAGGGTGTTTTGGTCCTCTGGGCTCTGGCTGCTTTCTAAAGAAAGTTGTAAGCCTTTGCACACCTTTTGCTTTGATGCACCTTGAACATATTTAGTTCATTTAAACAAAAAGCGTAGTTGGGCTTCAAATGATCAGCCTCCAAAAATTTTATATATTTCAGTAAAAGATGCAACCAGATGGCTGAGTCAGCGCTCTGGTTTCTTTTATGTCTTGGATTCTCCAACAGGTAGGTCCGCCATAATTCCAGGTTCTGTTCTTTTCCACCTTGGTGTTTAAGTGTTCCTGTCCACCTTTGTGTGTTCTAGCATCAACTTTTGCATTCAGCAACAATTAATCATCTAACAAGGATAGTGGAAACCCTTCATAATGGCCAGGGAAGACTAGGTACCCTAGGCATATGGCTATAGGTGGCAGAGGCAGCAAGGTGGCTTTCTCCTGTATGGTATTGACCACGCTTTTATTTATTATTAGTGCAAATTGTCATCTCATAATAGGTTATTTTCCACATTATCATAATATTTTATATCCAGTTCAGAACCTGGAAACTGTAGAATGTTTTTGTGTAAAATAGGAGATCCTATCATAGGGGGACTATGTAGGTTGTGTTTTTATGCTGACAGCAGGGGTGCCCAACCTTTTGAAGAGCGAGGGCCACTTAAGCGACTTGGTAACTGGTCTTGGGCCTGAATGAGCGGAGCAGGTGGATGGCAGCCCGTTCTACTTATTATTCCTTTTTTTTTTTTGCTGATCGGATTGGAGGTAGGCGTTTTGGAAAGTCCATTTACATCTGCTACTCCTTATGCCGCGTACACACGGTCGTTTTTTGCGATGAAAAAAAACGTAGTTTTTTAAAACGTCATTTAAATTGATCGTGTGTGGGCAAAACGTCGTTTTTTGTCTTAAAAAAAACGACCCAAAAAAAATTCCAACATGCTTGAATTTTTTGTGTCGTTTTTCAAAACGTCGTTTTTTTGTTTCACAAAAAGTCACCGTGTGTAGCAAAAACGTTGTTTAAAACGACGTTTTTCAACCCGCGCATGCCCAGAAGCTAGTTAGGAAGCAAGCTTCAATGGAAAAGAGTGGTGAACGTAACCTCGGTTTTTGTGAAAAAAACGATGGTGTGTATGCAACATCGTCTTTGAAAAGTGACGTTTCAAAAACGTCGTTTTTTACTTCACAGAAAACTTCGTTTTTTTTCATCACAAAAAATGATCGTGTGTACGCGGCATTAGAGGTGAATGGAGGTTTCAATTGGGTCGGACTGACCGTGTGAAAGTTCCCTATGGCTGAGTGCAGGTAACCCACAGGTAAACTGCTCTGCACCTGCGGATCAGTTTGAAAGCAGCCCAGTAAGGCTGCTTTCACACTGGGCAGTGGAGCCGTGGTGGCGGTATAGCAGCATGATTTTTGCTATACCATCGTATTTACCGTGGTATTCGGCCACTAGCGGTGCGGTTTTAACCCCCGCTATCAGCCGAAAAAGAGGCGCATTGCAAGCGGTATTACAGCGTTTTTTCCATTGATTTCAATGGAAAGGAGCGTTATAGGAACTGTAAACAAACCGCTTCTATACCGCTGCAAAAATGTGGCTAGCAGGATTTTTGAAGCGGTCCTGGGCAGGTTTTTTTCAGACGGTATAGCAGCGCTATTTTTAGCGCTGTACCGCGTGAAAAACGCCTCAATGTGAAAGGGGCCTAACCACTGCAGAACAGAGATGCCCATATATACACTGTGATTTTAGTAATAAACGTACCTTTAATAACAGTATTCTATTCTATCCCATCCCAGAGAAGGAGGTCGCAGGCCACATCTGAGGGCTCCGCGGGCCACGTGTGGCCCCCGGGCCTCTGGTTGGGCACCCCTGGCTTACAAGCTACAGAAATCTGGCCCTGGTAGGGTCCCAGACAGATGAAAGAAACTGTCATAAGGTTTAAGTTAACACCATCTACCAATGCCAGCAGTATGGATTTTGAGCAGACTCACCATTTAAAGGAGTATGTTGTATAGTATAAAAGACTTTGTAAGTGTTGACTGTAATGGAAAATGTCTTCCTCTGCTAATTTTATTTGAAACATCTACTTATGCTTTTAAAACAACAAGCGTGGGTCAGATGTTTTAAAGGATAAGGTATCTGCCATAGGTATTTGCATGGGTACTGGCAGGAATAGAGTGTCACTGACTTTGAGTAATGATTCTATCATTTTAAGAAAATATCTGGAAGGCAGATCACATGTCCTTTATATATATAGATTTAATCGGCTGAAATTTGAATGCAGTGATCAGGTTCATTGCAGACAGTGAATGTTCTCTGTCTCAGAAATGAAAATGTAACCTTATATAGTTTGGATCGGTGTATATGGCAATTTTAATATACCGTATTTTGCTGAGGTGATCTTCCTCCCCGACCTAAGAGAGATTTATTCACCTCTGTAGTGGATTCAGGTGTCTAACTGATTACGGAAATTCAGGACTCTGGTGACTGCCAAAAGCAAAACTGCACCATATTCTGACACCTGCAATAACCAAATAGATCTGTCACCAAAGAGATGGGTTATTTCACTACACCATTATGTTGCCAACCCCCAAATGTAGCAATGTGATATCAATATTCATATCTGAGAATCTTTAACATAATTTTTTGACAGTTCAGGAAAATTGCAGTTACATTTCAATATGGACTTGTCATTTAAACTGATATTTCCTATCAATCTGTAGGGCAGATATCAGTACCTTTCTTCTTGGCCATTACCAAACAATATAAATTTTTCTAATAAAGAGTCAACCTATATCACATGGATGCCAAAAGTGTTTTTGTGTTTGAAATTATTAGAGATTGCGGAGAGTTAAACCTAACAATGAAATTCTCTCTTTTGCTCTTGGACTGTTATATCTGCTTAACAAGTGCAAATGATAAGAGGCGGGACATTTCCTGTCTTATATAGATACAGTAGTGGGTGAGCATTGTCATCCTAGGACAGGAAGTGTATTACTGGCAAGATCACCAGGTGCTAGAAAAGAAAACCAATGTAGTCAACACATCTAAGGAGTTGGGTGCTTATCATGGTTGAAACAGGATACTTTGCAGGTAAAAAACTTAATGGGCTACAATATTTACACTATTGCACATGCTTGTTGCCATGCACTGTATTAAGGCATCCAATTCATTTGGATAGGCTGCCTAATGCACTAACCTTGTTTGTTGCCAAGGTTTCTTTGGGTGCCGTCACAGCTCATGTAACATGCGTTGCAATAAAGAGCGTGCTACCACAACAGAAAAGTGTGAATGGGCCCTAAACGTACATAAGGCAAGGAAAAAGTCAAACCTTTGCTAATTCAGCCATAGCACATTATAAAATGTGCATTGACATTGCGCAATTAGACCAACATGGCTGGGTTCACACTTGTGCAAGTCCTGCCTGCCAGGTTTACGCAGGCACAGCAACCCATTCATTTGAATATTTCAAAGTGCAGTCACACAGATCTTCATTGTGCCACAATTTCTGATGCATGAGGATGCAATTAAGAGATATATGGCATTCCCCATGTCTGCTTAAGAGCAGTGTGTTTTTTGACCTGCATATGTGTGAACCTAGCCCAACATAGTGAAGGTTATAAAGAAGAGGGTAGTGCTGCGCTGTAAAATAGGAAATGGAGTGAACGTATAGAGGAAGTGTAGCAAGTACTCTATATGTGAAAAGATGCAGTCTGACTACTGATCATAATAAACATTACAATCCGGTGAAATAAAATGGCATCAAAATCAAAATAGACATGCTGGGGTGCAGCTGAACCTAGCTGACAATGGTGTACAACAATTCAAAATAGCAGTGCTGGTATGTGTACTACCATCATAATAAGGTGTTAGAGTGTAGTTCAATGATAAAAAATGGTGCACTGTTACAATATGAATGTACAACGTGCAATGCACAACACACATCGGTGAATAAGATAGGCTAAGTCCATGCAACAAAAACCTAAATGAAAAGCAAAAAAGGCAGTCCTAAATAAAAGTGCTGGTATAGGTGCCAAAATACAGCGTGAAGAAGAATGGGATTCCAGTGTTCTTTTCAAAGCAAGTGAGGATGTCCCCTTACCTTACTGCTGTAAGGTAACAGCATATAAACTAGACCCAAACGCGCTTTCTAGTCGTGTCCACATATAGTGTTATCCAGATGGACTGCAACTGAAGAAACAGATCCCTCTTGGTAGATAGTGGAGGTTGCTCTATATTGCTCTAAAAAGAATTATAGTGCAAATTATAGGACATCTTGACAGCATCTAGGCATGTACAGCCTCGTACACGCGACCGGGTTTCCCGACAGGAAACTGCCATGAGAGCCTTGGTTAAGAATCCCAGCCATGTGTATGCTCCATCGCAGTGTTTCCCCATAGGAAAACTGCCAGGTTAAAAACTGCCGTGCATCCCGGCGGGAAAAAAGAGAGCTGGTTCTCTTTTTTTCTCAGCAGTTTTCCTGTCGGGAAAACTACGATGGAGCATATACACGGCCGGTTTTCCGGGACAAAAGCTCTCATGGCAGTTTTCCCAATGGGAAAACCGGTCACCTGTACGAGGCTTACCAGTAGGTGTGGTCATTTGCTAACCTAACAATAGTTCTGATCCAAAATTGGTCCTTTATGTATACTGCTAATCTTGTATGTTATAGTTGTTAAGATACCAAGTAAGTTACATAACTTGTGTATGCTAATCAAGGTTTTTCTTTTTACAGTTGAAAGGGACAATCTAACAGACTACTGCGTTCTGAGTCAGCGACCGACACACTTATCCAATATCAACCAGCTGGCAAGCTTAGGAAAAAGCAATGAACAGGCACCTCATAGCCCTCTTCACCATAGCACTCCTATCAGAAGTCAAGTCCCAACATTACAACCAATAATGAGTCCTGGACTGTTGTCTCCTCAGCTCAGTCCTTCACTGGTGCGGCAACAAATAGCCATGGCACATTTAATAAACCAACAGATAGCTGTTAGCAGACTTTTAGCACACCAACACCCTCAAGCTATCAACCAACAATTTCTTAATCATCCTCCAATCCCCAGACCTGTCAAGCCAATGGAGACCACAAACTCTTCAGTCGAAGTCTCTCCAGATATCTACCAGCAAGTCCGGGATGAGTTAAAAAGAGCAAGTGTGTCTCAAGCAGTCTTTGCAAGAGTGGCCTTTAACCGCACACAGGTAAAGTGTTTTAAGTGTTCTAATACAATGCCCTATAATATACCACTTCTTTAATTTATTCAATATATCATGACATCTTCTTTAAAAAAAAATGGTCATAATGAGGGCAGTGTAAAAGTATCAAACGTTGTGTATGGTTAATTAGTTCAATACAAAATATGAGCTTTTGGAGCACAGATATCGCTACTTCAGGAAGAGTTCACAAAATATCCATTAAATTGTCTCTCCCTCAGAAGCTGTTTACACCTACAAAAACTCAGTTACCATCTTCAGTCTTCAGAGAATACAAGTCAACAATACATCCAGTGTCTTCCATAGTAAATAATTGAGGCAGAAGCAGTCAAAGAAGCAGTAAAAAAATAAATAAGAAGTAATTATTTTTCAAGTATGGATGCATTATTTTTTTTTTTTTTTTAAATCCATACATTCTTTCCTATCTAGTCTGGCATTCGTTCCAGATAACTTTATATGTGCTGAGCAACTCCGGATGTCTTCTGCTAGGGGCCTGAATAGAATAGGATTGAGTAACACACAGGGGAAGATTTACTAAAATTGAAGCGTGCAAAATCTGGTGCATCTCTGTATAGAACCCAATCAACTGTGAGGTTTTATTTTCAAAGTTGAATTGAAAAAAATAAGAAGCTGATTGGCTACCATGTACAGCTGCACCAGATTCTGAGTGTTCCAGTTTTGATAAATCTCCCCCACTGTCTGCCAGTTTTTGTAGAATTAAAATCCCTAGTATTCCTACCAATTGGAGAACTAGGTTTTTTTCTATGCCCCATTGTGAACTGTACATGCTAAAACAATATTAGGCATATCATTTAAACATGTAAACAAGCTATGCATAGTTTAAGTTTTAAGCCTTAAAGTAGATGTAAACCTGATTCATGAAATTTGAGCTGGGCACATATATCTGCAGTATTTTGTTATCTCTCTTCAAAGAGCTAAGTCCGGTAGCTCTCTCCTGACCTGTTCCTCTGTTATCAGCCTCATAACTCCTGATAAATTCTCTGAGGCTGCGTACACACGACCAAATAAATCTGCTCAAATCGGTCTGACAGACCGATTTGATCAGATTTGTCTGCTGGGCTGTTTTGGTTTGTTCGCTGTACACACCATCAAACCAAAATCCCCATCTAAAAAAGAGTGCACAAAAAGGAGAGAGGAGACAACAGCAGAGGAAAATCCACTGTGCACTTCCCGGTGCCAAGGACAGGTATTACTTGAACAAAGGATATAAAAAATAAATAACATATATAAATCTCAAGATAAAATAAATAAATACATCTCCACTGAGAGCAATCAAGCAATATATGTTACTATGAGCAGCTGTTTAAAATTAGATAAATAAATTCATCTATTCAGAGTATAAAACAAAGTATCAAAAAAATAACCACTAGAAAACTGATTAAAAAATGATAAAACAGCGCATAAAAAAGTCCAATGTAGATAAAGATGTTAAATGAAGTCCATAGATCAGTAAGTATAGGCAAAGTTGAAATAGCGTGAGGAATGCTTGGGAACAAATGGTAGTGTACCCTCCACCGATTTTCAATCTCCACCAAAGCGTGAGGCACACTCCCCCGCAGGGGTTCAAACTCACCAGAAACACAAAAGACCAAGCCTTGTATATAAATAAATCCTCCTGATCAAACCTCCAACATCATTCACGGGGCAGCAGGGGTTAATTTGTAGAGCTCCAATATATATGGATCATAAAGAAAACAGAAGCACCAAAATAGTGTAATACTGTTTTAATTATTCAAAAAGAACCCGTATAACATCGCCCCGCATCTTATCTACGTACATTAAAACATTAGTAAATGAACAAAAAGAGTAAAGTTCACCGCTCTCCTCCGCACACTGGGGGTCGCGCTTATCCCGCAGTCACGCTGCTGAAGGCGCCTATCTTGATAGCGAGGATACAGCGGTGGAACGCACTCTGTGTATTTCCTGGATACGCCGTCATAGCCACGTCCTGACGCGTTTCGTCACATCCGACTACTCGGCGTCTATCACGTCTTTATGTGGTTCCTCAACGTCTGCCATTGGACGGTCTATCCGCGCTCACTCGCTCCCATTGGTGCATCGGGAGGCGGAAATAAGCAGCGGACGTCAACAATAACAGAACACCGAGACAGCACCAAGCCGTGATTACATTAATGGACCTGTAGACTAGGACATGCTTTCATTTTTTAATCAGTTTTCTAGTGGTTATTTTTTTGATACTTTGTTTTAAACCAAAATCCCCGCCTGCAGACAGCGCGGTGACATGGCGATGACGTTGACGCCGCCACATCACCGCACCAGGAAGTAAAACACTTCCGCGCATGCGTCAAATCCATTCGACGCATGTACGGGCAGATATGTCTGCTGGTTAGCGTACTAACCAGCAGACATATCGGACGGACAGATTCCCAGCAGACAGATTTTAAAGCATGCTTTGAAATCTGTCTGCTGGAAAAATCTGTCTGTCCGCCCGTACACACGATCGAATTCGGACCGTTTCCAGCAGATAGATTCGATCGTGTGTACTCGGCCTAACACATCAGATAAAAGCAGCCTGACATTTCTGTCAGGGGAGGTTGCTACAAATAGATTAACAGAGAGCTGGCCCTGTTAAAAAAACACCTCTGAGAGTCTTTGGCTATGATGAGAGGGGGTGTGTACCTTTCCTCCAATCAGCAATGTTAGCTAGCTTGGCTGAATGGCCAGACATCACACTCTGTGTTAACCAGGAAGAGAACATTTCCTAACATGATATGATCTTTTTAAACAGTATATAAATGTGAAGACAGCAGATATACATATAAAACCTATGTAGGGAGATTTGTTTCATCTCTGTGTATCATCTGAGGCTGTTCACTTCACTGGGTGTATAGAGGGTTTACATCCACTTTAATCTATATTTTTTTAAATGTATAACCAGTGGGTTGAACGCTCAGACCCCTCTTACACTGGGGCAATTTCCAACAATGGAAAAGAGTACCGCTCCATGCCCTGTGACCTATGACTAAGCATCTATCCATGCTGTGAAACATGTTAGCTTTTTTGTCCCCTATGTCCACTTTCTACCATTGATTGCAGTGTTGCATGAATTTTTGGATGTCATACAGCTTTGGATTTTATCCTTTGTTCATTTCGTTTCAATAAATCGCCTATCAGAGTGTGGCAGTCCCAGAACCACCACTGAGGTGGTGCGCTTGTATGATGGAAAAAAAATCCTGCAAGCAGCTTCTTTGGGATGGTGCAGAAGCAGTGTATACACCACTCCCAAAATGTCCTGCCCATTGAAATGAATGCCAGCTTTGGCAGCACCACAACTTGGGCGCCATTATCCCTTTCTTCAGCCGCTAGCGGCCGAAAAGCACAGCTATAACAGCACCCGCTAACGCTGCTATAACAGTGCTCGCTAACACCTACACCGCCCCAGTGTTAAAGGGGTCTTATAGATACCTACATCAACACAAACAATGTTAATGCAGGAATCCCCCTTCCCCCTATGCTAATGTAATCTGAAAGCTTGCCTGCAGTAGAAAGACCATCAGCCTGAAGCATAGTACACATGGGCTGACCAGCATCTTATTTGGGTGTTCCAGCAGCGTGGTAGTCCCCCTGTCTGAACACAAAGACACAGCAGGGGAGTTCCCTTAACTAACATCGCTTATGTTAGTACAGCGATCTGTCATTTTCTTTCATTCAGTCCACTGGGTTAAACGAAAGTGACGAATGAAAAAAAAAAAATATATATATATATATAAATATATATATATATATTTGTTTTATTTATTTAGCTATTTGCCTGGAATACAGCTTTAATAGCAAGTAGACACCTGTAGACTAGGACATGCTTTCAATTAGGAACTTTCTGTACATCCCACTTCATCGAACAGATCAGCAGAGGTGGAAATACCCAAGGGAAATCTCATGTCAAGAGAAGAGGTAGCTTTTTAGGAAATTTGCAAGTAGGTCATATGATTTGAAATGAAATGTGAGAATTAAGATATATTTTAATCAAGCTTTTAGTGCATTTTTCATGATGTTAAAATCTTTTTACTGATAGATGCACTGAGCAGCATATTGTCCGTATACACACATTCATTAAAGAGCCCATACAGATAAATGTTTTATACGTACTTACCTTCGAAGCACTACTTAATAATTCTTTGAATGTGACATTTTTCATTACATAACTAAATCTTTAAACTATTTTCACTTTAAATATTTCTTAGTTCACTTGCCATGCAAGAGAGCAAAACCCAGAGTGCATAGTAGGCTAAATATTTTCCTGAGAGATTGCTGTCTATATATATAAAAAACAAAAAATTCAGCAGCGAATATAGTTGCTAATATGTTTTTAATGGGATGTAAGTTACAATAGATTTAGATATGTGCCCAATGCCAGGTACACACAGGTCGACAATTGTCTGAAAGCAGTTAGTTTGTCAGGAGCCAGCCGACCTTAAGCTTGTGTGTACACCTCCCTGTCTGACAGAAGCAAGTTGCAATACTGGTGTGTTCTAGTGGGGGGGCAGTCTGCAATCTGTCAGTTTTTTTCATTCAGCCTGCTGGGTTGAACAAAAAAAAACATATAATGTCTACTAAGCTTTACTCTCACTTGTCTCTGAAGCCCAATCAGCACTTGGATCGTGCTCTAGAGCAGTGTTTCCCAACTCCAGTCCTCAAGGCACACCAACAGGTCATGTTTTCAGGATTTCCCTCAATTGAAACAGCTGTGGTAATTACTAAGGCAGTGAAACTGATCAAATCACCTGTGCAAAATAATGGAAATCCTGAAAACATGACCTGTTGGTGTGCCAACAGGTTGGGAAACACTGGAGTTGGGAAACACTGCTCTAGAGGCTACTGGTAGGTGATGAGGAAGTGATGCAACATCTCTTACTTGCCTGTTTTAACCCCATTTTTGCCAAAAAAGCCCCACAACAGGGTGTTTGTGGCGCTTCCCCATTTCCATGAATGTGTATCATTCAATAGGCTTACGGCCCGCCAATCGCTACATGTCGGGTCAACTTTGCCATGGGCATGAAGCAAAGCATCATGGCCGTTGCATTTATGCATTGTAATCTGTTGCCTATTAAAGCTTAAGGAGGGGTGGTTAATGGGCATCAAAAATGCCCCCCCCCCCAAATATATCTGTCCTGTTTTCTTACTTAAGAAATTGATGTTAACTGGAGCCTAAGGCTTTTATATGTATAAAACTTCTCAGTACATTCGTGGACTTGGCGAAAATGTCTTTCGATAGTACTTCAAAATGTTGTTTACTTTTAAAGAGGTTGTAAACCTCAATTTCCAAGTTGTACCGTTAGGTAAGCCTATAATAAGGCTTACCTATAGGTACAGTAAATATCTCCTAAACCTGTGTGATCTGCGCATGTCCCGTTTCTTCACTAGCGAGTGCCGTGACTGGCGGCTTCCGCGTGCAATGCGTGGGAATGGCGTCACATTTCACCGACCAGTCACCAGTCCGACCAGTCACAGAGCCAGAATCCGTGGCGCTAGAAGGAAGAGGGGCGAACATGGATGCCGCCTCCATCAGGGACAGCTCAGGCTGCGTTTGCAGGTAAGTGTCACATATTGTGCTAGTATGCGATGCTTACTAGCACATTATGCTTTTACTTTGCAGGGAACAAAAAAAGTAAGTAAAGCCCATCAGGGTTTACTTGCTCTTTAATATTTGATTTTGAAGTGAATGGACTTTTCAGCCTAAAATCCAGCCTGAAAAATCTTTCATCGTGCTCCAAAAATTATAGTTGATTTGACTAAACTAAACAAACGTTCTTAAAACAAAAAAATTCAAAAACATTCTACTAGTGTATGGCCAACTTAAGATTCAGAGAAGGAGAGCCTCCTTGGGTCAGCTTTTAACTATAGGACTCTGCTTTTTGATACTGCTGTGTTCACTCAGGAGCTTGGAGACAAGACATGTTGTCAGTGTAATGTTAGACAGTTAACAGGATAATTAATGTCAGACCTCAGATGACCTTTCATAGCATTTGTTATTTTTTCAAATGTCTTCTTCCTTGAAGAAGTTGTAAAGTCAGAAGCTTTTTTTATCTCAATGCATTCTATGCATTGAGATAAAAAGCCTTCTGTGTGCAGCAGCCCTCCTTGGCCCCCTTAATACTTACCTGAGCCCCATCTCTATCCAGCGATGTCCACGAGTGTCTCGGGCTACCCGAGACTTTACCTTCTGATTGGCTGAGACACAGCAGTGACGCTCCCACTGCTGTCAGTCAAAGTCAGTCAGCCAATCAGGAGAGAGAGGGGATGGGGCGGGCCCATGCCACAGCTCTGTGTCTGAATGGACACAGGAAGCTGTGACTTGGCTCAGGTGCACCGTGCCCCCATAGCAAACTGCTTGCTGTGGGGGCACTCAACAGAAAGGAGGAGCCAGGAGCACAGAAGAGGGACCAGAGCAGAGGGGGGTCTTGGCTGCTCTGTGCAAATCCACTGCAACAGAGCAGGTAAGTATAACATGTTTGTTATTTTTATTGAAAAAAAAAACAGACTTTACAAGCACTTTAATCTTTATTTTGAACGTTATAAGAACAGGAATTGCACTAATGCCTGGTTTTCTAAGCAGGCCCTAATCCTTCCTTCTCTTCTCCTCTAAATGAGTATGTATCAGGAAGCCCCATTTAAAAATGTGAGTTTCTCAGCCACAGTCAGCATCATGCAAATGTTAATCTTATTGGTGGCTGTGGAAAATAACTCTTCTTGGTTAGAACACATTGATACATAATGTTCTAATTTATTATCATAGCAAATTCTGCAAAGATTCAAAGAGTTTGCCAGTTAGTTTGATGCTGGAGGGTTGGAGTAAAGAGCTTTCCCAGTTCTCTTGCTTTTTGGTGGGTCTTTTTGTTGGATCCGACCCTCTGGTCCTGCAACGTATAAAGAGACTGTGATCTGGAGCCCAAAGGAGAGGGAGAAAAGAGAGAGAGAGCGTGTGGCCTGGGATTTGTTAGTGCTTGTGGAAGTTCTCCATGGAACCAGAAGGATGCTAACTATCACTATCGGGTTATGAATCCTGGGATTCACCCCGAAGACACCAGTGCTGGAATGTGCCTCATAAGTATGTACACTTGGGTGAGAGATCCTTGAAAGGAACTTTGAAATGCACCTTTTTCAGGTATGTCACCTATAGCAGTGATGGCGAACCTTGGCACCCCAGGATGCTCAGAGTGCATGAGCATCATGGGAAATGTAGTTCCAAAACATCTGGCGTGCCAAGGTTCACCATCACTGACCTATAGTATTAGTTAGGGATCTAGGAACTATCATGTCTTGTCTGTCTATCATGTCTTTGACTGTGAAATGTTAATTTTTGCACTTTTACCAAGTACATTTTTGAAACTCTGTCCCTGCCCGGCCTGAAGTTACTAAAAGGAGTGTATCGTAACTAACCGGCACACACAGTTAATCAGTGGGTGCCTGCAATCCGCCCTTAAAAAGCTGCTCCATTTTGTCTCCAGTGTGAAAGCCGCATCTTTGGAGCGGTGAAGGAGCGGTGTGTATACCGCTCTTCCACCGCTGCTGCCCATTGAAATTAATAGAACAGCGTGGCTATACCGCCCACAATGCATTGCTTTAGCAGCACATTGCGGGCGGTTTTAACCCTTTCTTGGCCACCAGCGGGGGTTAAATGCACCCAGCTATTGGCCGAAATGCGCCGCAAATCCTCCCATAGCGTCGGCGGTAAAAATAGCGGCGTTTTACCGCTGATGCTATGGGCAGCTCAGTGTGAAGGGGTCTTAGAGTCTAGGATTGCACCCAGCACCCTGGCATGTGTGGAGGGACCAATGGCTGTGCTGTTGATCTCAATGGTAAAGTCATAGGGAGGGGGTCCTGGAGGAGGAAATATTCCAAGCTAATTTTTAGAAAGATTGAGTTTGAGGAAGTAGTGTGACATCTATACTGGTATGTCTCTCAACAAATTTGTGCATATATATATTATACAAAATATTAACATGCGAATATGTGAATAATATACTGTAATTAGATGATCACAGGCATCCTTATCTTTAGCTAGCCTAAAATGGCTAGGAACATTCTTTAGGAGGAAAATCAGTCGATTTATAGGAAATGTAAATCTTAGCATTTGTACGGATGTACTCATTTTTACATGCATATTTATGGGGGAGATGACAATCTATTTTTACATAGTGGTAGCTTGTATTTTACCTTTACTTGTCTATTCATGTAAAACAAGCCATTAACTCAGTTTTGCAGGAACATTTGATGGGATTATTTGCAAAACGTTATAGCAGTCGCTGATCATATTGCTATTTCTGCAATGATTTGCCTACAGACATCTTTCTGCCTGAAATGAAACATATAGGCATGTTTTGGTTTCTGTCCTCTGCTATGTGAATAATAAGGACATGGGCATCTTCTTGGAGTTCATAGGGGCTTGTATTTTATAATCCTGCTTTGTTGACTGGTGTATCAGTGACATCTAAACAATTCCAGACAAACAGCATGGACACATTTATTGGAACATGTACAACCCTTCATTGTTACAATTAAATTGTACAAATTTCAGATGCTGATAGGAAATATAAAACATACAGTAGAATACATGTTTTATTTTTTTACTCTTTTAATATGTCTGTATTGTAACATCAACCTGACTGAGATTTTATTATAGGTAAAAGAACAATTGATCTTAATTTCTAAATTAAAAAAAAAATATATATTTTATTTTATGTTTGCCAAATGCCTCCTAAAACAGCTGAACATTTACCTAGTTTTAATTGATGTGCTTTCTTCTGGTTCTCTTGTGACCATTGATGAGTTAAACAGCTCAATTTAAAGTGTTACTAAACCCAGGACCCTGCATTCACTATACCTGGCTTCCCACAGTACACAAAACATGGAAATGCAATTATTTTAGTAAATATAAACTGCTAAATACCTTTTCTCATCAGCAGTATATAGCAGTCTTGTACCTACTATCAGTGTCTGGTTAAAGCTTGTAGGAGGAGTTTTCATGTTGCTCTGACTGTCCTATGAGGCTGTAGGACCCCTGACTTTCTGTCTGGACAGTGCTGATTGGCCCTGTGCTGATCACATGCACTCTCCCAAGAAAAAAAAAAAAATTCTCTAGCAATACAAACCAAACTGAGCATGTGCAGAGTGCCTCCTAAGGCTTTATTTTATCAGCAGATGGATTGGGGACAGTGGAAGAAGGGGAGGATCAGCGAAGACAGGATCAAACAGCATTTTTACACAATGTGGAGGATTAACCCCTTAGGTTCCACAGTGAGTATAACAAGCATGCTTTACTGCATATACAGACTGATTTTACTGTTGTGGGTTTAGTAACATTTTAAGTCACATTCATATATAATGAATGGCAAAAAGCAATGTTAAAGAGGGATTCCAGGAAGATATATAAAAACACAAATTACAAAAAGTAAAAAGAAATGGGACTTTAAAGGTGTTGAAACCCCCTCACAGAATGATTACCGGTACACAATTATAGATTAAAAAGGATTCTTTATCACAAACTTCATTTAAAAGAATGTGATATTGGGGAGGAACCCCCCTTAAAATTATTTGAACACAACTCATATTTAAACCCAAAGCACCCTTGAATATAAAAGTCCCTCCTTATGTATGTATACAGTATAAACTGGGTAAATGTCATAATATACAACCAGCATATGTACCCAAATCCCTTTACATATTAGCTTCCTGTAATGTCCTGCGCAGTAGCTGAAGGAGGGGCAGCTTGCTGAGCCAATCAGGACAATGTTGCTTTGCCCAATACTTGTTTTCTTAACACTAAATATGGGTAGGACACAGGGCACCTACACTCTGCTACTGTCTCTTTGCCCAGCAAGAAGGCAAGGGGAGACAACATGAACAAAGAAGCAGGAAGGAGTATCATTAATATGATTGTGAGGTTTGGGGGTATTAAGTTCCATACATAGGATGTATTGTAATACCTGCTTAAAAAATAAAAGGGCATTAATAGAGCTTAAATGGCATACTGTATGTATTAGCAAAAAAAAAGCTGATTTTCTTCTCTAGTGTTAAACTTATCCGCTGCTACTGCTACAGCTGCTACTTTCTATTTTGTATACATTTAGTGCAAACATGTTTTGTTCATTTAAGACCCCTTTCACACTGTAGCGGGGCCACAATGGCGTTAAAGCACCTCTAGTTTTAGCGGTGCTTTACTGTTGTATTAGCGGTGCTTTTCTGCCAGTTGCAGGGTGCTTTTAACCCCCGCTAGCAGCCGAATAAAGGGTTAAAAGCACTCATGTTATACGGCGCTGCTCATTTATTTCAATGGGCAGAGCGTTTTGGATGCGGTGTATATTGCGCTCCCAAACAGCCCCAAAGATGCTCCTTGCAGGACTTTTCAGAACGTCCCGCAAGTGCACCACCCCAGTGTGAAAGCACACAGGCTTTCACACTGGGGTGGCATGGGAGGCGTTTTTCAGGTGCTTTACAGATGCTATTTTAGCGCTAAAACACCTGAAAAACACCATCAGTGTGAAAGGGGTCTTAATGTGTTTCTGTTTCCAAAAACTTAAGGACTTACCCCAGATGAGCTGCACTTAATCATGTATTACTCTGTATACTGTGTGTCTCAGTTTAAAGAATATGTTACCCTCGCATTTCATATTCCTAATATGTGTATGTTGTATCATGTACTTGTGTTAAAAATGTCCTGCTATATTTGTATTGCTTCCTTTATGTGAAATCCCTGCTAATCCTGCCAGTCCTCCTGCTTTCCTATTTTAAAATGACCACGCTAGGCATGAGAGCACATCTATCTCTGCATGGTCAGTTTTCTGGTTGTGCCAGGAGCACAATCTACCTGTCCTTCAGTGACCAATATTTTTGCTGACACGCTATTGCTGGCTAGTTGTACATTTTTGTCACTTAAATGCATACCAATTAAAGTGGTTGTAAACCTTTGGCATGAAATATGAACAAAACACATCACTCCATAGTGTGTGTGTGTGTGTGCTCAATCCAGAGCACTAAGTGTCATTTCTCCCTGCTGCCTCGTTCCCCCACTTCTGACAAATTTTCTTGACACCAAGAAGTAAAAAGGTGACAGGGTAGGAAGCTCCAGCACTCAGCTAGTAGAGCTCCCCTTACTGAGCTTTGCATAGTGTAACTTCAGCTCCCCACCCCCTGCTTTGTGAAAGCTCAGACGAGCTGTATACATTATGCCCTTTGTACTGATGTAGAGGAGAGAGGGCTGTAGATAAAACTTATGTAGGAGGTTTTCTTTCATTTCTGTGTATAATCTGAGGCTAGCCATTTCACTGGGTATATGTAAGGGTTTACAGCCACTTTAAAAGAGGTCATTGGACATCTACATTTTAACTAAATCATGACTGTATCACCATTTTCCTTGACATCATTGACCCTTGTTATTGGTCTGTATATCACAACACTGTTTTCCCACTGTCAACAACAGTAGATAGCTGACGCCTTACTGTGCCTATGTCTACACTGTAGTAATCATATGTATTTTATCACCATAATGTCATACATTTAACTGCATTATATTTAGTAATCAGCTGCAAAGTAAATGAAACTAGGAACTGCAGATCATCTGCCATTTCTGTAATAAAGATCCGGGTTATGTACTTATATGGAATGCCAAAGCCCAACTTTAGTCAAAACCAGGTGTCTTGCATATATTGGGAAAGGACCAAAACTTCTACTAAGATTTAAATGCAGTCTGTGCATTTACTAGGGGAATTTATCCTTGCTTTCTGTTTGACACCTACTACCTGAGCAGAATAAATGTAATTTATTGAAAGGGGAAATGGGCAGTTAAATGCTGAGAAAGATTCTAGCCCATCCCCTAATTAGAAGAGAAGTATGGGTTTAAGTGAAGAATTATGCTCACTTGATCCAATGCTGCATCTGTTCTCCATCGGTTTTAAGACTGAGAACTGAGCAATCAAACACCACTGATCACTCAGCTCTAGGTCTTCAGGTTGCACAGAGCTGGTGACTGTCAATCACTAGCTCTCTACTCTGCCCCTCCAGAGCTCACTGGAGCACTGGGCTGTGCAGGGGGAGGGAGCGGCTTGCTCCCTGAGAGTCTGAGCCAGCTGCCAGTCCAGGCATCTGGGAGGATACCGACTATATGGTCAGGATTTTTTCAAAACCTGGGCAAGGTCTGTGATGTCGAACTGCACTCCTGTGATCCATAGAAGTATAGCCAAAAAATCTTTGGCTATATCTCTCTTTTCAGCAAAAATGGATGGAGTTGGGCTTTATTATTAACACATTTAAGACCGCTTGGCATGATGCAAACATGACTTTTTGACAGTTCCCCTATTTCTCTGCAGAACCCAGTATTTATTTATTTTTTATTATCTCTATGTGCATAGAAATCCCATGCTGTAATCCGGTGTGATTGTCTCAGGTACCCTGATCCTCAGCTTTCAGCAGTGCTGGGAAAAGGAGAATATTAGACTGATTGCACAGTTAGCTGACTCGCTGGCTAGGGTGACCACTATTCTTGACAGGTAATGCTGCCACTATCACACCTAACCATACACCTAAAAGTAACCACTGGCTTCATGGAATAGGTGCCCAACAATAAAGAATGGAAACCTACAACAGCTTTAAAAGTAGCAACAATCACAAAATAATTAGACATTCACAGGAAAGTGCAGTATATACATCCCTGTACTGTATTTTTTGCATTTCACACAATAATTTCTAATAATGCTGTGATCAATGTTATTTTATTTTTTGCCTGTAAGATGAAAGGAAAGATCCTTAGATATAATCCATCATTTAGAGCTGCTGTTTGTGCTCATGCCTGGTTAGGCACATCATGAAACCCCAGTCGTCCACATATTTGTCTGCACTTTAAAAACCAACCCTCTCTTTGCCAATGTTTTCGCACAGTAGCCAAATCTAGTAAAACTCTTCAGGCCGCAATCCAAGAAAGATGAACTCCACCCCCACCAAGGAGACAGATTCCCAGGAACTTGAATCCAATGAATGGAACGGTCAGGTTGCCAGACAGGAGAAGCTGGCCAGGAATCAGAGTTCTCTTGAGAAGGACACTTGTGTCTTCCATCCAATTTACATTTGGCTCTGTCCACTTTCAAATAGTCTGCATTCCAATGGGTTGGTTCGGTCACAGAAAGATAGATAGAGCTGTGTGCTAATTGGTTGAATAACTATAGTGCTGCAGTAATAAACAGACTATAATAACAGCTAGAATAATGTTATTGTAACAGATAATCACATTTTTAGTAAATTACAATTTACTCTTTTGTCTTCATTTGATTTAGTTTGTAGCAGGGTAAACCTTCATTAATTGTGTATAATAATAATAACAACAATAACAATTAGGAACTTATCAGCATTAGGTTTCAGCAAAAAAATATAAATTATTTTTATTGTCTTCATGACCCACATTTACGTCTAAACCTTCCACACCTTCTGTAGACCTTGATATGGCATTTTTTTTACCCTGTTCCTGTAGTGTGATGTCATCAGTAGTGTGCCCGGGCTAATTTCCTTATGAACTACAGAGTTGTATTTCCCAGGAGCCCGCTTCCTACACAGTGTAGGGCAGGATCTTGGAAGTCAAGGTGGCAGCATTGTTCTACAGGGTAAGAAATTATACATTAGGAGTAGACAGACGAGGGTTGGGATAGGTAGAGATCTGCGTTAACATAAAACACCTTCTGCCTTAATTAGAACCATTTGGAATTACAGGTAAATTGTTAGTATCATTTTAAGATAACATTAAATCAAGCTTACATGGATGAAAATTATTATTCTGGGAACATTTTACAGATTTAAATTGTTAAAATTCAGACTGATGTTTTGCTTGCTTATTGTTACATAGTTACAAACAAGTCAATCCAGTTCAACCCACAGAGAAAAAAAAAAAAAGAAAAGAAAACCAACACACTCAAATAGAAAACCTCCATATATACAATCCTATACTCACAGTTGATCCAGAAGAAGGCAAAAAAAAAAAACACAATAAAGCATAAGTCCAATTTGCTCCAGTGGGGAAAAAATCCTTCCTGATCCCCCAAAAGGCAATTGGATAGTCCCTAGATCAACTCTAGCTATAAATATTAATATCCAGTTATAATTTGTGCATTTAGGAAAGAATCCAGGCATTTCTTAAAACAATCTATAGTACTGAGCTGGCCAACACCAGAGTCTATTCCACATTTTCACAACTCTTACTGTGAAGAAGCCTTTCCATATTTGGAGATTAAATCTCCTTCCTTCCAGACATAAATAGTGCCCTTTTGTCTTCTGTGGTGACCTAAGAGTGAATTATGTGCATGACACCCACACAGTAACTGCACATGCCATCCACAGCACCCAATTTAATTGCTGGGACATAGACATTTATATAGAGATATTTTTTTTAAGAGACCTTTCTTAATCGGGAGATCTGGATTTAGTTAGTGGAGACCTAATCCAGCTCCTCATGCAGATCTGCATCAGCAGACCACTTCTAATACTGATCTATTGCTGTTTTGCTTAGCTCTGCTTTTGCTACCATAATGACAGGAAGTGCAATGATGTCAGAGGATATCACTGGCACTCTGGATGTAGCAGTCACATTGTAATCTGCACTTGTGTTTGATTTTCTCTCCCTGGTGCCAAAATGGCAGGCTGCATGTAATCTGTGGTCCATATATTGGTTACCGAGGCCTAGTGGAATGAATACAAGAACGTAAAGTGATTTTGCCTATATTTTCAAAACACGTATATACTTGAACAATAAACAGTTCACTTCCATCTCTGTAGCTGCGATCCTTATCAAAAGGATCTACTGTCTTAATTTGTGTTTGAAACATTGATCATTTACAGCTTTATAAGTGTACTGATACTAATTACAGTACAACTCACAAGACAGTTGGCTGTGAGATTGACATATGAATGAGGTTTACTTTCCAATACTCTCTCCATTGGAGTATAGAATATTTGATAGCTTACATAGCCCATACGTCATAATTAAAGCTCATGTCAAACTTTGCTAATTGAACTAAACAGCACAGAGAAGTCTTTCCGGGACAATGCTTTGTTTATAGCTACCTTGTCATAATTACAGGGCTTCGTGTGGGTTCCATGTTTGGTTATCATTATCGCGGGAGTTTAGACAATATCATGAAAGCAAATTAGCCTTTGTAGAATAGTTGAAGTCTTCAATCTTGACAGATGTGATTTATGGTCAGATTACTCATTGGGGTGGGGGGAGCAGTGTTAATTCTTCCCCATCGTGATTTCCAGCTGCTCTATCTAATGGTAGAGGTGCCAGCCTAGTAGCTGTGTACAGCTCAACACTTTGTGGCTTCACGTATATTTTATTAGATCAACATGTTTCTGAAACCGTATGAATTCACAAGCATCCTATTGTGTACAGACTATTGAAAGTGCAAGCCAGGATAGATTCATCAGTATTTACATTGAGGTAATAAATAGTAGGAAATGATAGCTGGATTTGTTTCATATTTAATTGAAAATATGTATCTGGAGAAATAATTTATGCCCTACATTTAAGGCTTGTATGACTTATGAGTGACTTTTGTCTGCTAAATAGAAACATCCCGCAGTCTGATTTCTAGTGCATTTCACTGCAGACCTATAACCTCATTCTGTAAAAAGTTCCTGCCTTTCTATACTTCATTTTACCCGCAGTCTTTATTGCTTCTTTTTGCTGTCTCTCCTTTGTTTGGACATATTATGGCTTTTAGTTTTCACTGTGATAGCAAAATAAGCCATCCTTAAAGTGATTCTTAAAACATACTGGGGGTTATTTACAAAAGGCAAATCCACTTTGCACTACAAGTGCACTGAAAGTGCACTTGGATGTGCAGTCGCTGTAGATCCGAGGGGGACATGCACGGGGAATAAAAAACAGCATTTTAGCTGGCACATGATTGGATGATAAAATAAGTAGAACTTCCCCTCATTTCAGATGAATCCCTCAGATTTACAGCGACTGCACTTTCAAGTGCACTTGCAGTGCCAGTTTCTGTATTGAAGCTGCATGACCAGATTTAGTTGAGGCCTCCAAAAATAAAAACAGGTCTATGGCGTGAGCCTGGAGAGAAAATAGGAGAAGCAAGCCTTCCCTTCTCCTACTCCCCCTTCCAGCTCCTGTTTCCCATTGCAGACATTTTCCCAAATTTTCTGTTCTGCTAGTAAAAGAAGTAAACACTCCTCAACAGGGACAGAAACAGTAATAAAAAGCTCATAGTAGTTTTAAACCATTACTTTACTATTTAGGCATTAAACCATAGTAAAAATGGAGAAGAAATAAAAATCTGTACACTGTGTAAAATAAACATACAGTATTTATTATACTAGAAATGGCAGCTGAAGCAAGAACATGCCACTGCCCAGCACCCAGAATTCCTAATATACAAAGTTACTATCTGTTAAACGTTCTGAACTAGACATGTATGCTAATAAGAAGTTGACTGTGCTTCGGGGCCTGGTCACACTCATTGGAACTAGCCTGGACAACCTTGCCCAGTACAATCTCGATGCAAGACAATGCAAAAAGCCTTGCTCTCTATCACGTCCGTTTAAACCACAAGATTGCAGTGTTATGTATGGCACACAGTACTTTTTTTAGCGCAGCATTACGTAAAGCAATTCACCAAATTGGCTCTCGTTACTCCCAGTAGCACCTAATAAGATGTCACTTTGTGACAGTTCAGTAAAGTTTGCACAAAAAAGTAAACAGTGTAATGTCCTGCTACAGCACATTCACTCTATTGCCCTCACATCACACACCAGCATCTGAGTTCTAACTCATCTGCTGAAATAGTCGGGTATTAATCTTTTATTTCTTAGATGAAACGTATGGATAATATTGACACATAGGACTCAACATTACAAATGGGCATTTCACATTTTTAAGAAACGGATCTCTGCTTAGTTTTAATAACAAAGCATAATCAAGTCTTCTGTATTTGTTGTAAGCTGAACTTGCCCTACTCTGTCAGATTCTCAAGGAGTGTTGTTTTTACTATTTAAAGCGGGGTATTGAATTAAAATTAATTGAGGTCCAGTCAGAAAAATGTTTTTGCAGCAGAGGTCCTAATCACATGTTTATATCTCAATCCCATTTTTATATCGGTGTCCTCATTCACTCCTGCATATCACAATACCCAAACCTTTACATCACAGCCCCACACTTTACATCACAGTTCCCCCTTCACAGTACTGTTTTCAGCCCCCCTTTACATCACCCACCCAATCACATTCAGAGTAGTCTTCTGAACCCTTCATAACATCAACACTCCCCCCAACAGAAATGTCCTCTGTCCCTGTTCACATCACCCCCCCAAAAGTAATGTCTTTCTTTGCCCTCCTTTACCCCCCCCACATCGGTGTCCTCCTCTGTCCCCTTCTCCCCCACAGTAATGTTCTCCTCTGCCCCTTCACCCCTTCTCTGCCACATTTCCCCACCCCACTTCAATGTCCTCCTCTGCCCTCCTTCACTCCCCCACAGTAATATCCTCCTCTGTCTTCCTTCACCCCCTCCCACAGTAATGTTCTCCTCTGCACTAGTTCACCAGCCCCCCACAGTAATGTTGTCTTCTATCCCCCACCACCCCCCCTCACATCAGTGTCCTCCTCTGCCCCTTCACATCACCCTTCCCCCCCCATCCTTTACAGCTGTGTCCTAGCCCCTTAACTCTTCTAACTCACGGGCAAATAGCAGAGTGGAGGGCGACAGGCACAACAGCACTGGACGATTGGTTGCTAGGACAGCTCTGCGTCCCAGAAACCAATCACATGCCGGTTAACTTTAAAAGTTAACTAGTGCAGCTCCTACTCCCGCCCTCTGTCCAGTGCTGCTGTGCCTCCTGCCCTCCACTCTTCGGTAATAACTACATGGTCCAGATGAGACAGCGACTCGATCTGGATCAGGACCACGGTCTGCCACTTATTGATACCTGAGTTAAAATGTTATAGAACTTGCAATCTAAATGACCTGTTAAGGTCACTTGGTGTTGGAATAAGCTTTTGTACCTCTGGCTGTCTTTTGTTTTCCAATACCTACATGAGTAAGCCAATGAAACAGGTCATAAAATGTTTATAGATGGGATAAAGATATGCTCTACTGGATTCCCTTCTAATTTTAATAAGTTTCTAAAAAATGAAACATGAACACAACCAAATAGAGAAGGATAAAATGTTTCTGCACATAGTGTAGAAGGGTAAGAACAAGAAGAGTTTTTTCCCTGAAATAAACATCACAGCTAAAACTGCTGCAGGTGGATCCACGCTTGCCTCACACATCCTGTCCCGATGACATTACCCAGCAGTCCACAGAGAGCAGTTAAAACTTACTGAGGTTCTGATCCTTTCCCAACCCTTTCAAAACGACAAAAAAAAATACTGGGCTGGAGATACTCTTGCATCTTAATGAGTGTATTAATTACGTGATAACTTTTAGGTTGTGACATCATATTTGAAACCCGCTTCCAGCTATTGTTTCTTTTAAAAGAAACCTGTACAGAAAGATACATGGAGGTAAACACTGTTGACTTTCTGAAAATGTTAGTGTGGTGATAATCATTAGTTGTCCATAGGCCAGGCAGGAAGGATTGTGGCAGGGTCAATTCCTAATGCAGAATGTGTTCATTTCTTTACCAAAGTCTTGGCATCTAACATAGTTCTTCCACATGTTTATTATTTTTTTTGTTTGCAAACTTTTATTGAAAAAAAAATAGAGGATGGTATTTCTTAAAGTGGATGTAAACACCCCCAAAAATTGTTGATGTCACAATGTAGAGTATAATATTTCCTATCATCTGTGCCCAGTCTTGCCACACAGAGTTAATCCAGCGCTGAGTAATCCTCTTTTAATGTTCAGTGAAAATTAACAAAATTAATTAACAAAAAAAAATTGCAAAATTATAAAGTCAGTTTCTCTCTCCTTGCTTTCAGTGACAGGTTATTTACATATCTAGCTTGGACATGTTTATCATATGTTATGTTATGTTTATCATAACATGAGGTGATCCAAAGTTTATTGTATATTACCAGGATGTGGGGGAGGGGTGGATTTCTCACTTTTTATACTGTGAATCACCTCATGTTATGATAAACATAACATAACATATGATAAACATGTCCAAGCTAGATATGTAAATAACCTGTCATTTAAAGCAAGAAGACAGAAACTGACTTTTTATTTAGGCAGGTTTTTATCTGGAATTCTGTTAATTTTCACTGAACATTAAAAGAGGATTTCTCAGATCTGGATTAACTCTGTGTGGCAAAACTGGGCACAGATGATAGGAAATATTATACTCTACATTGTGACATCCACTTTAAGGGTCTATTTCTCAATATTTTCACAGTTGATTTGCACAACTTTCACTTAAGCTTCACAAACTTTCTAGTGCCAAAATGGATAAAAAATGTGTGAATCTGGGTGAAAACATAAATATTGTAAATAGACTCTTTAGATTTCCCATTTAGAAAGCATAGATGAGGGAACCAGGCCATCTCACATTGAAATGGCACCCAGTGCACTTCTTTAGCACTGCAGGATATCACAATATGGGGTCAATTCACAAAGCTTTATTTTCAGATTGCGGGTGTTATTTTAACGATTTTGCACGTTATTGAAGCTAGTTCAATTCACTAAACGATTTAACGCTTTGAAAAATCATCAAATAACGTTTCACTACACAGAACCGATATTTTAAGGTGTGGATCCTTATTAAAGAGTCAAATCGTTATTTTAAAGAGTCAAATCGTTATTTTAAAGTGTCAAATCGTTAAATATGTACAGAAGTGCAATTCACAAAGATTTTTTTGACAGTTATCGATCGTTAAGCAATCGTTAAATTAACACCTCCCTCAGGGTGGCGTTATGACATTTCCCAGGCGATATTTTGTTGTTAGAGGAAGCTTTTGGCGATTTTTGTAGTGTAGTGAAGTTTTTAGTAGTGTTGGGCAAGATAGAACCGTGCTCTATTTGAACTTAAAATTATCCAGAGGCGAAGAAGAACATGTTAGAATGTTGTTCAGATTTATAAATGTGTATTCCGTTCACGTACTATTTTGGATGACTTTTCTGAGACCCTAAATTCCGATTATCATCTCCCATGATTTATTCTCTGTATGAGGAAATACACATGGCTTTAGAAAAGCACACACTAGAAGTTTTGCACATCACATGCTCAATCTCCATGTGTATTACTTGTGTCTCTCTCTCTCTCTCTCTGTATCTGCTCTTTTCCACATGCAGCTGTTCTCCTCCCCTTCTGCTCCCAGAATGCATCTCTCCAGCATTATTTAACGATCTTAAGAGTTATTTTAACGTCCCAAATCTTAATAATAACGTCTGAGTAGTTAGCATAACGATTGGATAAAGAGTCAGTTGAAAACCATAACGACTATGTTAAATAACGATTATAGCTTTCGTGAATACCATGTTTGCTAGCGTTAAATAAGGAGTGCTAATTTAACAACTGAAGAAAACCAATAACGTTTCTCTTTGTGAATTGACCCCTATATGTGCGTTGTGTGCGTTGTGGCCCACTGCTTTCATAAAGGGCCATGTCCATTTTTTGGTGTGTTAATGAGATTGCAAACAATCACCTTGTAAAATAACCCATTCAGTTTGAAATAGAAATAAAGGCAAAACATTTTAGTATAGATATAACCAAAACATTATAAATCCTTTTTTTCTCTGTTTATAAGTGATCACATTTCCTCTGTTCTCAGCTGCATAAGAGCTGGGGAGAGGAGGAGCAGCAGCACACTCAGCTTCCCAGTGAATGGCTGTGCAGTGGGGACAACTCTGATCATTGGAGGAGAGCACCTTAGTGTGGTCAGTTTTTAATAGGAAAACAAGGGGATTGGCCATAACACCAGGGATTTCACACAAAAGAAAATAAATATAAAGAGAACAGGATATTTTCTCATACAAGTATATGGTACAGCAGGCACATATCATGAATATGAAGTGTTGGGGTAAGAAATGCTTTACGATGCACTGGAGCTTATTTAAAATAAATTAACTGAATTGACACAGTACGTTGTTAAAAGATAATAAAGTATTGCGATAATGCATCATGTGAATGGGCCCTAAAGCTGGAGCAAGCCAGGCAATGCTTAATACCTCAATCCCAAATGTATTTGGGTGGCACACCACTGTGCCACCCAAATACATTTGGGATTGAGGTATTAAGCATTGCCTGGCTTGCTCCAGCTTTAGGGCCCATTCACATGATGCATTATCGCAATATCACTCTCACCTAGCAGTAAAAAGGGTCGCTGGTTTGAATCCCAATCACGACTCTACCTGCCTGGAGTTTGCATGTTCTCCCTGTGCCTGTGTGGGTTTCCTCTGGTTAACTCCGGTTTCCTCCCACACTCCAAAGACATGCTTGTAGGTTAATTGGCTTCTGTCTAAATTGGCCCTAGTATATGAATGTGAGTTAGGGACCTTAGATTTTAAGCTCCTTGAGGGTAAGGACCAATGTGAATGTATATTTTATATGTAAAGCGTTGCATAAATTGACAGCGCTATGTAAGTACCTAAATAATAGTTTGTGATTAATTGCTTAGAGTAGCAGTCAGTAGCTAAGCAGATGGAACAAAGACCTCCCTATAGTGCAGTGTTTCTCAACTCCAGTCCTCAAGGCCCCCCAACAGGTCAGGTTTTCAGGATTTCCATTATTTTGCACAGGTGATTTGACCAGTTTCACTGCCTTAGTAATTCCCACAGCCTTTTCATCTGAGGGAAATCCTGAAAACATGACCTGTTGGGGGGGCTTGAGGACTGGAGTTGAGAAACACTGCTATAGTGTAAGCTACACACATAGCCTGTAGTAGTGACTATTTATACTATTATTCATAAGTATGAATAATTGGTCACACAATGCTTCAATTGTGTGCAAGTGGTTGCTACAGTGTTTGTAGCAGGAAGAATAAGGTTCCATACAAATTTTCCCAGGTACACCAAAATTCTTGGCAAATATTCGAACTATCAAATTGCCAGGCTGAGCTGGTACTAAGCGTTCAACTAGTCATATTTGAAAGAAGGGTAATGTCCTTAATGCTATTTAATCATTTTAAATCCATCTAGATTCCTAGTCACTAATATTATTTAAGCACATAGTTGACAAATACAAACTCTTAAGATTTTAAATGCTACATATACTATACTGAACACACACCATTGAGTAACACACACCTGGTGTCTATCACTTTAAAAATAAATTCTGCCTCATTTAGGTACAATTAAACAGAATTATGACCATTTGTTTTTCTTCAAGGAGGTTGCTTTGCATATTGAGTGTCTAATTATTTGCAGGTGACAAAAAAAAAGGTTAGATCATTTGGTGTGTAATGGAAAACTGACATATTTACAAGAGGGGCTGTGTGGAAAATGGCTATTAATAAAAGCAAATGTTTTTTGTGAAATATTTCGATAATGACACAAGTGTGGGAAATTATTTTTACATAAAATGTTGGCTTTCCTTTTTAGGTAATTATGCCTGTGCTGGTGTTTCTTTGATGTGTGGGATTCTACATTATAGCCATGCAAGGCACAGAAACAAATTAAATGATCTGTTACATCGCTTAATTGTGTCATGTGAGAAAATAATCTCGGTCAAAATTTGAAAGCAAATGTGTATTGGGTACAGCTGATGTCAGATGAGCATTTTTAGCGCAAGTCATGTGACAATTTAATTTCATACTTTCTATGGTGTTTAACTAGTGTTTTCCCTGGTGGAAGAACTTGCGACTTCTAAAAAATGAAATATCCATAAACACGATTATGTGACAGGTTGTTGGCAAATCCAAAATGTTTATAAAGTAACAAAGGCCAAAAAGCGCTTAAGTTTTCACTACATTTGCTAAAAGCTTCCATATGACCTCTGGCATACTAGCCATTAGCACATTTGCTGACAGTTAAAGGAAACCAGCCATTAGAAGAATTCCAAGGCTGCCGTTGCTGGCCTCCTGTAAAAATTAAAATTTTCTGACTGTCTTCGGGGTTATTAAGACCCACTGAGGGCAAACTGGCATGGCTCACTGATAGACCGACCCTCACAGTGCCTTCTGATAGATTATAATGTATTGTTGCATAGTTGTAGAAGATCAAGCACCAGTTGGCCTTTGAGATTCCATACACTGGTGCTTAGAAAGGACATTCCAATGATAAATACCCCACAGATGCTTTTTGCTATGACAGCATAGCTTACATTTGTTTTTTGTTTGCTTAGCACACAGGAATTTCATTGTTTAACAAACTTATCTTATTTTCATACTTTTAAATTTTCACATAAAATTTTGACAAGAGCATACTTTAATAAACGTCATCAGAGCATAAAAAAAAAAGATAGGGCTGTGCCTCAGTGACATTGAAATATCTACTAGATTTAAAGCGGTAGTAAACCCGCTGGCTTTTTTTTTTTTTTTACACCAGTAAGGGCATACTAGCTCATTATGAATGAATGAATGAATGAAAAACTTATATAGCGCGTGCGAACTGGATCGCCTCTGGGCGCTTGTTGTTTCTGTCTCTCTGGTCATCAAAAGAGCAGAGTTTTTATCTGTCTTCTGAGGCGGCGTACACACGGCGGCGTATGTGCATTCCAGCGAGGACCTCGGCCGTGTGTACGGTCTCGGCGAGCTTCCCGTCGGGAAGCCCGTCGAGCAGAAATAGAGAGCACGCTCTCTATTTGCTCGACGGCCCGCCTGGAAGAATGGCTGGTTGCCATTCCCGACGGGCGGGTCACCGATTTCGACGGCCGGCAGGGAACCTCGACGGGCGGAACGATGTGTTCTGCCCGTCGAGGTTCCCTGCCGTGTGTACACGGCCTGAAGGTCAGGTGGTTTTCCTCCAACCGAATGCTGGTTGGTAAAGCGTTCCATAGTCTGGGACCTTGGAAAGCAAACCTTCTTTCTCCTTTGGACTTGTATCTGGCTTTGGGTATCTTGACCAGATTTTGGTCGGTGGATCGCAGAATGCGATTGGGGTTGTGGACTTAGATATTGCGGAGCCTTCCCATAGATTGCACTTTATGTGTCAGACAGAGTGCTTTGAAAGCAATTCTGTCTTTTACTGGCAGCCAGTGAAGGGTTCTCAGAGAAGGTGAGATTGATTCCCATGGTTTTTTCCCAGTCACCAGTCTGGCGGCCGTATTTTGAACAACTTGCAGACGAGTGATTTGGTACTTGGGGAGTCCGAGGTAAAGGGCATTTGCATAGTCCAGTCTGGAGTTCACAATTGTTCCTACCACGACTGCTACGTCTTCTTTGGGAATAAATGGAATAAGTCTACGTAGTAGGCGCAGCAGATGGTGTGATCCGCTGACTACTGACCCTATTTGTGCGTCCATTGTCATGTTGGTGTCAAAGATGACTCCGAGACTTTTGACTTTGGAGCTAGGGGTGATGATCTGGCCCAGAATGGGGGGAGGTGTCCAGGTTGTTGCAGGTTGACTCTTGCGACTTGCATGAAACAGAAGAAGTTCTGTTTTGGAGCTGTTGAGTTCAAGATAACTCTTTGTCATCCAGTTTTCTATCAAAGAGAGACAATTCTCTAAACTGAGATGATGATCCTTTTTGTTGCAGATGCGAAAGTACAGTTGCATGAAATACTGACCTTAGAACAAGGGGTCGGTGTCCCTCCCGGTCCACGCGGAGGCAGCTGACATTTCGCCTCGGCGTGTCTTCAGGGTATTGCGGCTCCAGCGCTGCCGCATGAACGGCAAGGTCCAGCGTCTGCCGTGCCTTCAGCCGAGAATCCCCTGTGTGCATGCACCGCTGCAGTCAGCGGTGCATTGCGAGGGGAATATTTTTTTTACCTACAGGTAAGCCTAATGCCGCGTACACACGATCATTTTTCGACACGAAAAAAACGTTGTTTTAAAAAAATGTAATTTAAAATGATCGTGTGAGGGCTTCACATCATTTTTCGGCTTCTGAAAAACTACCAAAAATGTTTTCGTTTATGTTTTAAACAATGTCGTTTTTCGGGTTGTAAAAAATGAAACGTGTGTGGGCTAAAACTACGTTAAAAACCTGCGCATGCTCATAAGCAAGTTATGAGACGGGAGCGCTCGTTCTGGTAAAACTACCGTTCATAATGGAGTAAGCACATTCATCACGCTGTAACAGACAGAAAAGCGCGAATTGTATTTTACTAACACAGAATCAGCTAAAGCAGCCCCAAGGGTGGCGTGATCCGCATGGAACTTCCCCTTTATAGTGCCGTCGTACGTGTTGTACGTCACCGCGCTTTCCTAGAGCATTTTTTAAAAACGATGGTGTGTGGGCAACGTTGTTTTAATGATAAAATTGGAAAAACGTTTTTTCTACATGCCGAAAAATGATCATGTGTACGCGGCATTAGTATAGGCCTAACTGTAGGTAAAAGTTCAAAAAAGACTATACAACAACTTTAATAAACAAGCAATAGGAACGAGTAGCACAAACAAGCAACCTTCCAATTGACGCCACATCTTAACACATTTCACCCCCACAGGGCTTAATCACAGATTTAGCCTTCTAGGTTGTGGAACACATTAGGGCATATGTGCTCAACCTGTGGTCCTCCAGCTGTTGCAGAACTACAAATCCCATGAGGCATTGCAAGACTGACAGTTACAAGCATGACTCCCAGAGGCAGAACCAGCAACAGCTGGAGGGCCACAGGTTGAGCACCCATGTATTAGGGCCTGGTCTCCAGTTGGAGATTGCCTGTGTGCGCTGTTTGCTCCCATTGCTTGCCCATTAAATCTATTGGATGTATTATCATCACTTCCTCTTTGACTTGTGTGCAGTGTGGAGTAGACATTTGCAGACTGGAATATTTTGTTTAGTTTTTTCGTTTTCGTTTGGAAAATAAATTTATTTGATCGTTTTGATTTATTTAGTTTTTCGTTGGGGAATAGCTTTCGTCCGAAAATCCAATAATACTTGGTTTCTGTCGAATGGTCAAAAGAATATTCGACGGGACGTCGAAAATTTTTGATTGCTGGTGAATGATCAAAAGAATATTCGACGGAACGTCGAATCTTTATGTCTCATAAATCGAAATCTATTCTCTGTAATGTCGAATCTATTATTTTTATAGTGTCAAATCTTTTCTCTATAATGTCAAATCTTTTCTCTATGATGTCGAATCTTTTCCCTATAATGTCGAATCTCTCTATATCGAATTTTTACCGCAACGAAAATGAAAATAAAGCATTTTTTATGTTGGATCTTTCAGTTTTCGTTTCTTGCACTTTCGTTATCGTTTGTTAAAACGATAACAAAAAAAAACTGATTTTCGGATGCACATGTCTAGTGTGGAGCGGAGGTGGGCTTTTGGGCATTGCCATCCAGCTGAATGGTAGGATGGAGGAGCATGCAAGATGTTTTGGAGCGGTAGTGTTAATTAGTTTCATTATCGGAACTTAGGACACAGGAGGAGCATTGAGTGTTGGACTGCAAAACAGCAAACAAGCAGCAAACTAAGAGTGTGCCTATATATAGTACATCAGATAAACTGTGTGCTTGTTCCTGGGGCCCTGCAATGCAAGCACACTGTAGTGCTTAATCCCTGCCCTGGATCATTTGCTTTAGTAAATTAGGCCCTATATCCTCCAATATGCTGCTAGACTGGAGTTGACAGATACATTTTTTTTTCTAAATATGCTGTAAGCAGCATACTAGTACAATGTCTACTGCTAATAAGAGATTCTACATTTGACTGCAATGTTACTGCTGTTGAGTTGAAGGTGCTCGATATATAACACTGTTTGTGATATGTGGTGTTGTAAGAACCTGTCTGCACATACTCTAAGGACAAACCCCAAGATGTTTTCATGCCTGTACTTTTATGCCTGCCACTGTTTCAGAGACATGTCTCGCCCTCCATACAAAGGCTGAATATGTGACATTATCAGTGTTTCCCAGTGAATTACACTCTGGGATGATTCTGATTATTCGCTCAGGGAAAGATTTGCATGGTGTTGCTTTACAGCTGAAAAAAATCATAGTCTTGTAACACTGTCCTTACTAAAAACCTGTCCCAAAGCTGAATTATTTAACCACTTCAGCTCCGGAAGAATTGCGCAGTCATGCGATGCTGTACACAGATCAATTTCCCACAAATAGAGCTTTCTTTTCGTGATATTTGATCATCTCTGCGGTTTTTATTTTTTGCGCTATAATCAAAAAAGACAGACAATTTCGAAAAAAAATTGTCTGTCTTTGTATCCTGCTACATATTTCTGTAAAAAAAATTACAATAAGTGAATTGGCTTGTGCAAAAGTTATAGCGTCTACAAACTCGGAGATATTATATTAGTAATGGCGGTGATCAGCAACTTTTAGTGGGACTTCGTTATGGTGATGGACAATTAGGACACCTAACTGACACTTTTGATACTTTTTAGGGACCAGTGACACTAATACAGTGCTCAGTGCTAAACAATATGCACTGTCACTGTACTAATGACACTGGCAGGGGAGGGGTTAACAGCAGCGATGATCAAAGAGTTAAATGTGTTCCTAGCAAGTGCTTACTTACTGTGTGGGAGGTTCTTCTACTAAGGGAAGGCATAGATCCATGTTCCTGCTTAGCAGAAACACAGGATCAATGTTTTTCCTACTGACAAAACGGCAGTCTGCCTTGCTTACATAGGCAGACCGCCGTTCTCCTGCTGTACTAAACAGTCGGCGGGTGCCAACAGATCCCAGGGTAACCGCCACTGGGCTCCCCCTGTGTGTTGAACTAGGTACATGATCTGGAGCAAAGCGGCCACCCTGCCGCAGTAAATGTGCGGTGGGCGGTCGGGAAATGATTAAAGGATAAAATCACCTTTACAAAAAAAATGCACATTTGTTTTCAGGTAAAAAAAAAAATAGCATTTTTATTTTTTTAGAAGCTTGTAAAGCATTGCACTCATGATCAGCAGCTCGTGGGTGAAATGCCCTGCTCCAGCAGACTGTGAATGTAATTGTCTGCCCGTACCTCCAATACAGGCAAGCAGTTACTGAATGACAGGAAGCTCAATGAACTACCTAGAGCGCTCATCAGCACCCTGGTAGTTCATTAACCACTTCAGCCCCAGAGGATTTGGCTGCCAAATGACCGTGCCACTTTTTGTGATTCGGCACTGCGTGGCTTTAACTGACAATTGCGCGGTCGTGCGACGTGGCTCCCAAACAAAATTGATGTGCTTTTTTTCCCCACAAATAGTGATTTCCTTTGGTGGGATTTGATCACCTCTGGGGGGATCAGGGTGAGAGGGGACAGATGCTGAACATGTTACATGTTACACCCGAAACATGGGTTTAACATGTACCCTGTTCAGAAAGGTGAACTTATCCTTTAAATGGAGTTAACGCCAGTCAAAACCACATGTCAAAAAATCTGTAGATTAACATGCAAATCTCAACACTTTTTTTTTTCCTTTTTTTCCCTGTTCTGGTGACAACTTGAAATTTTTAATTTTGACAGTGATCATTAGGCAATTCTCCTACGAATGGAAACAAACAGCGCAGACAAAAAAGTCATAAAAAGAGTAAGACAAATCTGTATATATTTTTTAATTAATTTCCCCTCTCTTATATGAAAATCTCATCCTTTGGTTTTGCATGTCCCGTGAACAAAACAAAACTGTCAAGTATACCGGTAGTTTGTAGATGGGTGCTGTCTCAACAGTTTTAAATAGAATCCTATCAAACAGCATTCTTCTGTAAAAATATCACACATTTCCTCTTTTTCTCACTTCAGGCTGTTTATAGATTTCATTATTATATAGGAATTATAGTGGTATTTTTTTATTGGAATTTGTAAGCAGGAGTCTTGTTGACCTAAAAGGTAGGAACGCTAGTCAGGGTTTTTAAAAAAAAAAGGATAGTGTGTTAGGATTGTCAGGATTTTGTACTATGTATGTCCTTGTTAAAAATATTTCCCCTATACCTTCTGCCCGAAGGTGAGTATTATGCAGAAACTGAGGGGGATCTCCAAAATAGAGACATATTTGATGTGATATACTTAAAGGGGTTGTAAAGGTACAATTTTTTTTCCTAAATAGCTTCCTTTACCTTAGTGCAGTCCTCCTTCACTTACCTCATAATTTTGCTTTTAAATGTCCTTATTTCTTCTGAGAAATCCTCACTTCCTGTTCTTCTCTCTGTAACTCCACACAGTAATGCAAGTCTTTCTCCCTGGTGTGGAGTGTTGTGCTCGCCCCCTCCCTTGTACTACAGGAGAGTCAGGACGTTGCAGATAGAGAAAGGAGCTGTGTGTTAGTGGGCGTCCTGACTCTCTTGTAGTCCAAGGGAGGGGGCGAGCACGACACTCCACACCAGGGAAAAAGCCTTGCATTACTGTGTGGAGTTACAGACAGAAAAACAGGAAGTGAGGATTTCTCTGAAATAAGGACATTTAAAAGCAAAATCGAAGGATGAGGTAAGTGAAGGAGGACTGCACTAAGGTAAAGGAACCCCTTTACCAAATGTCCTAGACGTTTTCAGGCTTCATGAGGTACGTTAAGGGCCTACACCTATAGCAGGGGCATTGGGCACTTTTTTCTGCATAGACAGGTGACCTAAACATTTAAGGCAAATAGGCTGTACACTTTTCAAGGAAGTTACAAGGAATACCTTGCAAGGAAATTTACCCCAGAGCTTAATGATTAGCACTCTGCTGACCTCCATCATCCAATCATATGCAAGCAAAAAATGCTGTTTTTAAAAAAAACATTTTGCACGTGATTGGTTATTCTTAGCAAAGTTAAACTTCACTGCATTCACTAAGCTCTGGGGCAAATTGTCTTGTAAAATGCAACTTCTCTTGCAAAGTAAACAGTAAATCGATCCCATTACAGGTATCAATAAAAACTTGGCAAAGATATTAACACTTCCTTACTCTACAAAAAAAAAAGAGTTTTATTACTGTTTGTATCTGTATTACCAGATTACCAGGGTAGGATGTGAGCGAATGCACATTGGTAAGGACTTCTTCACGTATTTTGGAGCCTGATGTTACATAAATATTTTGGTTTGTGTAATGATTTTGAAGACATTAAGAGTCGGTTCACACTGGGGCGACTTGGGATCAGACTTGAAGTCGTCTCAAGTCGTCCCAAGTCGCGCTGTCCAGAAAAGCAATGTAAGTGAATGGGAGCGGTGTTAATACACACTACTCATGTCGCTCCGACTTCAGAAGAGGTTCCTGTACTACTTCAATCAGACTTCTAGGCGACTTGTACCCATTGATTTCAATGGAAGTCGCTTCCAAGTCTGATCACTGTTTTAATTGAAGCTACTTTCCCAGAAGATAACATACATTTCTCAGGCAAACCCCTCCGTCCCCTTCCCTCTCCTAGAGCTGATTGTTGTTTTATTGGCCACTGGAATGTCTCCTGACCTGAAAAGGACTTCAAGTTGTGTTGTAAATCTCCCCAGATTGCCCTGTGGTTCATGCTCAAGTCGTGTTAAAGTTGCTTCTTAAAGTCGTGCTGGAAGTCGTGTCGCCCCAGTGTGAACCGACTCTTACACATGTGCTTGGATCTTTAGAATGAACTGAAGATAACACGATCACATACAACACAATTTGTTATTAAAATGCGTTACTTTATAATTAATTAGTCACAAAATACATCAGGGACACAGTTTACTTAAAAATAGGTTTAGGGGTGATTCCTGATGACATTCACTGACCTTTGACAACCATCTTGTGCATTACTTTTGGAGAAAATAATGGTGATTTCAGCTGATGGAACCTGATTACATACTATTTTGGGTTATCTTGTTTTTATCTGATAATAAGAGTAGACAATAGGGAACTTGTGATGTATCATCCAATTACACAATCCATACATTGGGTTAATTTACTAAAGAAACAAAGGCTGTTCACATTAAAAACAAGTGAATGTTCACATTGCAAAGTATGAAAATGTTAGTAAATAATATAAAGAGCTATAACTTTGAATACTAAATAATGGGCAAATACACCAATTTTTAATCCCCTTTCACACACATGGAAATTTAGAAGTTTACCTTATTTATTAACATTCACTTTCTAAAGTGAACATCAGGTTTGAGGTAGGTGAACAGTTACTATTTCTTTAGTAAACCAACAGCAGTATGTGCATAGAAATAAACTTTTTACTGCTTCTATGTTACCTTAATTGCCTTTGAAATCTTGGGAGATTGCTGACATCACACATGACATTCCAGCACATTGGTAATTCTCTCCGCATTTAGAGATGGGCCGGGTATGATTCCTTAACTCAGAACATAACATGGGTAACGTCTGTATATCTTTCACTTAGTTTGCAAAGCTGTAGAGTCACTGGAAAAATAAATTATTTGAGTGTTATTCGTGTCTGCTTAAATACTATAGGAAAGAAACAGGGCAAAAAATTGACATTTCAGGTGCCAAACAAACAACATTTTAAATAAAAGTAAATGTATTTTAGACTCATATAAAACATGTACAAAACACAGTGCATATATGAACACATAATCTTTTTTGGTCCATCAAACATTACATAAAAACACCATGATTAACACAGGCGTACAAAATGCAAATGAACCACAACGTGTTTCAATTCTCGACACAAACCTTCTTTAGAGCCGGTTCACACTCCCGCGGCACGACTTCGGGGGCGACTCTGCAAGTCGTCCTGAGGACGACATCAGAGGCAACCAGCAAAACGACTTTTGTATAAAAATCAATGCAGGCCCCCCGACCCGCCTCCGAAGTCGTGCAGGAACCTTTTTCTGAGTCGGAGCGACTTGCGTCGCTCCTATTAGAACAGTTCTATTGCATTGAATTTAGGGGGGATGTATCATAGTCATGCTTCCTTTGAGATACCTCTCAAAAACAAAAGAAATGGCTCTGTCATTGGGGAGTTCAAAGGACGCCACAGAATTCCCACTAAAGGCATATATACATATAAATAAAGATGTCTAGTTCAAAAATGTGGTATATAGTTTCTTAGATACACTTCTGATCTACACATGAATGTGAAAATAACTTTAAATGCCAAAAATCAGATTCAACCACCAAGGGAGATAATGGAGGACTTCTATCAAGATATCTTGTAAGTGCAATTGTATCCCCATGTGTAAATGTGGATATAAACGGGCCATTACAGGGTAAAGTAAAAATAATATATCAGAAATATAAAAAAAGAGAATTATGTGAGAGGTATCACTCCTCCCAGGAAGTATGACTGTCGCTTAACTGCTGTTTTTGTAATTTACTTACATGCATTGGTCCCATATGTAATATATATATATATATATATATATATATATATATATATATATATATATATATAAATAAATAAATAAATATATATATATATATATATATATATATATATATATATATATATATATATATCTTTGTAAAAAAAACTTTTTTCTATTTCTTGTATGTGATAATTGTGCTTTTATTTTAGACTTTACCACTGTGCTACACCCCCCCTGAGGAAGTTTTGTGTCAAGACAGAATTAAAACACAGGGTTTATTTGTATTTTGTATTTCTATGTAATTGATGGTGGTTTTTCTATGTTTAATGGACCAAAAAAAACAAAACATTATGTGTTCATATATGCACAGTGTTTTGTGCATTTGTTTTTAAATGAGTCTAAAATAAATGTAATGTTTTTTTTATTTTTTATTTTTTGTTCGATGCCTGAAAATGTTGCCCTGTTTTTTTCAATACACTTAATATTTGGCATGTGGCACCACCTATGACCATTTTATGGCCTTATATATATATGTTTTTGCATAAATACTAAAATATCTGTTTAATTTGTGTGACCAGGGTTTGCTGTCAGAAATCTTACGTAAGGAAGAAGACCCCAGAACAGCATCCCAGTCTTTGCTGGTGAACCTGAGGGCGATGCAGAACTTTTTAAATTTACCAGAAGTGGAGAGAGATCGAATCTATCAGGATGAAAGGGAAAGAAGTATGAACCCCAACGTTAGCCTACTGTCATCATCCTCCAGTAGTCCTAGCTCATCTCGAGTTCCACAGGTATGTCCAATCTGTTTAGTGCATTTCTTAGTGGGCTAGAATACTGCCAAGCCTTGTAAGTTGTAAATTTGAAGCTGCAATGATCAAAGATTGTCTTTTCAACTGAATTGTTTCCAAACACATATGACCTGATTAATTGTTATTTAAAGGAAACCTGTAGTATAAGAATATGGAGTCGGCTTTTTCCTTTTTCAAAATGCTAATGAAAAAGTCAATGGCATCAATACATTTTTTTTTTTAACACTGACATGGGTCAAATTTGCAGACCAAAATTTTTGACTTGACTCTGACAATCTGAAAAAAAGAGTCAGCCCAAAAAAGCATGTTTAAAGGTCTGCAGTGGCAGCTTTCATACTCCTTTCAGGATTCCCTTAAATTACCGTTTTTAGCAGTAAACTGAATTTTGATGAGTACTGTAAGAAAATAAAAAATAAAACATAGTAGAAGTTGGGTGATACAGCAGGACAATAACCCTCAGCATCTAAGTAAATCTACCACAGACTGGCTTCAGAAAAAGAAAATGCTCCCTTCAAAGTCAGAGCCCAGACCTCAACCCCATAGAAATGCTGTGGAATTACCTCAGGAGAGCCATTCACACCAGACATCCTACACATGTGTCTGAGCTGAAGCAGTTTTATAAAGAAGAATGGTCAAAAATTCCTCCTGCACATTGTATAGGTCTGACCCAGAGCTATCAAAAGCACTTGCTTAAAGTCATTGCTGATAAAGGAGGTTTGATAAGCAATTAACTGCAAGGATTCACATACCTTTTCCATAATGCCTTCAATAGACATGCAAAGTTATTATTGTTTGTTATCCACTTAAGCTGGGGGAATGCAATAAAGCTACTTCACCACCTTTCTGGCATTAATCCATCATTTTGATGTGTTGCGCCAAATTCATGAAGAGTTTGTGCCATTTTTGGTTCTGGCAGCAACTCGTGCACCAAATTCAAGTAGTTCCAAAATGCCCCACTTTTACATCGTGGTGTGAATGCACCAAATTCAAAATAAGGTATAAAAGTATCTTACATGCATTCTAAAAGTGACACAGAAAGCAGTGTATTCCAGTACACGTTCTAGACAAGGTATACAAATTTGCATCACTTTTAGAATGCATGAGAGACACTTTTACAAAATCTATCTGCACCATTGTTTATGAATTCCAGGGATTGTGTCTGTTTATTGTTGGGACTTAAGCCCTGTACACATGATCGAATATATGATGGAATCTAATTCAATGGATTTTTTCATCGGATATCCGATGAAGCTGACTTTCATCAGTCTTGCCTACACACCATCGGTTAAAAATCTGATCGCGTCCAACGCTGTGACGTAAAACACTACAACATGCTGAGAAAAATGAAGTTCAATGCTTCCAAGCATGCGTCAATTTGATTCTGAGAATGCGTGGATTTTTGACCGATGGACTTCCCCACAGACGATCGTTTTTTTCTATCGTTTTTTTATCCATAGGAAAAATTTAAAACAGGTTCTATTTTTTTTTTTCACAGATGAAAAAAAAAAAAACGATGGGGTCCTACACACGATCGGTTCGTCCAATGAAAACGGTCCGTTTTCATCAGACAAACCGATCGTGTGTACAGGGCTTAAGATGAGAATCAGATCACATTTTATGGCAGACTACTACAGAAAATCAGTTTGCATATTTTCTTGCCACTGTATGTGCAACTTTTTTTGTAGCAAGGAAATATTTGTTCAAAATGATTTATTAAAAAAGATCCTCTGACCATGTATAATGAACCTATATGTTTATGATTTAATTACATCTCTTATGTGCATTTATACAATTTGGGGGTGTTATCCTGCCTCTAAATCCCAGGTACTGGTAAAACATTTGAATTGCTAATCTGGATAAGCATTTCATCTTCTCAGCATGAAATCTGACTCAAAAAACAAGGCTCAGCTCCCGTAATGCGGAGGAAGATTTCCCTCTTCTGGCCCAGTATAAAGCGTGTTGTCTTTTAGCATTAGGTAGTGGCGTGGGTGGGTACAGACATATAGCTTTTGAAGGTACAGAGCTCTGGAAATCTATGATACTTGCACTTCAATTACAAAAATATGCAGAAGTTTGCACAATTATCTTTAGTGATTTCCCTCACGACTTAATTGCTTCTTAATTGGACCAGAGTTCTTCTTTTATTCTCCAGGCTTTACCATCCACCAGTGTTCATTTTAAAAAACGAAACAGGTAACAAATGTATGAGACCCCTGTGTCATCCAGTCATAGGAACTTCTCCTTTTGCCCTTCACTTGTCAGCTGATGGCAGAATCAGTCAATTAAAGCAGCGTGCCAGAATAGAGAAAATAACAATAACAGTTTAAGAACATTAAAGGCACAAATCAGAAGCAACCTGGGGCCCGAGATGCGAAAATGAAATTTCTCTTTTCATTTCCGCTCATTTCCTAGGTGAAATTTGGTGTCCGACTGGTTAGCATAATGAGGATAATGGTAACTTGAGCTATGTGCTCAGATGACATACGTTCATGTTTAATAAAGGATGAGAGGGACATGAGGGAGTGCCGTAAATTGAGTAGTAATTTATTATTTAGAGACCTTTACCCATTTTCTCATTTTTTCTGGGAGAATTGGTTCCTGCACTGAAGACTTTATCAGACAACAGGAAGAGAACAGAAGACACACACCTCATGTACAATAACTATGATTGTTTAGCCCTTGTTAACCCCTTCATAAGTAGCAAGTTGGTACATTATGAAAGGGTTTGCAAGTGCTTGTGGTACAGTGAAACTAGACAATATAAAAAGAAGATGTAACTGAGATTGGCATGTGTTGAGGCAGACAGAAAATACCGATGGTCTTATTTTGATTTCATACATGTATAAGGGCTCCTTCACACTATAGTTGGGCAAAGTTGGGCTGCATTGCTCATTGGGCTTCAAATGCAAGAACAATGCAAAAAGAAAAGGCCCTGTGTTGGTATATGATGAGAAAAAAAATTAGAAGCATTTTGTTAGATAATACAGCATGTTACAACATAGTGCAGTGCAGGATAAAAGTATTCAGGTAATATGGAGAACGGTCAATAAACACATTGCAAAATGTGTTAATAATGCATTGCAGTGCAGCTCAGAGCAAGTAAAAAAAAACTGTATATGCATTATGTGTAGGCTAACATATGCAGTATGGAAGTACAGGTATATGTAATTTAACCATTAGAACTTCAATAAGGACTGAAAAATGGAAAGTCTAGTGTTGTCTCTCTCCACTGTGTCTCTAGCCCCTTATATAAAATATACAGGCAGTCCCTGAGTTACTAATAAGGGTCTGTAGGTGTGTTCTTAAAGCGGAGTTCCACCCTTAAAACCACTTTGTTTCATCCCATCCAGCATACTGGCATCAGCGCCAGTATGCTGTTTTTTTATTTTTTTATTCCATGTACTTACTTTATAATCGATCATGTAATTTTGGGCGCACCGCGGTATGTCTCCGCTATAAGGCGTCACGCCTTTCGGAAACAGCGGATTAGCGTTCGGCTCTTCTCGGCGCCTGCGCACAGACCCAGGAGCTGACTGCGCAGGCGCCGTAAATAGCCGGTCCTAGTTCGGCTTTTTTCGGAGGGCGTGACGCGGCTATATAAGGCGCCTGCGCAGTCAGCTCCTGGGTCTGTGCGCAGGTGCCGAGAAGAGCCGAACGCTAATCGGCTGTTTCTGGAAGGCGTGACGCCTTATAGCGGCGACATACCGCGGTGCGTCCAAAATTACATGATCGATTATAAAGTAAGTACATGGAATAATAAAAAAAAAAAAACAGCATACTGGCGCTGACGCCAGTATGCTGGATGGGATGAAACAAAGTGGTTTTAAGGGTGGAACTCCGCTTTAAGATGAATTTGTATGTAAGTTGGAACAGGTACATTTTTTAAGTGTAACTCCAGTCAAAAAAAGTTTACGTTTTTTTTGGATAGCATAGGGAAGAGTTAACACCCCTGTAACATTTGTGTTGCTGTCTGTGCCCCTGTTCAGAAGATTTCACCTCACTTTCGGTCCCTGTGACAATTGGATTTTGAAAATGTTGGATTGTTGTGGAAACAAGGATTGGTGATAAAGCTTCAGTGGAGACACATTTTTCCCATGATAACTCCTAAGCCTCATACACACTATCAGTTTTCCTGCAGGTTTTTCTCTTCAGGTTTACCAAAACCATCTAATATGAGGTCAAACCTTAAGAGTTTCAGGGCCAGATTCAGGTACAATTACATTGGCGCAGAGTATCAGAGATACACTACGCTGCCGTATTTTACCTGGCTCTACGAAGAATTCATGTAGATTTTGGCCCGTAAGGTACGGCGGCGTAGTGTATTTCTCGCGGCAAAATAAAAATACGCGATTAGGGGGTGTGAAGCATTTAAATTAGTCGCGTCCCTGCGGCGATCGAACTGCGCATGCGCCATTCAGAAATTTCCCGCCGTGCATTGCGCGAAATAACATCGTTACGTCATTTTTTGTTTGAGTAGCGTCGTTTACGTACATTCCTATTTCCGGACGACTTACGTAAAGAAATTTAAAAAAACGTTGAAATTCGACGCGGGAACGACGGCCATACTTAACATGGGCTGTCTAATACTAGACCAGATAAAAGCTGGAATAACTTTACGCGGCAAAAAGATGACTACAGAAAACCTTGGTAAACCTGAAGAGAAAAACCTGCAGGAAAACTGATGTGTATGGGGCTTTACAGAGGTGAATTTCCCTTCCTAGGGGTAGATTTCCTCTCACTTCCTGTTGTCTCCCTCCGTTTTTAAGCATGTAAGTCAGATATTTGTAACTCTGGGACTGCTTGTTTTTTTGGCTGTTCCTACCCTAATAAAAAAGAAGAAAACTCAATGGACCACTTTTTCTTTTCCTGTGTTCGCTCTTCTATGTTTCTACATATGTACTCAGTATTCATGTTATATGCACACTAATTTAAAGTTTTCTTTGTCTGGTGTAGCATAAATATGTATATTCCGGTACTGTACATGGTTATATACTGTACATATGGGTTTACATTGAAGAGTACTACAGATTGAACAATTGGAAACAAATATAATTTTTTTTTATTGTTGTTTGTCTGTAACATCAATGTTTGCTGTAGTTGATAATGGGTTAATGAAGTGCCAACCAATGGATTATGAAATAACTGTACTGACAACCCCTGCATACAGATTCACTGAACACATGAAGAAAAAGTCAAGGTCTCTTTCCTTCCATGTTCCCCAACAGCAATTATTCCCAATCACAATTAACCTGATTAAAATAATGGACAGGAAGTGTCCCACCGTAGCTAATGCTCCTTGGCACCAACACTACTGAGTCCTTTGACAATTTCTGCACAGATGGCTCAGCTGAAACATTTTTTCTGTTTCTGTCTTTTCCCCCCTTCCCCACAACCTCCCTACAGATGAAAACCGCCACTACTCCGACATCCGACATCCAGGTGAAAGTAGAAGGGGAATCTTCCAATGTTACCATCACAGCTGCTGTTTACGACGAAATTCAGCAAGAGATGAAACGAGCAAAGGTGTCCCAGGCTCTCTTTGCCAAAGTAGCTGCTAATAAAAGTCAGGTGAGTGAGCTGGAAAGGGGAGCCAGTTGTACGATCTGTTGTGATATCCTGTATCCCCCCTACACCTTATAAAACATTGCATCTGGCCATAGAAACATGATGGTATAACCCTATCTTATTTCAGGCTAAAAGGAAAAACATAGCATTATGTCGGCAATCCATTTACTAGCACCTCATTTCATAATCATATCTTGAAATTATGATACATCCCTGTTTTAGCAACACTTAAATGTTTATTACGTAGGAAAAATAAAGATATATAAAAGTTTTTCACCACCTGATAAAAATACACTGCCTTATATTATTCTTCCGAACTGCCCTTCCTATGCAGCCTAACCTCACTAAAAGTAGAACTTTTTTTTTGTGTGCTCACACCTCTGGGTTCGACTTACACAGATTCGTTTTTATGGAATTGTGTGATACCACTCATTTTTTTCAATTGTAGTTGAGTATGTCTGAACCATTTGGGAACCCAGCTTCCATATTGCAATTTGTATTTATTACAGGTACTTATATAGTGCCAACAATTTATGCAGCACTTTACAAATACTGTACATTTCCATCAGTCCCTGCCTTCAAGGAGCTTACAATTTAGGGTCTCTAAGGAAAAAGTCAGACAGACTTTTTCCATCGGATATTCCGATCGTGTGTGGCCCCATCTGAATTTTTTCATCGGAAATTCCAATGAATTCTATCGGAGTTAAGATATAGAACATGTTTTATTTTTCTCCGATGGAATTCCGTCGGAAATTCCGATGAGATATGGCCAGGCAAAAGCGTGTGTACGCGGCATAACTCACATTTATACATGCAATTTACCTACCAGCATGTCTCTGTACTGTAGGAGGAAACATACATAGTACCAGGTAGAACAAGCAAACTGAATGCAGGTAGTGTCGTGGTTGGGATTCGAACCAGCAACCCTAGTGCTGCGAGTTAGAAGTGATAATCACTCTTTTTCTGTTGATGTTTGTATCTTATATTGCCATTGTCTAGGGACAATTTTTCCCACTCAGTTCAGATAGAGTAGGGAATAGTTAAAACTCCTACTTTATCAGTTTTTTTGCCCTTTGGGTCCCATTGGAGAGTTTTTTCTTTAATTCCTATCATGTAGATCAGTGGTTCTCAACCTGGGGTCGGGACCCCCTCGGGGGTCAAATGATGATTTTCCAGGGGTCACCAAATCCTGGGCTGTTTCTGAAGCCCGCACTGTTCTCTCAGGAAGGGAATATAAGAGGGGAAGGAACAAAAAAAAACGGGAGAGAAAGGAAAAAAAAGAGAGAGCAAGAAAGACAGATGAAAAAATGGGGGGAAAAAAAACAAATTCGGATAGAGAGAGATGAAAGGGAAAGAAAGTAGAACAAAGAGAGGTACATCCTAAAATGTACCATAAGGGGTTTTAATATTGTACGAGTGGAAGGCACTCAGGGAGCGCTACATGTCCGTGGGTTAGGGGCGCAAATTACTTGTCTTGCCTTGGGAGCTTTCAACCCATGCTATGAAAATAATGTTACTGTTAGGGGTCTGCACAACTTGGGAAATGTTATCAAGGGGTCGCAGCATTAGAAGGTTGAGAACCACTGATGTAGACACAACAGTAAATTATACTAATTCTAGAACCATTTTCACCTCATAGTCCTACAAATAAACCACTTTCTGTCCCTTTTTGGCAACAATACTTTTTCCTGTTTGTCCTTTCTATGGAGGAAGCCATGTTGGATTTCTAGCTTACAAAGGGAAGATATGATTGTATGTGCTTCATTTTAAGCTTAAAGGAAGTGACACTGCATCTCTAATATGATCAACAGTTACTGTATTTATTGGCGTATAACACTCATTTTTTTACCCTGAAAATAGAGGGTAAAATGTGCCTGCGTGTTATACGCAGGGAACTGTGGAAAGTTTTTTTCCTGAAACTTCCCTCTTAAAGTTAGGGTGCGTGTTATACGCCGATAAATACGGTATATTCTACAATTGCTGAAAATGTTATCCTGAAAAAATAGAAAACTTGTGCAGCCACCACATTCAAAGACTGATAAGCTGCAATCTATTACATAAAAATGTTAGTTTTTGTAAGCTTTAAGTGGAGAAAAATCCCATTGAAACCGGAACAAGAGGCCCTTTTAGCAGATTACCCCTCTATTTCTTTTCTGGTGACAACTCAAACGTTTTAATTTCTCATCACTTTAGTCCCAGCGACAGTTGTCACTAGCACAGAAAGAGACAGTGAATCCTTCTATCAGGGACAGAGAGAGCATGAATGGAGCCACACATGTACTAAAGTGCATCAGGGTAGTATTACCTTTCATGACTCTTGTATGATAAAGTATTTTTAAGCATTTCAGTTGGAGGGCTTTTGATCCCTTGTTACCATAACTTGTATGCTTATACAGTAGTCATTTATTGCAATACAGAAAACACTAATGGATAAGGAAAATAATAGGTTAACAAGTTAGATTTCTTGTGGTCTGGTGTCCTTAGTGTTGTGTCACAACCTTCAGTGCTCTCCTAATGCTGTTAGTCTGCTCTGGATCTGTAGCCCATGAGAACTGAAAAGCCAGCATTAGTCGTGATGGGAACATTACACCTGATTGGTCATGGAGTGTGCTACCATAAATAATACCCTGGCCTGTTTTGAATTTCACAGATAGTCCCAGGCCTGTCTAATAAGGAAACTTTCACAGACATTAAATAAAGGCCTAACATCCCATTAGGGAGATATAAGTCATACAGACGTTTCATGGGCTGTGCAGTTAATGACCAGCATTCTGGGCGAGGTTACCACCATTGTGCAAGTTTAATAAGAGAAAATAAAGCTCACTTAAAGGAATCTTCTAAATAAGGTATTGAACACACGGATGCTGTTTATGGGGCTTAAGATGAATTATGTTGGAGGTATCAGAGCCAAGTGGTCTGATAATGAGAGCCAGACAACAAAGATACATTTATACACGCAGCCAAGCCTGAAACTTGCTGTGTTGTGGAGGCTCTACTTATTTTAACCATGTCCTGTTTACTTTTTATTTTTTATACGGACATTGTTAAAACCTGTTATCACACAGTTATTGGCATTAATCTGGTATTTTAATTAATATGTATTGTACAGTAAAAAACAAGGAATAACAGTATTCTACCTATTGTGTAAACAGAAAATGTTAATTTTCTTTAGATCTGCTTGCTAAAACAAAACAGAGTGAGTATATAATTGGAATACCAGACACAATTATCTTTACATTTAGGTTAGAGTGGGTTGGGTTGGATTCTCTGTTGGATTTTTATTGCTATCTGTGTTCTTGCTGAAAAGATTATTCAAATGTCTGTCCCGGTGACCACACAGGATGTGAGGAGAATGACCCTAGTGGGGACATAAACAGTGAAAAGAAATTGATATGTTTAGCCTTCCCCACTCCGCTAAAAAATTTTTAATTTTTTTCTGTTTGTATCAACACTGAGGATACGTCCTGTCCTACAGTAGTAACTGCAAAGGAAGTAAGGGGACATCTCCACTGTGACATCACACTCAGAAATAGTACTTGATAAAAGGTATATTGATTTTGTGATCCAATTTAAAAAAAAAAAGGAGTTGGAGTTGGGCTTTAGCTTTCTTTTTTTTTTCTTTTATTCTTTTTTTGTTTAGTGTGCGATAATGATGAAGAAACTATAATCTGGGCAGTGCCAAAAGGATATGTTGACCCATGGGTGGCTAGTTTGAGCATGGTTTTGTGTAAAGTTTTGTGTAAAGTTCACTGACCAATAGGAAGGTATAGTGCCATTTTAAACATGTGTAAGGTCTAGTGACCAGTGTGGAGACATGGTACAATTTTTAGCATGGCTTTGCATAAGCTTTAGGGGTAAACTAACATAGAGATTTAGGTCACTGATAATAATGTCCCCCCAACTATGGCTTCTCTCCAGAAATCTGGGGTTCCCCCTAACCCCTCCTGTCTGCTTTACACACTGCAGTAAATGAAAAAAACTACCTTGCAAGTCTCTGCATTAAGTGGCTATATGGCTGAACAGATAAAATTGTAGTTCTTTCACTTATGTAGGTGGTAGACCAGTACTTCCATCTGGGGAGGAAGAATGATTCCTGACTTACCAACACTGGATATAATTCAGGAGGCAGAAGAGTTCAGTATACAACCCATCACTAGACAATACCGTGAATCTAAAAGAAGGAATCTCAGCTGCCCTCTCTTGTCTGCTTAATATTGTAACTTGTGGTATGAAAAAGCTACTAATGGCTTCTTTTACATTAGGCCAGCTCCAAAATTACACGATTTCCAGTGCGACTTTGGAGTGCAACTTTGATGCGATGTTTGGTGTGACTTTGATCTGACTTTAGATTCTTTGGGCCAAAGTCGTATCGAAAGTCAGACAAATTAGTGCAGGAACTTTTTCTGAAGTTGCATTGATTTCTGTAATATCAGTAGAAACATCAGTTATAGAAAAAATAAATAAAAAATTGCACATATCCTGTGACTTTGGGTCTCATAATTCGGATTCCAAGTCGCACAAGTGTGAAAGAAGCCTAGGATAGGATGTTGCACTCACCTCAATCAATGATGATGAATAAGAAGAAAGAGTAACACAAAGGGGTTGATTTACTAAAACTGGAGAGTGAAAAATCTGGTGCAGCTGTGCATGGTAGCCAATCAGCTTCTAACTTTTAGGCTCCTTTCACACGGAGCGGACCGTTTTTCGGTCCGCTCCGTGTGTCCGACGGCTCAGCGGGGGATCCCCGCTGAGCTGTCAGGCGGACAGGGCGGTCCCCGCACACTGTGCAGGGACCGCCCTGTCTCTCCTCCGCTCTCCCCTGTCCATTTGCATCCAATCCGTTTGGCCGGACGGAAGAAAAATAGGACATTCTTCCGTCCGAAAAAACGGATGCGGATCTTGCGGACGTTAGCGGATGCATCATCCGCTAACGGATCCGCTCCCATAGGGGTTCATTACAAGTCCGTTAACGGACTTGTAATGAACGGACGAGCGGAGTGGACATGTGAAAGGGGCCTAACTTGTTCAGTTAAGCTTTGACAAAAAAATAACCTGGCAGCTGATTGGTTACCATGCACAGCTGCACCAGATTTTGCACTTTGCACTTTGGGCTTCAGAAAAGGTCCTGCCAGCAGCTTCAGCTTCTTTGGAGTGCATTAGGAGTGGTGAACTCACCGCTCCTAATGCGCTTCTGCCCATTGAAGTCAATGGGCAGCGCCACCGTACCGCCGGCAAAACGCAGCCGTAGCGTAGATTTGCCGGCAGTTTTAGCCCTTTTTCGGCCGCTAAGCGCTGCAAATTCAACGGTAAAGTGGCACTATTAATAGCAGCGTTTTACCGCCGACGCTCAGGGCGGCACAGTGTGAAAGGGCTCTTTTAAGTGTTTCATTTGTATCTATGAGATTTTGAAATATTTGGATTTTAAGCACATTTATGGCTCCTTTGACTTATTACTTTATATTAATATTGACACAAAGAGGTTGAGTGCAACATCTTTGTTTAAGAAAGTTTGTCATTGGTTATTGTGGGAACACAATTGATGGTTGCAGCTACCCATTGTTTAGTTTATTGCACATAGGAAAAACACAAATAGTAGGTAGCGCGGGAGTGTCATCGTCCAACTTGTGGGATGAGTTTAATGATTGTTATGGTGCAGGCAGTGGATGTGCAAGGAGGGTCAGGAGGGACCCATTGTTCACTTAGTTGTCCTGGGGCATACCCTAGCAATAGTTCCCCCTCTTGCCAAGGTTTTTGATTTTGTGAAAATTATCTTTGTAAAATTACACAGAACATCAATAAATCACTCAACAGGATAGATCAGTATCAATAGAATTATAAATCATTCATGTTGTCCTTCTGTGATTTTAACCTGTTACACAAGCAAAATGAACATTTATTTTTCTCTCCGAAACCTTGGCTTACCCACACCTGTGACATAATATACACTGCATTCCTCCCAATCAAATGATAGGCAAATGAGTTACACCAGAGAGTACAAAGGTTCTTAGGGGCCACTGACTAGGTAGCTTTTCGGGATTTATTTTTATTACTAATCAAATCACTTTGAAGCTCAGTAATTATTTTGAAACCTGAGGCAGACAGTTGACTGGTTTCAGATTTTCAGTTTATATTTATTTATTTATTTATTGAACAATAATAGATTCAGTCAATCACACACTGATGGTTACAATTTATTTTACATTAAGCAGTGTGCATCAGCAGGAATGAGACATTCTTGCAGGAGTTGCAGTAACAATTCATGCCAAGTGGGGCACATTTGGAAACTCCAGTGGGGTGCATTCCTGCTAGAGGCCTGAATGTTTTATAAGAAATCTGTAGATATTTTAATTCACAATTGCCAGGCAAAATGTTTGCTTTTATGCAGTCTGTTCACAGATCGAAGGCAGGGAGATGACCTAGTACTAGTAGAGAAAAGTCAGGTGTCCCCAGCCTGGCTCTTCTGTGTGGCAGGGCCTTGTAAATGTCAGAACTGCATGGACAAATATACAACAAATATTTTGATAGGTAAAACAGTTTTACCTGCATTAGAGTACCCTGCGATTTGGTTTTGGTGCATGCTTTAAAGTAGTGCATGGCCTGCTTTAGGTGTGATCCAGTGCGATTTTAGCTCATTCAAATTAATGGGCCAAAAACTGCACCACACAGAATTGCACAGGATTGTGGACCATATTCCTGTGCGATTCAGGTTTGAACCGGGCCCTAAAGCAATTTTTTTTTATTATTTCACTAACAGCGGTAATTAAAACAAATGTAGTGATATGTTTAAGTCTTCAGCAGACCCTGAGTATTATGAGGAGCTTGGTGTCCTCCACAGACATCTACCATCCAGTGGAATGATAGTGATTGCCTGGAAAAATCCACAAAACATTCTGAGATCCACTTTAAACCTATGTTTAACATAGGTTGGACTTGATGGACTTGTGTCTTTTTTCAACCTCACCTACTATGTAACTATGTACCTGAAAGTGTCTACAGATAAAATGACCAGCTCCCATCTGGCTGGAAGCAATTGGAGAGACGGATCTAAACCTTTAGATTGTTTACTAATTGAAACTTTGCCCCAAGATTCATGGGATAAGCTAGTTTGTTGCCTGATTGCTCATTCGGCAATTCTACACAGTCCCTTCAAGTCTCCAGCCTTGCTGTGAAATGCATTGTAGCGAAAACCACTAGAAACTAACTTAGGCTGCTAAATGAATAGACACACAAACCCTCTTATATACCACATGGCAAAATATAATGAGGGTTGGAACTGTTAAGTGACTGAAACTGCTAAATGCATAATGCTACTTGGCAAAACTACTGTGCATTTAACGGTTTTCCACTCTGTAATAAATGACATATGTGGAAAACGTGCAGTAAATGTGAAAAACGGCACAATTGGTTTTGCAAACGTGCCCTTTTTTCTCTCTATTCCCCCTTGTGTGAATATCAAAGTTGTGTAGCCTGTAATAGATGGTTTTATGGGCAGCGTTAGCAAGACATGTGGGTCTAACGCTTGGCATTATAAATGTGTTCATAAGACACTAGCTTCCATGCAGGCAATCATTTGTGGCTACCAGAGAAAAGTTAACACTTATAGATTAATATACTGAGCCTGATGGCATATACAATTTGTCCTGTCCGATTATTTGTGACAATCCAAAGCCTGTCCGCTTAACAGAGTTACAAGGCTACAACAGGATGAAGAAAAGTGTTGTTCATAGCACCTCTTGTAACCAATGCAAGTTCTACTTTTTGTCCTCTAGTGTGCAAATTTGTTGGTGGCCATGGCTACCATCTTGCTGTCCTTCATTAAAGAGACCCTGTTGCCAGACCATTCATTTCAAGAAAAACTGTCCCATAAGATTATATGTGCAATTAACATATTTTCTGCACATGCTTTACCTGTAAAAGCCTCCCTTGTGTGACAAGACTGCTGCTGGTTATGATGTCGGCAGCCCCAGCAGACTGAGAGCTATTTTTCAAGTGACACTGTAGACTTCCCCTTCGCTCTGTCTCTAGCTGTAGGGAAGTGAATAGAGGGTTGGAGGAGCTAGGACAATACAGTACAGGGAGCAATTAGACATTCACAGTAGAGAAGAGGGTATAATATGCAAGAAGTGAGAGGGCTGTGCTAGGGCAATGTTTCTCAACTCCAGTACTCAAGTCACCCCAACAGGTCATTTTTTTTTTTTAAACAGCTGTGGTAATTACTACAGCAGTGAAACTGTTCACATCACCTGTGAAAAAAAATGGAAAGCCTGAAAAGATGACCTGTTGGAGAACCCTGCACAGATGTCTCCTAAATCGCGCCGAAATCGGGACTGCCAGAGGGAGTGAAATCGCGCGATTTCACTCCCGCAGCCCAGTGTGAACCAGGGCTGAGAAACCCTAAGCTAGGGAATACATTCTAACTTGAGTTGTCAAATTTTATAAAAAGTTCAAAGCCACATTGAAAGTAAATAAAAAATTATTAATGGAAAGAAAAAAAAATTGCTTTTTCTGTGCATTTATCTTTGATATATTAAGTATAATTTAAGTATAATTAATGCGTTAATTACGGTACTTTATGGTGATTCAATAGTGTGGCTTTATAACTGACCTGCCACCAACACTCAAAACTAGGGTACAGTTATGAAAATTGTCAACTTAATTTCTAGGCAGACTGGGCATCAAAAATGTCACTTTTAAGGGCATTTGATGTTTTCCTTTTCTGCCTCTAAACACCCTTCCATGTTATCCTGTAGGGTTGATTTACTAAAGGCAAAACGACTCTGCACTTTGCAAAGTGTAGTTGCACTCTGCAAGTGCAGTTGCTCCAGAGCTTGGTAAATGAGCAGAGGTCCTGCTGACTTCCATCATCCAATCGTGTGCAAGCAAAAATGTTTTAAAATTTTCCTTGCATGTGATTGGGTATGAAGCTTTACCTCATTTACCAAGCCCTGGAGCAACTGCACTTGCAAAGTGCATAGCCTATTTACCTTTAGTTAACCTCCCTGGCGGTATGATTCTTTAAGATTTTAGGTGTTAAAAGCGGTACCATTATTTGCAAGGGAATTTGGCGTTTTATACTGTAGGCTTGTAATTCTTAGGAATAACTCACTGAAATCTATCCAAACAAGAGTCTAATAGGCATCCTGGGTATGATTTTTTTTTTTCTTATTAAAAATTATAATATAATAAATAATTATAAAAAATTATAACAAATAATAATATAATTATAGTAAAAATTATTCAATAATGTAATCAAATCAAAATCACTGAAATTTGCTCAGTTGCAGAATTTTTGCTGTCATTATTTTTTTATTTTTTATGACGAATTTCCCCACAAATCGCTATCGCTAAATTCTGCAAGTGATTCTGATTTATTATCGCTGTTTTTTAGCTGCTCTAAAACAATTTTTGCCATAAAGGGACACTTTTGGTTGCTATGGGCAATCTACAGTTTGCAGGGAGAAAGAACAGTTTTTATTATATAAAAGAACATGCAGGGCACTGGGCAGACCACTAGGGACATGGGGGGTGTGTATTTTTTACATACAGTACTGTAATCTATAAGATTACAGTGTACTGTATGTATAGTGTTTGTTTACTTTTTTAAATTTGGCGCGGTTCCCCCCCCTACGTCGCGACGCTCGCAGGGAAGGGAATCGGCGGAACACACAGCATCAGGCGGACATCCGCCCACCGTGTACTGCGGGGATTCATCGCTGGATCGCAGAGAAAAGGTAAGTAAACTTTTTTCTGCATCCAGCGAGGCAAGTCCGTGTGTGGCACAGGGTTACCGATCGTAGCTTTAAAATCTCACCCCGTGCCACACACGGGAAGACCGCCAGGGAGGTTAATAAACCCTAGTGTGGTCAGTCATGCATACATAGGCATTTACAGTCATTTAGAGGCAGGCGGGTATATTGCGTGCCTAGATGCGCTCCTAAGGGGGCGTATTTGGCGCAGTATAAATCTTATATCATCATCATTATCATCATAAAGGCATAAAAAAAACACAGCGAGTAGATCCAGGAGAGGATTAAAAATCCAGATGTACCAGATGTACCTAAACGCGTGTAAACATTAAGCGATTGAGCATTCATTTATTTTAACAGCCGAAATAAATAAATTTAAATATAATAAATAAATATTCTGACCAATTAAATGAATACCCATGCGCTTGTGGTGCCTAAAACGCCTAAAACCCAGCTTGTGCTGTGCATTTTATATGCTGCTCTTCTCATGCCAGGACAAAGGCATTTAGAAAAGCTGGGCAAACACCCAGTGTGCATGGAGTTTCTAGTGCTATCATCTTTATCCTTACTTCACAACTTTGTGACTCTAATATCCAGAACACGTATGCAAATCGGGAGAACAGCTTTAATAATTACATACTGTATTTGTTCAAAGTCAACTCTGCAGTTATGCTATAATGCCTGATCTAGGACCCACCCCAGCCCTTGACTGAACAATGTATGAGAAGAAGAGAAGAAGAAGAGTTTCACCTGAGGACACCTGAGTGCACGAGTAAATAGATACCCAACATGTCAAATCTTACATTAGTGTGCGCCCGTGAAATGGCAACATACTACAGTACCCTATACTGTATTTTCTATAGGCAAAGCTTTAAAAGCCCCCTATAGGTCAGTTTAGTGCTACGGAGGAAGAATTGTGCTAGAACTATTGCTTTCACTCTAGCGAGGATGGCAATATGTAACATGCGTTACGCAATCAGCGGTTTCACGTGTAGGCACCCCGACACGTGTGTTCACTTTTGTATGTACATATATGTGGGAGTGGGGGTGCCATGGTGTCAACATTTTTTGGATGAGATTGTATGTGCTTGGGTGTAACTTTTTTTGCTTAACATTTTTTCCCCCATCACATAGGGGACAAAAAGTCCCCTATGTGACCCCCACTTGTCTCCTCTGAGCTCCACTAAATGTATTGCAATGCAAAAAAAAAATTCTACTGACAGGCACCTCCTTAGGAAAGGCACCTGTAGGCCCTCCTGATGCTTATACTCAGGATCTTGTATTACTGACCTTTACTAGCTGTGTGCATTGTTCCATAGACAACAATGCATCTGATTTAAAATCAGTAAAAAACGTGGCTTTTTTACTCACGTGTGTAGAGGCCTAATAGTGTCTGCAGCATACTGTAAAGTACGTTTTTGATGAATCTGAAGAATAAATGAAAATATTCAGAGGTTATAGGAAAGCGATGAGAACAAATAATGAAATATATTTAACCTTGGATTTTAAAGGCTCCTGAAAACACACCTTTTTCTTATGAACTCAAGCAAGTATTTCACATTGGTAGTCAGACCTTTCTCAAGGTGAGAAATACCAAAGTGTCAGGTTGAAACTGCTCGTATTTTATACCACAGAAGCAAAGTAAATATGTTTAACTTGACATAGTTTACGTTCCTCATTCTCTTATCTTGCTGTCACTTGCAAGACTCCTTGTTAAGATCACACCATTGAGATTTATGGGTTCCTGCATAGCTCTCAGCCTGCTAATTCCTTGAAAAACTGAGACTTTTGATATTTAAGAGGGCGAAACTAATGAGGAATATGGTGGAAAAATATGTATAACAGGGGACCCTAATGGGGTAACATCAGGAAAATCTAAAGCAAAATCCCAGACAAAAAAAACAAAAATAAAACAAAAAAAAAAACTTTAGCCTAGGTATGTTTCAATTCATACATCTTTGAATTTAAATACAGCTATTTTAATAATATGCATCGCTTTTATGAAGGGCAAAGCACAGGGTGAACCTCAAAAAGCATTGTGATAGGATCACTTTCACGCTGAAGCCTCGTATACACGACCGCTTTCTTTGTCAAAATCCATCAAGAAAAATGCTGGCAGAGCATTTTTGCCGAGAAAAACGGTTGTGTGTATGTTTTTCGTCCAGAAAACTGTTGTGGTGCTCTCTTTTTTCTCGTCGGGAGACTCAATTTCCTTGTCGTGTTTCTTGTCGAGCTGGTTTACGACGAGAAACACGTTTGTGTGTATGCTTAGAAACCCGCACATGCTCAGAATAAAGTATGAGACGGGAGGGCACATTCGGCAAAGGTAGCGTACGTAATGGAGATAGCACATTTGTCACGCTGGAACAGACCGAAAAGCGCAAATCGTCTCTCACCAAACTTTTACTTAACACGCAGTAACATGAGATTAGCAAAAGCAGCCCCAAGGGTGGCGCCAGTGAAATCGAACTTCCCCTTTATAGTGGCATCGTACGTGTTGTACGTCACAGCGCTTGAGAACAAAGAGATTTTGTCTTGACAGTGTGTATGCAAAGAAAGCTTGACAAGATTCTCGACAATTCTGACAAGGAACTTGTCGAAGGAAAACAATATTTCTTTTACAACGAGATTCTCGGTCGTGTGTACGAGGCCTGAGGTGCTTCTAAACTGCCAGTAAAAACACATGATCGCTTTTGAAGAGCTTTCCAATAATTTCAATGGAGAGGGGAGTTTTTCACAGCCCTGCCATCACACTGCCCCAGTGTGAAAGCACTCATTGATTATAATTGAAATAGGATTTCGTGAGCTTTTTAGGCACTGTTTTTAGCATGAAAGTGCCTGAAAAGCGCCTCAGTGTGAAAGTGGTCTAATTCGTGGTGTACATAATAGGCTGGAGGAAGGGGATTAAACAGGAAGGCATAGCGTTGAATTCTGAGAAAAGTTGTGTCATCCCCTGTCTTTATAGTGCTTTTAGCTTGAATATTGGACCCCTTTCACACTGGGGAGGTTTTTCAGGCACTTTAGCGCTAGAAATAGCCTCTGCAAAGCGCCTGTAAACCACCTCACATTCATTGCAATGTACTGTATTGAACTGTACTGGAACACAGCAAAACGTTTAAAAAACGCACAGGAACTGCATGTGGTATGAACTGTAAGAAAAAATTCACTAAGAAGTAATCTTATCAGCCGAGGCACAGACATCAGCAAATATTTGCCAAAGGTTCTAAAGGTTTTCCACTTTATCCCAGAGATAAAAAAAAAAAAAAAAAGTCTTGAGCTTTACTTTGTATTAAGCATGAGTGCAAGTTTATTATAAATAAAAAAAAAGCATCACACTTTAACTTGGGAGTATATTCACAACAGGAATAGAGTTTGTTCAGCTTCTCAATCATTAAAATATGTCCTAGCAAAAAAAAAAATCCAGATTTTTTTTTATTTGCCCTGCACAATATTGAGTAATTTATTGCGAACATAGCTTCACTTTATTTATTATGCTAAGTGAACACAACCTTTGCATAGTGCACAGTCTCAGTTCCTTAATTAAATCAGCTCCACCAGTTTCAGAGCATGTTGTATAGATGGGATTTTAGTAAACAGCCTGGATGCGGTATGTCTTTCCGGCTCTCAAATGTACAGTATGTTTGTTTCCTATTAAGTTACGTGTAGTCTCTTCATATTTGAACTTGTCTTTAAATGTGGTGATGGTCAACCAATCGATAGTTCTCTTCTCAGTGCTTTTGGGCTCTTCCACACAGCTTATGCATTAGTGTTTATGACTGTACAGAGTAAAATACATCCATACGCACAGGGCCGCTGATAGGGGGGGACCACCAGCCCTCCTGTAGGGGGCCCGGGCAAACAGGGGGGCCTGGACAGCAGAGGGATTCATTGTGGTCGGATGGAGGGGGCAATTACAGAATTACTTCCCCCCGCATCGATCCCCCTCCCTGTTCTGCCTGCTTCTGACCCCCCCTCCCTGTCACTGGCTTACCTGTCTCTTAAAAAAAAAATATTTTGTAAAAAATACATTTTATTACATTTTAACATTCTTTAAAAAAATGTATATAAAAAAAGTTTAAAGATTTTTTTTAAAAATATTAAGGGCTGGTATATTTGTGTCCGCTAACAAAGATTTTAGTGTATTTGTGAAAATATTGTTTTGATATATTTGGGGGGGGGAGGTCTGGGGGCCCCATCAGGTAGGCTGTACGGGGCCCCGTGATTTATAACAGCAGCCCTGCATACGCATGCATATCACAAGCGCTGATGGGTACATGTAGATAGATACACCGTGTATTCTGCAATGCATGTTATTGGGCAAAATGTCACTAAGCTGTATGGCCATGTGCAACAGCCTTTACATGTACGTATCAGCAAAACTTTTTTTTCCTAAGAGAGAAAGGTAATTTATGGCTGGAGTTTTAGTGTTTGTGTGTATAAATGTGTGTGTATGTACTGTATATGAGTGCATGTATGTGGGTAGGGGTGTGAGTGTGTGTATGTATGTGAGTGTATGTGTTGTTGAAATGTTTCAAAAGGGGTCCTGCTGTTGTATGAATTAAGGGGGGGGGGGTGAAATTAATCATACACTACACTATGTTTATTGCATAATCCTGACCCCTGCTCTCTGTTCACAGAGTTTTAAGTTACTTTTACCCCTGACCCTTGCACTGTGTATGTTATCCACCCCCAAACTCTCTTTGTTACCTACTCCTTACCCCTGTACTTTGAATGTTACACACTCCTGACCCCTGCACTATCACTCTGTACATTACAAACTTTGGACCCCTGCAGTCTGTATGATGAAACCACAGCTGATGCCTGACGCTACACAGTCCTGACCACTGTACTCTGTGCATTACATACTCCTGATCCTTGCACACTGTACTTTACACACTCATGATCCCTGCACTCAGTACTTTAAACACTCCTGACCCTTAACTCTGTACATTACCCATTCTTGACCCCTGTACTCTGAACATAACACACTCCGGAACCATATACCATGTACATTACATGATCTTGATATTCACACTTTGTACATAACACACTCCTGACCCCTGCACTCTGTACGTGACACACTCCTGAACCCTGCACTCTGTATATAACACACTTCTGACCCCTGCACTCTGTACGTGACACACTCCTGAACCCTGCACTCTGTATATAACACACTCCTGACCCTTGCACTCTGTACATAACACACCTGACTCCTACACTCTGTACATAATACACTCCTAGCCCCTGCACTCTGTACATAACACACTCCTGACCCCTGCACTCTGTATATAACACACTCCTGACCCTTGCACTCTGTACATAACACACCTGACCCCTACACTCTGTACATAATACACTCCTAGCCCCTGCACTCTGTACATACACTCTGCATCAGACTTGGGGTGATGAATGACTCTCCAGACACGAAACAAAATGTGAAGAAAAGTGAATGCCAATTTTCTCACTGATGCTAAAAAGATAGAATATGTTTTTATTTTTACAGTGACATTTGTAGTATTATATTTTTCTTCATTCTTTTGAGAGAGGAGACATACGGAATATAAAGGCAGACGTACAGATAGTCATATTGATAGGTAGATAGATAGACAGACTGAAAGGGCAGAAAGATGTGCATTTCTGTTTATTATCAACTTTATAAATATTCCACCTAATATGTGCTATATATTTGCCTGACAGTCTTTTTTCATCTGAGGATCTCTTTACTCATCCATATGGCAAATTTATAACTCTCCCAATTACCGTGCAAATTATTGCTAATATTAGCTCATGAAAGTGTTTCTGCTCTGCAGGTTGGTTATTATTTATAAAAATCACACGACCAGCTGATACATTCATAAGCTAATTATTTTGGCAGCTGGGTACACAGTGAGCAATATGGCTGAAACTGATTTTTTTTTTCTTTTTGGAACTTGCTGTAGTGATGTGATACAGGGGGGTTGAGTTTCACATAGGAGTGATGAAAACACAGTGCTACAATAGTAGTATAGAGTAATATGGGTAGTGTTAAAAGATAAGTATTATTATTAGAAACTAATCAGACATGAGTTTTCATTTTATAACTTACAGTCTACTATAGGATAAAATGTTATTTATTGGACCGCTGCCTGTAAGTGCATCTTATTACACTTAAGTGGAATACCTGCATAGGCTTATTGAATAACAGTCCTGAAATATAAAAAAATAAAATAATGTACGGTAACCCATAGCAACAAGATTTCAACACAAAGAATTTCAAGTATTTCTGATTGATGTCTATGGTGGATCGTTTTCTTAGCTCCTTAGCGGATTACTAATTGCATTAGGAAGTATGACACCAGTCTTTATTGCAAGGATTTATTGCAAAGGATCCATTAAAAAATAAGTTTACAAATCTGTTAATATTGTAACAGGTAATCCTTTTTTCTATCTTTTTCATTTAGTAATATTTTGAGTGCCTTTTTAGGTTATCCAAAGGTATATTTTTTGAACAGGGAAAGAGCCTTGGTTGAAGGCTTTTGTTCCCATTCAAGCAGGTTTTGCATTTCCATCAGTGGGAGCCCATCAGTTAGGGGCACACGGGCGCCGCCCCCCCCATCCATGCATCAGTCCCCCTAATCTACATTTAGCCAGAGGCTCTAAGGGGCTCTAAGGCTCTTGGAGCACTGCGCTCCAAGCCCACGTTGTTGTGTGAGAATAGCGAATGAATATTCACTATTCTCACACTGATCCTCCTCCAATCAGGAAGCGGGGCGTGAGACACGTCACCCAATTGGCTAAAAGGACAGTCGCATTGCTGCCCACCTGGAACCAAGATGGGGATGAGTGCTGGATGACCGACTGCAAAACACTCAGGGGGGTGGTTGTTTGTGCCAACCCCCCCCCCCCCCCGCCAAGAAAAAAAAAAACACCAGCCGCAACTGATTTCCATGTCTATGAGAATGCAAACCCGTTTGAAAATGGTCAAATGCAGGTCAGAAAGAGATCAGTTACAGGTCAAATGCACCTGTCAATAAATTCTGAATTATCTCAGAAGGATGTTAGACTGATGTCGAAAAGATGACTTTAATGCTCGGTTTGCACAAGCTGCATGGTGGGGGAAATTCAATAAATCCACCGTGCTAATCCTCTTGTTAATGTATGCACCAAATTCATGAAGCATGTGCAAAACTTTTGGTTCCAACAGCGACTCATACACCAAATTCAGGTACAGTAAAACCTTGGTTTGAGTGTAACTTGGTTTGAGAGCGTTTTTCAAGATGTTTTAATAAATTTTGCCTTGATATACAAGCGATGTCTTGATATAAGAGTAGCGTCATGTCACAACTGAGTATAAAAAAGAGGAGAGGAGCCTCTAAGTGTAGCGATATGGTTACATTTAATGAAGGTACAACATTTAGCAACTTATTGCTACACTTAGAGGTACCTCTCTTATCCTTTTTTTTACCCTGTAAAAAAAATGCTTTGATATACAAGTGCTTTGGATTAAAAGCATGTTTCTGGAACAAATTATGCTCGCAAACCAAGGTTTTACTGTAGTTCTAAAATGCACCACTTTTATATTGTGGCACAATTAATCTGCCAAATTCAAAATAAAATACAGACAGTTCATATCTTATGAAAGTGGAGCTAATTTAGACCAAGTCTCAGACAGATTTAGCAAAAGTGTCTCACATGCATTCTATAAAGTGGTGCAGCCTGAGCCAAATTCAAGTACAAGCTCTAGACAGGTACATGAATTTGGCGCTTTCTGCATCACTTTTAGAACGCATGAGAGACACTTTCGCTAAATCTGCGCCAGTTTTTATGAATTCCAGGGAGTGTAAACAAGCCTTGACACAAGCCCAAAGCCTGTCGACATAGGCCCTAGGAATGGGCTACTACAGAGATAAAATATACTTACCTGATTTGTTGTTCTTAGTGAGCAATTGTATTTTGTGAGCTCTTGCTTCTCTGGATGGAGGGGTTAGTTGGCAAGGGTTGAATTTTGCCAGCCAAATGCTATTTCCATCTGCCACTTTAGATGCCTTTAGTTGTTTTTTTTTATTTATTTTTTACCTGCATCAGGGACACTGACATTTATCTTCATAGCCCCTGTGATGTCATCATAAAGGCTATAGTACTCTTCCCTGCTACAGTATTGCATCCTGTATGACCACATTTCTTCCACTCATCAGATGTAGACAGCATGCTATCAGTTTTGGCCAGTGTTGTCGGGCTGGAAGGTTATTATCTGTGACAATGTGCAGTAATGTCACTGCAGAGGAATCAACATTGTCACCCTGATGAAAGAAGTCCCATACACTGCCAGGATCACTATTAATTTTCAATAAGATAGAAGCATCAAATTATAAATTAAATATGGCTGTTTGTTTTGCATTTTTCAGTCGATGAACCCCTTAACGTCAGCTGTATGCATATATGTGGCATTACAAACTTGGCCTTTGCCGCAACATATATGTGTTTCCTGAGTTTGTGCTGGGACATGCTCGACCACAGTTCCTCTGCACTGTGACTGAGCTGTCACTGACACCTCCTGGTCTTGGGGTCATGGTCAGGAGCCAGTTGGAGGGGCTTCCAATCCCTTAATTAATGTGATAACCATTTACAGGAATCATTTGTTTACAAACTCTCATCTGTATCTCTTACTCCTCAGAGCATATCTATGTGGGGAAAGAGACATATGTCCGTGTGGAAGATGTTGGAAAATTGTAAATAAATTAGCAATAAATAAATAAAATAATAAAGATAAAAAAAATACATTAACCTAGCATAGGTCTGACGCTGCAGCTGTCCAATCGGCTCTAAGCACTAGAACTACTAGTCTACTCTGAGCATAGAATGTTGACTGTTAGTCACTGCTCTGTGCTCTGCCCCTCCAGAGCTCCCTGGAGTACCAGGCAGGAGAGGCGGCAGGAGTGGCTTCTTCAGGCTCTCAGCGTCACACTAAGAATCTGGCTGGTACTAACATTATTATCAGGATCCCTTCAGAGTCTGGAGTGCCTCTGTGATGTCAACAGACACTGGGGTTCAGCTGTTGGCTGATGCTGGGTAAGAGGAAAGCACAAGTAAGTTCACTTCTCTGACCCACACGAGAAGAAGGGCCAAAAAAGATTTTAAAGTGTAATACCGCGTACACACGATCACTTTTTGTGATTAAAAAAACAACGTTTTCAAAAACGTCATTTAAAATGATCGTGTGTGGGCAAAACGTCGTTTTATGTCTTCAAAAAAACGACCAAAAAAACATTCGAACATGCTTGAATTTTTTGTGTCGTTTTTCAAAATGTAATTTTTTGTGTCATAAAAAGTGATTGTGTGTGGGCAAAACGACGTTGAAAACAATGTTTTTAAACCCGCGCATGCTCAGAAGCAAGTTATGAGACGGAGCTTCAATGGAACAGAGTGCCGTCGAACGTGGTGTACGTCACCACGCTTTGCTAGAGCATTTTGGAAAAACGATGGTGTGTATGCAACGTCGTTTTAGAAAATAAAGTTTGAAAAATGTTGTTTTGTTTCGTCACATAAAACGCCGTTTTTTTTTCATCACAAAAAGTGATCGTGTGTACGCGGCATAAGTTCGCCTTTTCCAAAAAAAAATAAAACAGCCTCACCACTTCTCCTGGTTCCCACTGTACTTACCTCTGTGGGAGCTGTCAGTGCCCATGCAGCCAGTGCAGCAGTCGGGGTTTTAAAATCCCAGCTCTTTCCCTTTTTCCAGTTGGATCAACGTGATTCTGGCTTTTGGTTCGGATCAGAGTGATTCTGATTGGCCAGCACCAACACAGAGCATCTCTCGGATCCATCCTGCAAGCCCTGCAGAAAGAAGAGTAAGATGAGCTGGAATTTTAAATCCCTGGACTGCTGCATTGACTGCGCTGGCACTGACAGCTCGTCACCCACTGAGGTAGGTACAGCAGGAACCAGGGGTGGGGCTGTAGAGTGTTAGTTCACCTTTAAACAAACCCTTAAAGGGGTTGTAAAGGTTCGTCTTTTATTTTCTAAATATGTTCCTTTAAGCTAGTGCATTGTTGGCTCACTTACCTTTTCCTTCAATTTCCCGTCTAAATGTTTTTTTTTTTAATTTCTCACTTCCTGTTTCTCCTCAGTAAGCTTTCCACCATCCTCTGAGTGGGGGAAAGTCATTAAGAACAGCTTACTGAACACTTTACTGAGGAGAAACAGGAAGCGAGAAATTCAGACAAAGAAAACAAAGAAAAAAAAAACATTTAGAAGGAAAATTGAAGGAAAAGGTAAGTGAACCAACAATGCACTAGCTTAACCTCATATGGACCGCCACATGTACATTTACATCGGCAGAATGGCACAGACAGGCACATCAACGTATATATACGATTGGGACCCCCCCGGTACATGCGGCGGTCCCCGCGGCTGTACGAGCGATCCGGCAAGAGGGGCGGCTATTCGTTTTTGTCCGCCCCTCCGGATCGCTCTCAGCCAATGCGCGCGCCCCCCCCGCTCTGTACTTCCTCCTCCTTTGTAAACACAGGAAGGAGGAAGTGATGTGATCTCTCCCTCTGCGGTTTTTTCAACCACCGCTGAGGAGAGAAGACATCACCTAGTAAGTCTGCACAACACTACACTGACACACACTACACACAGGCACATTTAACCCCCCCCCCCCGATTGCCCCCCCTCCCCCCTGTCACAGTGTCACTGAATGCAGTAATCATACATGTATGATTACTGTATTTAGTGTCAGTGTGACAGTCAGTTAGTGTTAGGTCCTGGGTAGCCCCCGTACCCCCCCATATAAAGTTTTAACCCCTTGATCACCCCCCTAGTTAACCCTTTCACTCCCTATTGCCAGCATCACTAAGCGATCATTTTTCTGATCGCTGTATTAGTGTCGCTGTTCCCGCTAGGTAGCTAATTTTTTTTTTATTGCGATTTTTTTTTTACTAAAGACATATGGCTAAATAAATGTTGGCCTAAATGTTTGACTAAAATGTAGTTTATTTGATTTTTTATAACAAAAAGTAAAAAATATTGATTTTTTTCCAAAAATGTCGCACTTTTTGTATATAGCGCAAAAAAAAAAAATCTCAGAGGCGATCAAATACCATCAAAAGAAAGCTCTATTTGTGGGAAGAAAAGGACGCAAATTTTGTTTGGGAGCCACGTCGCACGACCGCGCAATTGTCAGTTAAAGCGACGCAGTGCTGAATCGCAAAAAGAGGCCTGGTCATTTACCTGCATTTTGGTCTGAGTCTTAAGTGGTTAAAGTAACCTATTTAGAAAAAAAAAAAAGTAACCTTTACAACCCCTTTAATATAATAAAAAAATAAAAAACATGTGAGATCCCTAAACATTTACTGCCTAATGAAGGCCAAATTTATCCTGAATAAAAAGTCACCTGGATACACTAAAAGTTGCAAAGATATGTACAGTTTTGCTAACATGTGCCAAAGTTACAAAACTAGGCATTAATGTTTGTTTTCTGCCTTTAATAATAAGGAGTTAAACTAAAGATAATTTAGCTTTAGTTCTACTTTAATGCATGCAAAATCCCTGTACGATTATTTTAAATGATAATAAAATGTGTCTCATCACTTCTGAAGACATGGGAGCCCTAAATATAATGCCCAACAAATATTCTGTGTTCTTCTCATACAGGCCGGTGAAGAGCTGAAATAAATTCTGTATGTGTCTTTTAACACTAAATAGTTCAAGCAGCCCTGGAAATACCATTAGGTGACAAGTTCTGCACCTCTTTAAAGACTCCCAAACACTTCTGAAAAAATCTTTCATCCTTTCCCTCATCCAGAATAGAGCAGGTCTGTGCAAATGTGGCCTTTCTCTTGTAAAAACAAGGCAGTCTTGTGTTACAGATTACCCGATAAATCCCTAGTGCCTTCACAGTTCACTGCCTACAGCTGCTACAGATGGGCAGGAGCTCTTTCTCTCTCTGCTCTGTGCTGTGCAGCCGGCAGTTGAAGGAGAAAATGGAATGATCAGGCTATTAACATCGGAGCCGTGAGGAAGACGAAGCACAATAAGAACAGCTGGTGTTTCTGCCTTGGCCGATACAGCGAAGATAATCAAATCTTGCCTTTTTTCCCCCCTATTTATTTATGTTTTGGGAGAGACTTTGGGTGGAGGATGGGAGTTAGCGAGGGCATTAGAGGTTAAGGAGTTAATCAGCCAATCTGTAATACACTGAGTCACTTTGACGCACTTATCAAATGGATTGGCTGTACAGTACGCATAGAATAGAGCGCTTAGGCGTGTAACATCTTGTGTTAAATGTCTGGGTTATTTTTAAAGCTGCGATCATTTAACAGGAATGCAGCTTCTGTACAGGAATGTCCTACTATTGTTATAATTCTTATTAACGCAACTGTCGCGATGAACGACTAATATCGCTGGACGTAAAGCAAACCTGGCACAACCAGAAATAAATGATGTATTACCAAATACCAGCTGATGAACGGTCTCACGGGAACCAGAGCAGATTTTTAAAAGACAGTTCCTGGTATCAGTGGTTAATTCTCAAAGAAATCTCATTACACAAGTAATTATATATTTTTAAGTGAATTTGAGGCATACATTGGCATTTAGGAAAATGTGTTTAGATATTTAAAAGAAGTGGACAAATTGTCACCAAAGTCCGCTCATGATTTTAAATTAAAGCGCAATGCAGCCATAACATGCAGTCATAAAGATTTTTAATATTCTTTTATCTATTTTGTAGTTATGTAGGGTTTCTGAATATGACTGTGCCGTCCTATAGGCAACAATAGCAGACCCAGTGCACTCAGTAGGCGGCACTCAGTAACATGCCGGGTCTGACACACCCCCTTTAGTCCTCTGTAGTACAAGTTTGTGCACATGGATTGGGAGGACCGGAAATATCAGTTTCACCGAAGACAATCATATTTTAAGGGATCTCATATCAAAAATCAGTGACACATACTAACATGCAGAGGCACAGGACTATAAAGAGATATAAAGGTGTGAGACTTCAGTTGGACTTTAACCTCCCTGGCGGTATGATTATTTCAGATTTTAGGTGCTGAAAGCTGTATAATTATTTTGCATGGAAATTTGGCGTTTTACATTGTAGGCCTGCAATTCTTAGGAATAAATCACTAAAATCTGACCAAACAAGAGTCTAGTAGACATCCCAGATATGATAAAGTTTGAAAGACAAAATAATAAATTATAATATAATAAATAACTATAAATAAGTATAACAAATACTAATATAATTATATTAAAAATTATTCAATAATGTAATCAACTCAAAAACACTTGCTCAGTTGCAGAATTGTCGCTATCATTACTTTTATTGTTTGATGACGAATTTCCCCACAAATCGCTATCGCTCAATTCTGCAACTGAATATAATTTATTATCGCTGCTTTCTAGCTGGTCTAAAACCACTTTTGATGTAAAGGGACACTTTTGGTTGCTATGGACAATCTCCAGTTTCCAGGCAGAAAGAACAGTTTTTATTATATAAAAGTACATGTAGGGCACTGGGTAGACCACTAGGGACAAAGGGGTGTGTATTTTTTACATACAGTACTTTAATCTATAAGATTACAGTATACTATATGTATTGTGTGTATTTACTTTTTTGAATTTGGCGCCGATCTCCGCCCCTGTGTGTCGTAACGCCACAGGGAATGCGGCTGCACACGGGCACTGTGTGAATCGAGTGAGGACACACAGCGGTGAGGCATCGCAGGATCTAGGGACAAGGTAAGTAATTCCCTGTGGACACTGCGGTGCGATCCCGAGTCTGGTTACCGCTTTTGGTTCTGAAATTCCACCCCAAGCCAGACTCAGGAATACTGCTGAGGGAGTTAGGATTTGCATTAAACAATTTTAGTCTTTATTGACAACTAAGAATTAAAATCAGGAATTTAAGAAGACGTAAGTTAACTCAATTTTTGCACCATGTTACATGACACATACAAGTAACAAGGTGCAAGGTGCAAGGTGCACATGAGGTTACGGCCACTCTGCTCGGCTCCCTTGCACCATGACATCAAATAACATGCTCATGCACCGCTTCTGCTAGTCCCGCCCGCCTGCCAGGTCCACCCAAACACACTGTAGCAGGCACTTGGATGGTCTCAGCATATGCGCAGTTCCAAGCCGAGCATCACAGCCATATTTTTAACTGGCAATCTTTTCCTGTCACTGGCATTTACTTGCAGAAGAAAAGTGTCCATTTTTTTACTGGCTGCCAGTAAAAATACTGACTATTGGCAACACTGGTCTGCAGGAGCCTAGCATTGCACTTGTGATCTGTGGATGCTTTAAAGGCTCCTGTGAAATATGTGTGCATTTATTTAAGGGTGAACTTGGCCTTTAGAGTGTATCTAAAGCAACCAAAACAAAAGTGTATCCAAAATCCCAAAACAAACATTGAATTCATTGTAACATACCAGCCCTTAGATGTGGTGGCTGCATTTATTTCCACTATCAGGCTTAGGCCTCATTCACACCATGCATATGAATAGATGCCCCATGTGTGGGCCATGTTTACCCACCTGGGAATGCACAGATGTACCGCGCGTCACCGTACAGGCAGTCCCATTGCTGTCTGTGATTGTGACGCAGTGGCTACACAGACACAGCCGCTGCTCCCAACATAAAATCTGTGCAGGTGCACACACCCAGGGTAGAAGGAGTAGATCAATGGTGGAACAGATCTTCCTTTGACAGTTTACTAGCATACCATAAAAGCATATTTCCAATTTATCTTATTAACCATCTTAACAATTTGATCAGCTATCATGTTTTCACTGTGTATTAAAATTCCTTATGCCATTACTTTGATCTTTATCAGTAAAAACAGTTCAGGAGGCTAACAGCGTTCAGCAAGGAAAATGGCAGAACATACACAAAGAATGGAATTTGTTATCACACTTTGAAGGTCAACATGCTTGTTTCATGAAATATTTCAGTAAAAATTCTGATGAATTAATAAGCTAGTATGTGTGTTTATGTATGCATACATCTAAGATAGGAACCTTAGGTTGTAAGTTACTTGAGGGCACGGACTGATGTGAATGCACAGTATGCAGGAGTTCATGCACACAGCTACCTGAGGCTGAAAACTGTAAAGTTTGAGCGTATTTCCCGTCACAGTTAATGCGTACAGCCGCTCAATAGAAATGAATAGCTGTACATGGCTGCAGGTATACACTGGTACTTACCCAAATCAACGCCTACGTACAGACTTTAAACCCTAGGTGCAGACAGTCTGCAATGTCAAAAAGTTTAATTTCCTCTATCAATGAAATTATACGTGGTGATCCTACCAGTAAGGTGCTTCTTTTCCTTTCTATTGTTTATGATACACATAAAACACAGTGTATCATAAACAATAGCCATTTTTTTTTAATTATTCAGACATTAATCTGAATAAACCATATCCCTCTATGGTGTTTACTTGCCTCTCTACAGAGCACTAATGCCGCGTACACACGATCGGAATTTCCGATGGAAAAAGTCAGACAGACTTTTTCCATTGGATATTCCGATCGTGTGTAGCCCCATCTGAGTTTTTTCATCAGAAAATTCCAATGAATTCCATCGGAGTTTAGATATAGAACATGTTCTATTTTTCTCTGATGGAATTCCGTCGGAATTCTGATGTGATTTGGACGGGCAAAGCCCGACCGTGTGTATAAGAGTTTGATTTACTAAAACTGAGGAGAGAAAAATCTGGTGCAGCTCTGCATATTGTAGAAACCAGTCAGCTTCCAGGTTTCCTCGTCAATGCTTAAAGCGGTAGTAAACCCTCCAACATTAATTACAATTTTCTAATATTATGAAAGACATCTGTCCTTTCCCTTCCCTTTAATCATCTCTCAGAGCTCTTGTACAGTGTGTAAGTGCAGCACCCTGCCCCTGCTATGTGAGTCTGTGAAAAATACTTTTCACTTTTTTTGCAACAATGCAGATTTCAAGTACAAATGGCAGCAAATAAACAGTTACAACTTATGTAGGAGGATTTGTTTCCTCGCCATCTATCACCTGAGGTGAGTCATTTCACTGGGTATATGTAAGGCCGCGTACACACAATCAGTCCAAACCGATGAAAACGGACTGAAGTTCTTTTTCATCGGTTCACAGACTGATGGTCTGATGTGCGTACACACCATCAGTTCAAAAATTGATCGTGTCAGAACGCGGTGACGTAAAACACAACGACGTGCTGAAATAAACAAAGTTTACAAGCTTCCAAGCATGCGTCAACTTAATTTTGAGCATGCGCGGGTTTTGAACCGATGCATTTGCATACTAACCATCGGTTTGGACCGATGGTCAGGCGTCCATCAGTCCAATTTTAAAGCAAGTTTTAAAACTTTGGACTGAAGGTCAAAAGACTGATGGGCCATACACATGGTCGGTTTGGTCCAATAAAACTGAACTTCAGTCCGTTTTCATCGGTTTGGACCGATTGTGTGTATGCGGCCTAAGGGTTTACAACCACTTTAAGTACTACTGATTTCCTCCAGCTTTTTTCAATCACTTCTGCCTATATACACAGTTACACATCATTGCCCAGAACCTGCCTCCTTATAGTGTCAGTAGTGGACTATGCTTGTGTCAGCACAGCTTGCTTGTAGTCTCCACCAGGGGTGCATATGATAGACCGACAATGTAAGCACAGTTGGGAGACAGTTATCAACTTCTAACAGGAAGACCTTCATGGCTGAATGACCAGGTATTCTTTTAATGAAGCTTCAGATTAAAAAGCTTGAAAACAACCTTTAAAATTATATTTGTTTTGTTAAACTTCACGTTACAAAGATAAATTAAAATTTCATTAATATGTTAAAGATTATTTGGGATTTTAGTGATAGTGAGTGTGCTGGAAAGGTTAGCCATACTCGCCACTGTGATGTTTAGCAGCCACTGAAGCACACAACCTGCACAAGAAGTACATTGGAAGTGCACAGTGTAGAGAGAGAGAAAACACAAAGTAAGGGGAAATTTTTAACAAAAAAGTAAAGCAACCCATAGCAATCAAACCGACTTCACATTGAAATCATGCCAGTACAAGATCGATTTTGATTGGCTGCTATGTGTTACTGTACTTAAAGTGGAACTAAACCCTCTTACCCTTTACAGCCAAGGACACTGCTATCTAGCCTCTATTTGATCTGCAGTTGCCATGGTACTACACATGTAATCAGTTATCATTCACAGCATGCCTCAAATGTGCTGTTTTTGGGATATGGTTACATTAGGTTTAGTCCCACTTTAACTCAGAAATAAACTTTCAAAAAATAATGCCAAAAAACTTTTGCAGAGCACTGTAAGTAAAACAGGGTTACTGTAATTAAGAAGTAAAACTCTTGGATAAGACTTCTTTAGGTAATATATGTTCTAGCTGATGTACTTCAGTCTGGGTATAATCAGGACATACCACTTATCTACTCTACTTTACTGCTAGTAGCTTTGTTTGAGTGTGTCATAAACACTTTTAATAACACCTAATATGGAATTTTACCATTATAGAATGCTGCAACATTTCTCAGGTAAAGTACCTAAATATATACAGTAATACTACTAAGTATCTAATGAAATGTTTAAAAAAAAATAGTTTGGCTCGTAAATTATATGCCTCTGTTACCCTAATAGCACAAATGCTTTGCCAATAAAACACCCAATTTTCAGTAGCAGGCGTTTTGGAAAGGTGAAACACATGCCATACATTCCATGTGAGAATTTCATAAATGTAAGCTCACAGAGACTCAGTAACAAGACTCTACCCAAATGTGGGACTCAATTAAGCTTCTCATAAGTCATAAGTGGTAACTTATCGATCAAAATCTGAAAGATTAAGACAATATGGTTGTACATGTGTAGGAAAAACAACCTGACCATTACTATCCAAAACCATATGCAGAAAAAAACTATATTTATATTTGCAAAAGCATATTTAAAGCAACCTGATATTTTGTCAAACTATGACACTGACACATGGATGAGTAAAACACTCAAAGACCTACTACGAAAAATAATAGACCCAGAATATCTTCATTTTGGTAGGGTGATTGTATACATTTGCGGTGAAATATTAACTGGAGTCTTTCAATTTGTACTTGTGTTATCTCGTTCAGTGGTGCCTCACATACTGGCCACAACCACCATTCACTGGTCCAATAGGCCACAACATTAATGTCCAAGAGGGATAACTTAGATGCCCATCATGAAAGATATTGCATCTATCCTGATGCCCTTTCTCTTTTTTGTTCTTGCAGTACTTGTTCAGTTCAAGCAAAATTGTCCTTTATATAGATGTATAAAAAAGGTGTATATTTTTATGGTCATTTGCTTATTGCAGGGCTGGCTCTGTGAGCTTCTGCGCTGGAAGGAAAACCCAAGCCCAGAAAACCGTACATTGTGGGAAAATCTGTGCACCATACGCCGTTTCCTTGGCCTCCCTCAACATGAGAGAGATGCCATATACGAAGAGGAATCCAGACATCACCACAGTGAAAGACTCCAACATGTTGTACAAATTACCCCTGAACCTGTACAGGTAAGAGATTTTTTTTTTTCCCCAAAGGTATACTATGCAGTGTGCAGAATGAAAAAACAAATGTGAGAACTGGTTCTGATCATGTTGGCCCTCCGATGTGTTTTCTTTTTCCCCATTTTTCACAGGTCTCTTTATACAGTGAGAATGCACTGCTGTGCAATCTTCCTCTACCTGAGGCATGCTGGGCTGTTTTGGCCTCACCTGATATTTTACCGCTGATCAACAAAAGTTTTCAAACTTGTTCAATCGACAGAAGTTGATCACATGATTGAAATTAATAATTGAAATTCCACTGGTCCCTGCTGAATCAACCAAATATTGATCCATCTATGGCCAGATTAGGGCCCATGTTACACTTGTGATCTAATTTCTGATGACAACTTGCTGGCCACAGGATTGTAGACATGTGCATTCGTTTTCGTTAGAATGCATTTTCATCCGAAAATCTTTTTTTTTGTTATCGTTTTAACAAACGATAACAAAAGCGCAAGAATTGAAAACCAAAAGATCCGACAAAAAATGCTTTATTTTCGTTTTCGTTGCGGTAAAAATTCGATATAGAGAGATTCGACATTATAGGGAAAAGATTCGACATTATAGGGAAAAGATTCGACATTATAGAGAAAAGATTCGACATTATAGAAATAATAGATTCGACATTACAGAGAATAGATTTTGATTTATGAGAAAATAGATTCGACATTATTACCATACATACAACATTAGAATTCTTGTAGGCGGAATATTCGAACGGAAATGTACGATTCAACGTAAAGATTTGACGTTCCATCGAATATTCTTTTGACCATTCGACAGAAACCAAGTATTATTGGATTTTCGGACAAAAGCTATTCCCCAATGAAAAACAAAATAAATCAAAACGATTTTCGGGAGTAACTAAATACATTTATTTTCCAAACGAAAACGAAAAAACGAAACAAAATTTTCCAGTCTGCACATGTCTACAGGATTGTTGTGCAGGGTAGGGGAGAGAAATACTCATCTGCTTGCAGAGTCATTCTCTTGGATGAGCGAGGTGTTATTTTGTAATTGACAAGTGACATTCTGCAATATTTTCATCAGTGGGGGTGAAACCTCACTTATTCACCCAGCTACAGTGCAACCTATGTTGGTTTTCTGGAGCTGGAGATTTCTTTAGAGTGATCAATGACCCCAAAACACCCTGCAGAGCATGATGGAACCTAAACTTTTTCACAGAGGTGTAACTAAAAAAAGTAGGCCTCCAAGCACAAATCATTTCACCATACTGCTTATACCTCACAATACACAACATTAAACATTTGTGTATTTGAAAGGCTCTTATTTTGTGATGAACACACTTCAATAAATGTCAAATACGGGATGGAGCAGCCACTTCCCCATGCAACATTTGCTACTTCTATTACTAGTCTTTCAGACCGTGTCTGTACTTTTTTTTATCTATACAAGAAAGACAGTTTTCTGGTATAAGGAGAATGTAGTAAAAGTCCAACTTGAAAAGAACTAATATTACTTAGAATGTACATAAAAATAATTTATAAAATACGAAAGCACATGGCTATCTGATCAGATTCAGCGTAGCATTTTTGTGAAAATGTGGCAACCATTGAAAACTTGAACACCTCTATTTGACATTTGTGCTTATGGATAAAATGCAGTAACTACAAATGATACACTGGGATGCCTATACTTGGCATACTGTATGTGGTTACGTATAAAATGCAGCCATTACAAAATGTACACTATGACATCTATACTTTTCCCTTTGTGCTTCAGTACACTTGAACCCTTCCAATTGACATTTGTGCTAATGGATGAATGCAGTTACAATTGACTATACTGACTGTAGGACACTTACAGTATACTTGGCATTGAGCTTATAGTAAAATGTAACATGTTAAAACCACAGTAGACATTATACTTATCATTGGTGGTTATGAATAAAATGCAGCCACTGTAAACTCTACACTAGGGCCCCTATACTTGGAATTTGGGCATATAGATACAACATAATCACTGCAGGCTGTTATATAAGACACCAAAAAAAAAGAGAGAGACACACAAACCCCACCGACTAAGTGTAGCAAATGTATTAAAAGTTGAAATAAAAAGCAAAGGTTCACTCACAATGTGTATATTCCAGAAAGCACATATAATACAGACCAGCAAGTGACAGCCTATACACAGCCAAGCCTAGTATCTCCTGTGACAACCTTGTGTCCTAGATCAGAAAATCAGCTGTATACCAGGCCAGGGATCTAGAGCACATGATGAATGACATCACAGGGAAGCAAGGAAATACATTTCAAAATGGTGCTACCCCTTTATCAACCCTTATCATCATGTGCTGAGCTACTGTATATCAGAATATATATAGCCCCCATTTTAAAGAAACTCAAAACCGGCTGGCGCTGCCATCTTAATGTTGCCCACATAGATAGAGCTACAGGTGCCATTTTAAAGAAGATCAATGAGCCAGCATCATATTGGGGTAGGCGAAAGGAAAAAAAAACATGTAATTAGTGTAGCCCAAAGTAGATAAACTAGAGGTGCCATTTAATATTTTGGGGAAGGCGAAACTAAATGAACTATGGGTGCCATTTTGAAGAAAGATCAAAATGTCGGCTCCCTATTGGGAAAAGCCAAAAGGAATACAGATTATTAAAGTAGCCAATAATAAATAAACTAAAAGCATTTTGAAAGAGGTCTGAAGTCATATTGAGAAAGGTCAGATCAGGCTTACAAAAATATTGAAGGGCATTGAGGGATGGTGCCACCATTATTGTAGAGACCAAAAAAGCTAGTGCACTGTGGGCGCCATTTATAGGGGTAAACAGCAGTGGCTCCAAATTAGAGAGGATAAAACAAGAAAAAAAAAAACACACACAGTTTTTACATATACTGTGGGATACTTTTACTTGGCATGTATGCTTATAGATAAAATGGAGCCACTGTAAACTGTACACTAGGACCCTATACTTGGCAACTGGGCTAAATGTTTTTAGTGAATGATATAGAGTTTCCTTTAGAGCGACAAAACTCCTGTACACAAATATGACCTGAAGCGACCGTATGCCAGGGATGTTTTTTTTAGTAGCTCAAGCTATAAAGCAGCAATGGAATACCTGTCCAAGTTGTTTTTTTATGAAGTCACTTCTCGGTTTTCTTTAGTTTTTTTTGATCATTTAAAATGCATGGTAGCCAAATTGATGCAGTTCATGTACAGAAATAGTGATGCTTGTTCCTCGCTGAACTTTTCAGTACCTGTGTTGGAAGCCTTGTCCATTTAGAACAAGGAAAGGGCTGTCTTTGAGTATAGTGGATAGCAGCACATCAAGAAGAGAGCGTTAACTACAGATAACTCATACCGTGCACCTCAGGGAGATCCTCTTCAATTGCTTCTGAGGCCTTAGCTGCCTCCTATCTCATAAACTTCCCACTGGGGATTTGCTTCGCACCCCTCTGTTATAGTTTAGGTATGGCCCCTGGCTTACACTGCATGAGCCCTTATTGCTTGTGTAAATGTGTCAGTCCTAAAATACATGATGGATACATGCAATAAGGGTAGAGATGTACTACCTTTATATGTGATACAATTAACCTGCTCAGTGCCAGGTGATTCTGTAGTGCTTTGAAATAAAGGTCTCATGAAAGACAAGCTTCTGTTTGATCTAGATTGTGTTAAAGTAGATGGAAATAGATGGTATGCGCTTCTGTAGACACGTGAGTGATGGTTGTGTTCTAATTTTCTGTCCAAATCTGTAATTTTTCATTTGTTTGTACAGGGTTATGAACTTTTTTTGTCAACACATAAAAATGATATGTCATATTCTTGATGAACAAGATTTTTTCTCTTAATTTTTCAAGTAGACACAACCCTGAACAAGAATCCTTGACATACCATATCTTGCATTACAAACTATTAAAAAAAAATAAGGGATTTTTTTTTAGTTATACTATACAGCTATTAACCTCCCTGCTGGTATGATTATGTCAGATTGTTGATGCTGAAAGCGGTACATTGTTTTGCATAGAAATTTCTCATTTTATATTGTAGGCTTCTAAATCTTAGGAATAACTCACTTTAATCTGTCCAAACAAGAGTCTAGTAGACATCCCGGGTATGATAACGTTTGAAACACAAAATCATAAATTATAATATAATAAATAACTATAAATAATTATCAAAAATAATAATATAATAATAATAAAATTTATTTAACCTCTTATGGACCGCCGCATGTACATTTACGTCGGCAGAATGGCACCAACAGGCACATCAACGTATATATACGTTGGTGCCTTGAGGTGGGTCGGGGGTCCGATCGGGACCCCCCCGGTACATGCGGCAGTCCCTGTGGCTGGCCGAGCGATCCGGGACAAGGGGGCGGCTATTCATTTTTGTCTGCCCCCTCCGGATCACTCCCAGCCAATCCGCGCGCTCCCCCGCCTTGCACTTCCTCCTCCTGTGTAAACACAGGAAGGGGGAAGTGATGTGATCTCTCCTCTCAGCGTTTTTTTCAACCGCTCAAGAGAGATCACATCGCACAGTAAGTCTGCACAACACTACACTGACACACACTACACGCAGGCATATTAACCCCTTGCAATCGCCCCCCTCCCCCCTGTCACAGTGTCACTGAATGCAGTAATCATACATGTATGATTACTGTATTTAGTGTCAGTGTGACAGTCAGTTAGTGTTAGGTTCAGGGTAGCCCCCGTACCCCCCCTAATAAAGTTTTAACCCCTTGATCACCGCCCTAGTTAAACCTTTCACTCCCTATTGCCAGCATCACTAAGCGATCATTTTTCTGATCGCTGTATTAGTGTCGCTGTTCCCGCTAGGTAGCTAATTTTTTTTTATTGCGATTTTTTTTTTTTTACTAAAGACATGTGGCTAAATACATTTTGGCCTAAATGTTTGACTAAAATTTAGTTTATTCGATTTTTCTTATAACAAAAAGTAAAAAATATTGATTTTTTTTCAAAAATGTCGCTCTATTTTTGTATATAGCGCAAAAAATAAAAATCGCAGAGGCGATCAAATACCACCAAAAGAAAGCTCTATTTTTATTTGTGGGAAGAAAAGGACGCAAATTTTGTTTGGGAGCCACGTCGCACGACCACGCAATTGTCAGTTAAACCGACGCAGAGCCGAATCGCAAAAAGGGGCCTGGTCATTTGCCTGCATTTTGGTCCGGGTCTTAATAATGTAATCAACTCAAAAACACTGAAAATTGCTTGGTTGCAGAATTGACGCTGTCGTTACTTTCAGTGTCTGATGATGAATTTCCCCACAAATCACTATCTCTCAATTCTGCAAGTGATTCTAATTTATTATCGTTGTTTTCTAGCTGCTCTAAAACCGCTTTTGACATAAAGGGACACTTTTTGGTTGCCATGGACATTCTCCAGTTTCTAGGCAGAAAGAACAGTTTATATAATATAAAACTGCATGCAGGGCACTGGACAAACCACTAGGGACAAAAGGGATGTGAAATAATTTGAAACAGTAATGTAATCTGTAGGATTACAGTGTACTTTATGTGTTAAGTATTTTCCACTTTTTGAATTTCCCACCGGGCTCCATCCCCGCACGTCGCAACACTCGCAGGGAATGGAGCCCGGCATACAGTACATTGGCAGAAGACACAGCCACTGCACACAGCGGGGAGACATCACAGGATCCAGGGACAAGGTAAGTAACTTTCTCTGGATACTGCGATGCAATCCCGAGTGTGGCTTGGGGTTACCACTCTTGGTATGAAAAATTCAACCCGAGTCACACTCAGGAATACCGCTAAGAAGGTTAAGAGAGATGTAGACTTCAGAATGACATCATTCTTCCCCTGTACAAATCATTAGTAAGACCTCATCTGGAATATGCAGTTTTGGGCACTAGTTCTCAAAAAGGATATCATGGAACTGGAGAAAGTGCAGAGAAGGGCAACCAGACTGATAAGAGGCATGGAGGAGCATAGGTATGAGTAAAGATTAGAGGAACTCCATTTATTCTCTCTTGAGAAGAGCAGATTCAGCTTTCATTTGGTGGCATTTAATCACCTCTACGTTCTTTTTTTGCGCTAATAACAAAAAAAATTGACAATTTAAAAAAAATCAAATTTTCTTTCAGTTTTAAAACATATCCAATAAAAAACAAAAACAAACAAACAAACAAATTTCTTCATCAATTTAGGCCAATATGTATTTTGCCAAATATTGATTGGTTTTCACCAAAGTTATAGTGTCTACAAACTATGGGATATTTTTATTTTAATTTTTTTTTACTAGTAATGGCGGCGTTCAGCAACTTATATCGTGACTGCGATATTATGGTGGACAATCGGACACTACCTGACACTTTTGACACTTTTTTGGGAACCAGTGACTTTAATACAGTGATCAGTGCTAAAAAAATGCACTCTCACTGTACTACTGACACTAGCAGGAAAGGGGTTAACTGTGTTAACTGCGATCAAAGGGTTAAACGTGTGCACAACATGTGTTATTCTGTGTGCTGTTTTTACTAAGCAATGTGCTGCTTTTTACTTCCTGCTTTGTAAAACACAGAAGGGAGGTACGTTCCAGAAGGCTGGTCCATGCTCCCACAGGCTGCAGCTGCAACACAGCATGGCTGAGCAGGGTGCATGCTTGTAAAACAGACTACAGGAGATACAGACACATTGTGTCAGCCCAACAGCCCCTATTTTCTAATAGCAATCCCATGGATGCAAACTGAACATGGCAGCATCTGCTTTGTGCCTGGCATGGTCAATTTGAAAACGGAACACAGGGGAACTGGCAGGATCACCAGGTATTGTGGAATAACAGAATACATTAAACTGTATAGGCTACATTGGCTTTATTGAGAACTATACAAATAAGTCAAAATATATATAGAAACCTAATTTTTTGGGGTAGTATACATTATAAAGTGTAATTCAAGCTTTTTACTGGGGTGTTGTTGAATGGTAATCATAATTTAGTAAGATCCTCTACTGTGACATACAGTTTATACTTGCTACACAAGCTTTTTTGTAATAAAGTGTTTACAAAAATTATTATTTCAGTCAAGAGCCAACTTTGATTTTCTTTATACGGGATGCGCTGTACAATGTTCAGTGTACAGAAGTCTGTGCAAATGTTGTCTTAATCCTGTGATTGGCTTATTACTGCCCTGGGCAGTTTTTTCTCCTATTACATTTCTGATCATGTGATCACAGCAGGAGGGCCGTCTCACTCAGCACTCATAAAGAAAAAAAATGGCTGCTAGAAGTGGAAAATCAGCGAGCGGAATCCATGCGGGGGTTCCAATACAAAAAAAAATAAATAAATACAATTCTGTAAAAAGTTAAAATGACTGAGGAGGCTCTTTTTTTCATTGTTTTTTTTTTTTTTTTAAACAAAATAGCTTTATTAGTATAAGTGGAGTTATAATTTATATACACTTTTTATAAAATCATTACTGAAATATTTGATTCCTTCACATTTGTCGAACGCTTGTCCAATTAGTTATATCAAATAAAGTTTCCAGGCAATTCCAAAGACTTCCACATGTAACACTGAGTATTTTCTCATTTAACTGAATTCAAGTTTTGAAGGTTCTGTTTACTTATTACATTAAGTGGTATAGGGGATGTTGTATTTTTATAGTTAGGTACAGTCAGGGGTCAAGTCCTGGGGAAAAAAAGTGTGGGAACTTCCACCCAAGATCCACTCCCCCACCAAAAAAAAAATGATACGCTCATATGCATAATTACTAAACCGCATGTTTTTTATTTTTATTGCAGGATTTAGAAAGAACCTTAAGCAAGTTCTTTCTAAATCCTGCGATAACTTGGGGCAGACCTCCGCAATGTCTCCTGGGAAAAATGACAAAAGCTCCCAGGAGACATTGCGGCATCGAGAAAGTGACGGAATACCCGCACACTACCCGATGAATCCATATACAGGAAGCGGCCAGTAACATAAAGGATTACTAAGGTTTGCCTGCCCCTGACAGTGACTCGAGCTGGGCATCGCCTCTTAGTGAAGGATTGGCTCAGGCAGCTCGGCTGCTCTAGTCCTGCAAAGGGAACTGAGTTCCTGCAGTAAAAAAAAGTGCAGTAACTCCATTCCCATGCGTTCCCGCAGGACTTGAGCCTTGGGTACAGTACACTATTTTACTTTAGGAAAGCAAAGCCATCCTGCTCGACCTAAGCACCACCGACTGATGACTAAAAAGCTGTAGGTCCGTCTAGAGTGATACCATTCCGGGAGTACATTTTGGTCAGGTATCCATTGGTATTCCTTAAAGCAAGTCTAGTTGAGTTATTCTGTATTTTTCTTTGGATGGTTTATCTTTAATCTTCTAGATTGTAAGCTCTTACGAGCAGGGCCCTCTGATCCCTCCTGTATTGATTTGTATTGTGAATGTACTGTCTTCCCTGATGTAAAGCGCTGCGTAAACTGTTGGCGCTATATAAATCCTGTATAATAATAATAATAATATAGTATAATCTCTCAGTTTTGTTTAGAGAACAGCTGTCTACCTTACAAAATTTGCTGATTTTTTATGGCTGTGCAGCAGTGCAACTAATTAATTATTATGTCTCAGTGTCCTAACTGTTTTAAATTGGTATAAGGTGGGATCAGATGCTCCAGGTCACTGCACTTTACTCTTCATCATAGCTCTTTGCACTGACTACTAAACCTGTATACCCTTATTACCCATTGAACTCTTTAAGTGAGATTGTAAAACATTTTCCTTTATTTATCCTTGTTATTTTGTATATTATCTGTATAGTATCGTCTGCCAGATAAGATGAGATTGCAATAAATTACAAGATATTCTTATATGGACACAAATATGGTCATCAAAATAAGGATACATACAATAATAGCCGGGTTATAAATAAGGTCAATTTATCTGGGAGTGGCTAAAAGGGGTTTAGCCATTGAAGAAGGTATCCATTATATTTAAAGAGGGGGCAACTTAATATCTAGAGAGTCTTCCCCTGGATATGGGAGGTGAGGAGAGGGAGGAGAAAGAGAGAAAGGAAGTCCACAGGAATGGTCTGGTTGCCAGCAATATGCTAGGTGGGACGATGGGATAACAGCTACCTTTTATTTCTGTTGAAATATTTGAAAATGTAAAAAAAAAAAATCAAACTTAAAAAATAGAGCTTTTTTATAAAAAAGGTATATAACCTCAATAGTTTTACTATGGTCCCACTGACCTGAGAGCTTGTGTGTAACCAAGTAATGCCAACTGTATAACAATTCTATGCTTAGGGCTGCCAGGCTGCCATACCTGGCTTGAATTTTGGCATTGGCTCGACAAAAGTCAATTGTTTAATCAACTTTTGTCAAAGTGACCAAGTAGAAAATTGTGCAACCAGATGCAGAACCTGTTCTGTTTTTTCTGGCAAATAAACAGGCATTTTTTGCACTTATCAAAAAGATAAAACAAAAACCTCCAAAGAAAAATATAGCAGACCAAAATGGATCAAATAGGAAAAGTTTATTGTTAGCATTTACATACACTTTAAACTTTCAAGAAGGATTTTAACCTAAGTCACTCTTTTGTGCCTTAATATCTGCAACAGTTAGCAAAGTGCCTTTTATTGTAGGAAATTGTTGTTCTTTGCGCTTGGGTGATCAGGTGAGGGTGCAAAGCCAAAGAAGGCTGTGTTGAGATACCTTATCAGGGCCCTAGTACACACCCTCTACCATCTTCTGTGATAAGATGCCAATCAGTTCATTAAATTTGGTTACTGACTGTGGAATCCTCGGAATGTGACAGCACCTACATGTTTTCTATTGTTTACCAGCACAGCTACTATCAGACATTATGAATATAGGAAGTCACTTAGAAAAGTACAGCAGCATTTTACTTGAACAACCTACAAGTAACTTCAGATCAGATGGGAGTGCAGGGTCAACCCAGCTTCTAGCAATAAGTAGCTTTTGCATTCAGGGTTTATTTCAGCACCTTTCCAACATCGGATTTCATTTATATTTTAAAGTATAACTAAAAGCAAAACTTTTTTTTAGTTTTGCATAGAGTTGAGAGTAATTAGATCACCGGTCAGGCTTTTATTGCTGTCTGTTTATATTTTTGACCTTTCAGGAAAACCTGTTTAGAATAAAGGCCCGTACACTTGGGTTGAATATTGGGAGAAATCAGTCGTGCATGCCACCCTGGCCGGCTTCTGTCTGACGAGCATGCTGGAAAACTAGCCACCGACCAACTCCTGATCAACGCTGTCAGCCAATTGCAGAGAGCTCTGATCAGATTGTTCTGAAAAAAAAAAAAACTCATAGTGTTTACCAAGCTTATTTAACTCCTGATGCTGCTTTGTTTCGGGATTTCAGATAACTAAATTGCAACACATACAATGCATTCAATCAATTCCAAGCCTAAATTCCCATGTATTCCAGATATGTAAATATTAAAAATAATAATTCAATGCAAATTACATACAGTTAGCAAAAAAAAATTAAAAAAATACTTCTGTGCTGATATCAACTTCCTTTATTTTTTGTTCAGGTACTTATGTACCATGGTATAATTTACATTTAGGCACAACACCAGGTTATAAAAACATACCTTTTTTTTAGTACAATCAATCATCATTTATACATACAATTTGCATTAGCTGTAGAGCTTTGCTGTCAATCCAACACTAAACATGCTTTCATTCGTTTGATGCTGCTCAGTCATTGACCAATCACTTTTTCCTCTGACACTGAGAGTCCCTTAAGTGTCCGTTTAGGTGTCCTAGAAGCACAAGATACACTAATTCTGCACCCTTCATCCACTAGTGCAGCCTTTCCATTAGTGCAGACCCTACATTGGTGGTGAATAAGAAGAATGCCACCTTTACACTCAGCTAAAAAGATCATTGTTGTCATGCAGCTGGCTATGCCAAGTGGTGTTGGATCCAGAACTATGCAGGCACCATCTAATGGCAGGTCAATCAGGCATAGCTCAGGAAACTTGTAGCATTATCTGGAGGAACCCTATTTTGGAATGCTCTAGTACAGGGGTCTCCAAACATTCTAAACAAAGGGCCGGTTTATTGTCCTTCAGACTCTTGGAGGGCCGGACTTTGGCCAGCGGGAGTAAAAAATTTCCTGGCATTAGTGGGAGTAAACATCTGGTATTAGGGGGAGGAATAGTGCCCCATTGCTGGTATCATAGGGAGGAATAGCACTCGATTAGTGGTGTCGGTGGGAGAAATGGTGCTCCATTGTCGGTGTCAGATGGCAGAATAGTGTCTCGTATCATTGGGAGGGATAGTGCTCCAAGGGCCAGATAAAGGCAAGCAAAGGGCCACATCCGGACCTCGGGCCACAGTTTGGAGACCACTGAGGATACTCCATAGACATATATAGATCTCTTAGGTTGGTGTCCATAGCATCTCTCACCTTTAGGTCTGTCACAGTTGTGCCAAGTACAACATGGTGTCTGTATCTGTCTCATTGCAATCAAAATAGTGACATCTGTTTTTGCTGGAATTATTCTTTAACATTTAGTTACAGTGCAGTGTTTACTGATCTGCATGGACTGTCATGGCAGCAAGTTACTTCAGTTGATCCATAGATAGTAGAGAAGTTGACTGGAACTCAGACCAAATATTCTCTTACAAGAAAAATAAATGCAAGGAAACATGTTATTGGCTGCTTTTGCTTTTCTTCCCATGGTGGACATGAATACTTTAGAGTTTATATCCTGTTCTCATAGACATTATAAAGTGTCTTTATACCCCATTTATTCAGTTTTGTGTAATCATTATATGCTTAACAAGATCCTATGGAGGCTGTTCTGTCTGTTACAAGTTTATTAATCAAGGAGAGTTACTTCAAACTATTTCTTTCATTTAGAGATTTACTTTACTGTCACCACCCAGCAGTAGTTTATGGGTTATATTGCCCAAAATCCCCATCCAATTGCATCTCTGTTCACAGTGACATGTTACATTGTAACGCAAGGCTGCGTTTGGGACTGTCAGCAAGTTTTGAAAGCGTGGATTAAATATTTATTGTGGCCATGGAGCGCAGAGAGGGTGGTTGGAGCTATAGCCAGCTGGTAAGAGATGCCAGCTTACTCTAGAGAGCAGCACTGTGTTACAAGCAGGAGGCGCACGCTAACAAAATGTGGCAACTTAACCCTCTGGTAGCCAGGAAACCAAGTGCCCTGACATGCTTTCCAAAATGAAAATTCATTTATGAAAATTATACAGCTGTGCAAATATTTTTATTATTATTATTATAATTATTTCCCTTTACTTCTCCAAGTCAAACGTGATAAAATGGCAACATGAATCACAAGTGGGGGATTTACTAAAACTGGTGCACTCAGAGTCTGATGCAGCTGTTCATGGTAGCCAATCAGCTTCTAACTTCAGCTTGTTCAACTAAGCTTTGGTAATAAAACCTGAAAGCTTGGTTTCTATGCAGAATCGCACTCGATTTTGCATGTTTCAGTTTTAATAAATAACCCCTAAACAGTGCAATACCCTTTTCTAGGGATGAGCCGAACACCCCCGCGTTCGGTTTGCACCAGAACCGTAGAACAGACCGACCGTTCGCATGAACATTTAGAATATAGAACATATATCAATGGAAAAAAGTTTAAAAAACTGTCGTTTTTTTCAGGAGCAGGACTCCTGAAAAAATGGCAGTTTAAAAAAAAAAAAATTCCATTGATACATGTTCCCTCGGGCAAGACCCGGGTTCTCAAAGACGTTTTTCACGGGCAAACTATAGACACCCAGCAGGTACAATATTTAAAGGAATTTTTATTTTATTTTTTTAAGTTAAGCATCATTAAAATCACTGCTCCAGGACCATAGATTTTATTGATGCTTAAATAAAAAAAAAGAAAGAAAGATTCCTTTAAATATTGTACCTGCTGGGTGTCTATACCTGTGATAATGTCTTTAAATAGCACAATCACCTGCCTGCCAGTAAATTAGGAAGAACTGATCTAGCTAAGCTTTACAGTGTATAAATATATGTACAACTCCTAGGGATGTATATATATCCTCTACACACTGTAAATTAAGCTAAACTGACTAGCCTGCCTGCCTGCTCTATCTAGCTATCTAAAAAGACAATCTCTCTGTCTCTCTGACTGCTTTCATTAACAAGCCGGAACACACTACACGAGGCCACCCAGCAGGCGGCCTTATATAGTGTGGGGCATGTGCTAAAGCCCTGAGCCATAATTGGCCAAAGCCACCCAGGCTTTGGCCAATTATGGCTCTTTGTTTTTTGCGCGCTGTGATTGGCCAAGCATGCGGGACATAGAGCATGCTTGGCCAATCATCAGCGCGCATTGCCGCAGTGAATTATGGGCCGTTTTGCGTCACTCAAATTTGGCATGAACGACCGCTTTTGTTCGAATTTCGACGAACGTACGAACAGACAATGTTCGAGTTGAACATACGTTCGTATCGAATGCGAAGCTCATCCCTACCCTATTTCAACCAGTTTGATTTCAGTTCCTTTCAGTTTATTAACAGTCACATCTTTCCATACACGACACATTCAACAGTAGTATTAAATACCATATCTAACTGAACTATTGAAAGTGGCTGAACTTTGGAGGTAATTTGTGCAATATAATCATTTTGAAATTATAAATATATCAAGTTAAGTAGATATTTACCCGAGCAATCATTTTATTTCAATTTCAGATAAGTGACTTGTCACTTTACAATTCACTTCTTTAAACATTTTGTATAAATTATCCTATTTTTTAGTCTGAATTAAGAAAGTATGTAGTGCCAACGGAAATTACACAAATGTGTCTGATTGACAGGTTGCTATAGCATTGGGGCAGGTACTTCCACAGATATCGACCTGTCAGGAAGAAGGAGAGCTGTGCAGAGGCATTATTGCACAGGTGCATTCTGTCTGAACCCCTAACACTCATTACCAATAACTGGAAGCTTTCAGATTTCTTACAATGTGAAACCTGGAGCCAAGAGTGATGATAAAGGTTTTTGGAAGAAAGAGATGTAGATATTGAGTTGATTTACTACAGGTGTTGAGAATCTTCACTAAATAAGTGAAGTAAATATTCACTTTAATTATTCAATCATGTGAAACATAGATTTATGTATCTATTTTATCTGCACATGATTAGGATTCAAAATAAACATAGCTACAATTTATTGAGCAACTCCTTTAGTAAACCAACCACAATGAATCTTGGTACTGTAGCATAAGAGTATTATAGGTTCCCTTTAAACCTATACCTCAAGATGCCTTTTAAATGTGTAGTACAAATAGATATACCGATAGTTGCCTTTCGGTTTCTAAGAAAAAAACAATAAAGAATGTAATATCCCTGGTACTTATCCCTTTTAAGGGTCATTGATATACTTTTTTTTATATAGTATACATTTTAAAGCTGTTGTAAACTTGTTTTATACTCCTTAAAAAAAAAAACTGTTTTGGCAAGGACATGCAGTACTGTGGAGCCCCCAATAAAATAGGTACAAAAGCTACATTCATACTTCTAATCGGACACATGATTTCAATAAATGCACCAACTCTTTAAAAAGTAAGATAATATATTAGGAGAGTAAAAGCCGCCATTTACAAGGTAGAATCTTGGATTATACATGGGGTTTGATTTTAGTCCAGCACAAATCACTTTTTTTTATATTTACTAAAGATAAGCTAAAATGTTTCATACAAAGAAAACACTATTTTCTGAAGACATTTTAGAAGGATTCATATTTTTAAAGAGAAACATTATTCTCAAAATACATTTTTGAAGGATTCATATTTTTAAAGAGCAAGTCCAGGCAAAACATCAAGACAGTAGATGAGCTGCTAAGATTACCCAGAAAGCATTGAACTGTTCCAACAACAAGTTACTACACAATACACTTTCCATGCACTATTGGGGTGGATTTACTATAGGAAAACAGACTGTGCATTTTGCATGTGTAGTATCACTCAGCTTAGTGAATGTGGTGAAACTTCACTTTGTAAAGAATACCCAGTTAGGTGCAACAAACTGAATTGTTTGCTTGCACGTAATTGGATAAATGGAAATCAGCAGAGCTTCACCACATTCACTAAGCTCTGGGGCAAATAAGAGCAACTGTATTTAAAGTGCACAGTCTTTAGTAAATCAACCTTTAGTAAATCAACCCCAATAGTGCCTTAAGAATGTTTTGTGCAGTAATTCGTCTTTGGAAAAGTTCAATGCTTTCTGGGTAATCTTAGCAGCTCATTTCCTGTCTTGACTTTTTTCCTGGACCTAAATCAGCCCCCGTGATTCTTTAGTTCAGCTTCATTTGTATGCCGTCTGCCAGCGCGTAAGAGGTAGGTGCAGGAGGTGCAAAGGACAAGGTAGACACATACACAGGCCATTTTGTAACAAGACCAAGGAGCAAGGTGGTTAGCATAAGCAATTCTATTCCATAATTGGATTCCAACATTTTAATTGAATCTGACATGGTGTTTCCAGATTACCAAGTTATTGGTAGCAAACTGTTTTAATTTTTCACAATAAAAGAACTAGTGTCCTGAAACAACTAGATTGAAAACGTAATACTATTTTTCAGGATGGTGTTGTATAGGTGTCAGATTTAACTGGGGTATACCTTCACCACTTAAGGACCGCCTCCTGCACATATACGTCGGCAGAATGGCATGGCTGGGCACAAGCACGTACAGGTACGTCCTCTTTAAGTGCCCAGCCGTGGGTCGCGGGTGTAAACACAGCTTCCCCGTTCTTCACCGTGGCGCAATCATCGTCACACCTATAGCCACACCCCCCTAGAGTTAGAAACAGAGATGAGGTCACACATAACCCCTTCAGCTCCCCCTTGTGGTTAACTCCCAAACTGCAATTGTCATTTTCACAGTAAATAATGCATTTTTAATGCATTTTTTGCTGTGAAAATGACAATGGTCCCAAAAATGTGTCAAAATTGTCCGAAGTGTCCGCCATAATGTCGCAGTCACGAAACAAAAAGCGCTGATCGCCGCCATTAGTAGTAAAAAAAAAAATAATTGCAATAAAACTAAAAATAAAACAAAAATGCAATAAAACTATCCCCTATTTTGTAAACGTTATACATTTTGCTCAAACCAACCGATAAACGCTTATTTCGATTTTATTTTTTACTAGAAATAGGTAAAAGAAGAATACATATCGGCCTAAACTGAGGAAAACATTTTTTTTTAATATACATATATATATTTTTGGGGGATATTTATTATATCAAAAAGTAAAAAATATTGCATTTTTCTCAAAATTGTTGCTCTATTTTTGTTTAGAGCTCAAAAAATAAAAACAGCAGAGGTGATCATATACCACCAAAAGAAAGCTCTAATTGTGGGAAAAAAAGAACGCCAATTTTGTTTGGGAGCCACATCGCACGACAGCGTAATTGTCTGTTAAAGCGACGCAGTGCCGAATCGCAAAAACTGTCCGGGTAATTTAGCTGCCTAAAGGTCCAGGTCTTAAGTGGTTAAAGGAATACTAAAGGTACATGTTTTTTCACCTTAATGCATCCTATGCAAAAAAAATCCGACAATATCGCCCGCCCCCCAGCCCCCCTGTTTTACTTACTTGAGCCCGTTCACCTGCTGCGCTCGCCCCCGGCATCCTGTTCGCCGCTCAGCCTGGTCGTTGATTGGCTAGAGTAGATGGATTGAAAGGATTGTGGGCAGGACCAGAGACAGCCACCGAGGACCCCAGAAGATGTGGATCGGAGCCACTCTGTGCAAAACGAGCTACACAGTGGAGGTAAGTATAACATGTTTGTTATTTAAAAAAATAATAATTCTCTTTACAACCCCTTTAAGCGCCACTAAATTTGATACGTCATATAACGTAAAATAATATATATTGTAACACACCATATATGATATCGATTTTATACAAAGTTGCAAGGTTTCGGCAATGATTGTTTTTAGTCCATCAAACGATTTATTTAATACTTGATAAATAACTAATGTTGTTTTTTTATTTTCAAATACTACTAGAGCCAGAGCTATTTATTTCATGTTTTAAAATGCCATGCACAGAGAATTGCTTCCACTACCAACTCTACAGGTATTGCTGTTTAACAGTACTGCCACATACAGGCTAACGTTTGTACTGCAGTTTACGTGAAAGTGTGAGACATGTCAGTTATTCCATTGCAGGAAATGGTGCCTTGAAGGGGCACACCTGCTTTAATTTCTACCATCAATCATCCATCGCAAACCATGCAGATGCAAAATCCTTTACACTCCTGAACGATTTTGCATGAAAGTTTTACTACAAACAGGTCAGGAAAGGCCAGCAAAATGTGAAACCTGATACATGGTGTCTTTATGTGTTAAAGCTTTCATGCAGGTGTAACTTGCTGTAACGCATATTCTGGTTTATGACAGATGAAAGTGCTAACACGCACGCAGCTAACTGCTGCTATGTATATGGCCTCCTTAGCTCCTGTACACAATGCATTTTCCATATGTCACCAGTCTGTCACATAGTATTACAGATCGCACCACATTTTTATATTGGTTCAATAATTGGGTTGGGGTACATAGAGAAAATGGGCAGAAAGCCTAGCTACATAAAAAAAGACAAGAGTGGTATTCTCATTATATACCTGATAGTAATTGTATCTAGACTCAGCAAAATAATAGTTTATTTTTGTATCATATTAAAATAGTGTGACTCTTCAAAGTGTATACAAATATTGAGCCATGATCAAAAGGGAGTCATTTATTGCATGTTGTATAGATGTAGTTGTTAATTGTTGTTGTCTGTAAAACACTTTGGGCTTGATTTAGTAAAGGCAAATAGACTGTTCACTTTGCAAGTACAGTTGACCTCTGCAAGGGAATTTGCTTCAAAGGTGAAGCTTCACTTTGCAAAGAATACCCAATCACATGCAAGGAAAAAAAAATGCATTTTTGTTTGCACATGATTGGATGATGGAAGTCAACAATTCTTCCCCTTATTTACTAAGATCTGAAGCAAATTCTCTTGCAAACTACACAGTCTATTTGCTTTTAGTAAGTCAATCCCGTTGCCTTTATAGAACTCAACTTAAAAATTCTGATTTAGTATCAATACACATTTTCTGCTTTTCTGCAGTAAAACAGACCACTATTTTAAATTCATATTTATTTTCATTTAATTTCATTGCCACTGCTATAGAACATTCTTTTACATAAAGAGACACCTAATTCATATACCCTCCAGTTTAAACAGAAATTCCTTAAAAATAATACTTATCACAATTAAAAATATTGATGTGAGATTGGAAGCTAAGATCCTCCAAAGCAAAGATGCATTGTGGTTTCAGGCAAAAGAAGCGGAAACTATTCTGCTAATTAGGGCCATCCATCCTGTAGCATTGTGATGTATCACACACCAATGCACAGATGTGAACTAATATGTGTGTTGCAGTATGTTCCAATAAAAAACAAAAAGTGCATGTCCATGTTTTTTATAAATTAACCACTTCAGCCCCGGACTATTTTGCTGGTCAATGACCGGGCCACTTTTTGCGATTCGGCACTGCGTCGCTTTAACTGACAATTGCACGGTCGTGCGACATGGCTCCCAAACAAAATTTTCCTCAAATATAGAGCTTTCTTTTGGTGGTATTTGATCACCTGTGCGGTTTTTATTTTTTGCGCTATAAACAAAAATAGAACAACAATTTTGAAAAAAAAAAAAATGTTTTACTTTTTGCTGTAATAAATATCCCCCAAAAATATATAAAAAAACAGTTAAGGCCGATACGCATTCTTCTACATATTTTTCATAAAAAAATCGTAATAAGCATTTATTAATTGGTTTGCGCAAAAGTTAGGAAGGAAAAGGTTAGTGAACACACAATGCACTAGCTTAAAGCGGATGTCCGGCCAAAAAAAAATATTAAAAGCCAGCAGCTACAAATACTGCAGCTGCTGACTTTTAATATTAGGACACTTACCTGTCCAGGAGTCCAGCGCCGTCACTCTGCTACCCCCCCGGCATCGACTGTGAGGGAACCAGGCAGTGAAGCGCCCCGGCTTCACTGCCTGGTTCCCTACGGCGCATGCGCGAGTCGCGCTGCGCCCGCCGATTGGCTCCCGCTGTGTGCTGGGAGCCGAGTGTTCCCAGTACACAACGGGCAGCGACGGGATGTGATGCAATGCCCATCTTTTGCCCGTGAATGCTGGGCCGGAAGTGGGTGCAAATACCTGTCTTTAGACAGGTATCTGCACCCCCCTCCCCCCTCAAAGGTGTCAAATGTGACACCGGAGGGGGGAGGGTTCCAATCAGCGCGAGTTCCACTTTAGGATGGAGCTCCGCTTTAAAGGAACCTAGTTACAAAATAAGAAACAAACCTTTACAACCCCTTTAAAGCGGTTTATTTTTTATTTTTTTAACCTCCCTGGCGGTATGATTTTTTCAGATTTTAGGTGCTGAAAGCGGTACCATTATTTGCAAGGAAATTTGGCGTTTTATACTGTAGGCCTGTAATTCTTAGGAATAACTCACTTAAATCTGACCAAACAAGAGTCTAATAGGCATCCCGGGTATGACATTTTTTTTAAAACAAAATGATAAATTATAATATAATAAATAATTATAAATAATTATAACAAATAATAATATAATTATAATAAAAATTATTCAATAATGTAATCAAATCAAAATCACTGAAATTTGCTCAGTTGCAGAATTGTCGCTGTCATTATTTATTTATTTTATGACGAATTTCCCCACAAATCGCTATCGCTCAATTCTGCAAGTGATTATAATTAATTATCGCTGTTTTTTAGCTGCTCTAAAACCATTTTTGACATAAAGGGACACTTTTGGTTGCTATAGACAATCTACAGTTTGCAGGCAGAAAGAACAGTTTTTATTATATAAAAGTGCATGCAGAACACAGGGCAGACCACTAGGGACAGGGGGGGTGTGTATTTTTTACATACAGTACTGTAATCTATAAGATTACAGTATACTGTATGTAATGTGGACAAAGAAAAATGGATAGCCACACTCCAAAACCTGATGGGTGGTCTTTTATTCAATAGACAGCATGTACAAAAATAGGGTCACAGCAGTAGAAAACAAGGAACAGCCGACGCGTTTTGCACTGGATCAGTGCTTATTCATGGCTAATGGAGCATTAAAACTGTTATGTATATATAGAACATAGGGTGAACATGTGACCAATCTCAATTGATTGGCCGGGAGGAGCCTATGGTATTAGGACAACCCCTGATGCCAATGAGATAATCACATTGCACCTGTGCACACCAAAGCAAGACAAAACAAATACACACAAATGTGAAACCAATAATCAAAATGCATAAATAATAGCACATTATAAACATAATGCACAAATAAAATACTATATATATATGTGGTACATACATAGTACTAAAGTGACACAAAATGGTAAAACATAAGGCAATGAAGAAGATGAATAAAATAAAAGCTAAAGACGATACAATTCAAACCACAGTAGGCTGTAAAAAGAGCATAAGATAGACTATGCAAGTGATATATATAATGGTGAATAAACAAATAAATATGAATAAAAGTGAAAATTAATGTAAATGTGTATATCGATATGAATGAAAACATATGTAATGAAATGAAGCACTAGATCTATCTAACAGCTTGTTCGATGGAAAATAGCAGAAAGAATAGATCGATGTACTATCTCTACAAACACCTAGTTTTGTGTGCTTTGGTTTACAATTAATTCCTGTGCATCATACACCTTTTTAACCACTTAAGGACCCCGGCACGCACATATACGGCCACAACATGGCTTGTACAGGCACAAGGGCGTAAATTTACGTCCCCGCCTTCGTGCGGTTCGGGGGTCCCCACCCCCCCTGTCACAGTGTCACTGAATGCAGTGCTCTAATCACTGCATTTAGTGTCAGTGTGACAGGCAGTGTAAAATCAGTTAGTGTTAGGTTCAGGATAGCCCCCCCACCCCCCTAATAAAGTTTTAACCCCCTGATCACCGCCCTGGTTAACCCTTTCACTCCCTATTGCCAGCGTCACTAAGCGATCATTTTTCTGATCGCTGTATTAGTGTCGCTGTTCCCGCTAGGTAGCTATTTTTTTTTTATCGCAATTTTTTTTTTTTTTACTAAAGACATGTGGCTAAATAAATTTTGGCCTAAATGTTTGACTAAAATTTAGTTTATTTGATTTTTTTTTAACAAAAAGTAAAAAATAGTGTTTTTTTTCAAAAATGTCGCTCTATTTTTGTATATAGCGCAAAAAATAAAAATCACAGAAGTGATCAAATACCACCAAAAGAAAGCTCTATTTGTGGGAAGAAAAGGACGCAAATTTTGTTTGGGAGCCACGTCGCACGACCGCGCAATTGTCTGTTAAAGCGACGCAGTGCCGAATCGCAAAAACACCTTGGGTCATTTACCAGCGTATTGGTCCGGGTCTTAAGTGGTTAAACAATGTTAGAGATCATATGTAGCAATGTACATTTTTCTACCTCCTACATAACATATATATGTATACACGCCTATATATATGTATATATTTATATATATTTTTTTTGGGAGCATCCTTCCGCACCAATGGAACACCATATACTGGCTTTCAGTTAACCAGTTCTATTTTCAGCCTAATTAAGTCCTTTCGGATGCACCCTCTAGATTGCTTTGGTGTGCACAGTTGCAATGTGACTATCTCATTGGCATCAGGGGTTGTCCTAATACCATAGGCTGCTTCCGGCCAATCAATTGAGATTGGTCACATGTTCACCCTATGTTCTATATATACATAACAGTTTTAATGCTGCATTAGCCATGAATAAGCACTGATGCAGTGCGAAACGCGTCGGCTGTTCCTTGTTTTCTACTGCTGTGACCCTATTTTTGTACATGCTGTCTATTGAATAAAAGACCACCCATCAGGTTTTGGAGTGCGGCTATCCATTTTTCTTTGTCCTCATTTTGCTTAGTTCCCCGCCAGCACCCTCGATATCCTGCACCACCTGTAACCACACAGTGATCCCACCTGGAGCGGTGACTCCTTTCTCTATCGTTACTGTATGTAATGTTTGTTTACATTTTTGAATATGGTGCCGTTCTCCGCCCCCGTGCGTCGTAACGTCGCAGGGAGCGAAGATCGACAGCACACGGGGACACTGTGTGAATCGAGCGAGCACCCGCTTGCTCACACAGCGCGGATGCATCACTGGATCCAGGAACAAGGTAAGTAAACCTTGCCTGTGGATTCTACGAGGCGAGCCTGAGTCTGACAGCACAGAAATTTAACCCAGAGTCAGACTCGGGAATACCGCCAGGGGGGTTAAGTCAGCAGCTACAAACATTAACTTTTAATAAGGACACTTATCTGTCCAGGGAGCCCGTAATGTCACCCCCCGAGGCTGATCCGTCCATCGGATCGGGTGCAGGCGCCGCTATTCTAGTTAAGGAAAACTGGCAGTTTTCTGCGCATGTGCGAGTTGCATGGTGCTTTGTAAATGGCCAGCTTTCTTCTGGGACACACACAGGTCCCAGAAGACAGCAGGGGGGGCTCACCGAAGAAGAGGATATGACGTCCGGATGGATTGGAAGTAGAGGCTGAACTTCATAAAAAGGTAAGAAAATTCTACTATTCAAAATGAGGGGTGGAGAGGTGATCTTTTGTTTTAGACCACCTCTCAAAAGTGGGTGGAACTCCGCTTTAAGACATTAAGTGGCTACAAAGAGACTGTATGAGAACAGCAACACTGAAATGTAATAAATAAATAATAAGTATTTTATTAAAAAAATAAAATAAAAATGATGTGATAAACAGGGCTTTATCAAGCTAAATGCTATTCATTTTATATCTACTTTAGGGGTACGATTGTCCCTTTTGCAATTATTAGAAGCTTTTATATATGAATACCTAATACCTTATACCTTTACAGCAATATTATGCCTAGAATTGTTCAAAATATAAAAGTAAAATGCCCTGCTGATCTGGTGTTGTTTTTTTGACACTTCTGAAAGACAAAACTAATTTGAAATGTTCCCATGTAAGCATTTAAAAAAAAAAAAATGAAAATAGAAGATTACATAAGTTTGAGACACGATTGTTTACTTATCATTTACAGAAGCCAACATTATCAGCCTAATTCCCTGACAACCTATTGCTAGATTTTCAATATTAAACGTATTCCAACTCTTCAAAATGTTTGCTTTCCGTGGTCGGAATTGTTTTTATTTACTTAGATGTCATCTCTTCTCATGCACTGATTAATTAGCAATGTTAATTGAAACAATATTTCGTATTATGAACCACCTCCTTGGAATCAAAAGAACTTCATATTTCTACCATTCCCTAGGGATAAAGGTTAACCAAGTTTATTCCCCCCTCCCCCCCACAGAGATATTGAGCAAATCGAATGCGTCTTGTTAGTCTCATTTTGGAAGTGGAAGAAAAGCTTTTCCCCCGGCGGCTTTGGAAACATTAATAAATCCACAATAAATAAAATCACATCTAATACCATAACTGGTTTTCCTTGGCATAGGAAAAGCTACAGGCCGCATCATGATGTGAAATAGCTTCAGTCTGCAAAAGCCTACCTCCTATTTGCTAAGTAAACTTGGCTTGCTAAAATTCCTGTGTGCAGCCATTAATACAATCGTCCTTGACAGCGTTTAATTAAATTGCTCTCACCCCATACTAAATTCATTAAAACTAGTTTGGTGCGACTGTTCCAGCAATGAATGGGAGACCTTTTATTCCCTTCCATATCTTACAGGAGGTACAGATGTACGCTGCAATATCCCATTTCTGTCTTATTGTGCTAAAGGAATCTCATGGGTAACAAACATTAATAGAAAACACACATGGTTCTTTTTAATTTAATCATTTTTTGTTTAGAAAATGTACACAAACATGCAAGTATAAGAAAAGCACATACATTATTACCCCAGTGTAATAGTGCCCTCCAATTCTATCACAAGCATAAAGCTATCAGTGATCATTTAATTGGTATATCAGTTTATTTGTTTTCTGTTAACCACTTGAGCTCCGGAAAGGTTTTACCCCCCCCCCTTCTTAATCAGGCCATTTTTTGCTATTTGGCTCTGCGCAAATTGTGCAGTGATGCAGTGATGTACCCAAACAAAATTGCACAGATTCACAAAGCACTTACGCCGACGTAAGTCCAAATTTGAGCCGGCGTATCTGTGCGCCAGACCCACAAACCAACATACTCCTAAAAACTGGCCACCCTACGTAGCTTACTTACCCCGGTGTAGCGTGGGCGCACTTTTCGTCTGGAAGCATGTTGCTGCTCCCATTGATTAGGCATATAAACATGCAAATGAGGGAAATACGGCGATTCAAGAACGTACGTGCGCCCGGCGCATGCTGCGCGAGGTGCACGTTAATTGTACGTCCGGCGTAAAGTTATTCCCCATAGATGAGGAGCAACCCGGCAACAGACATGCAAAAGTCGGGACCAGAGAACACAGGCCGCCGTATTGGGCGTACATGGTGATCCGGCGTAGCTTAGGCAGTTGTGCCGGCGTGGTTGTAAGCATGCACATAAGAGTGCAGTTTCATGCGTCCACGGCATGGCAACTTTTACAGTGCATACGCAGTTCGTGATATGCCAGACGTAAAACACTGCACCATGCTTGGACTATTATTTGCATGGGGTCACACCCACTACCACCTACACCGGCCTGCGCCTTAGAAAAATACGCCATGCCGACGCAGCGTTGGGAGCAATAGCTTGCTGAAAACAGTGCTTGCCTCTCCGCACTGCGTCAGCGTGACGTACGGCGTTTGCGCTCCGGCGGCGTTATGTGCGCCCAACTCTCTGTGAATCTGGGCTAATGTGTTTATTTATTTTTTACACAAATAGAGCAAACTTTTGGTGATATTTGATCACTTCTGTTTTTTTTTTTATTTCTTTATTCTACAAATGAAAAAATACAATTTGGAAAAATCTTATTTTTTTTACTTTTTCTGCTATAAAATATATACTAAATCCCAATTCCTTACTTACCTTGTCTCCTGGATCCTGCGATGTCTCCCTGCTGTGTGAGCGAGCTGTCTCTTCGCTTGATTCACACAGTGCCCGTGTACCGCCGGCTCAGTTTCAAACTTTATCATACTCGGGATGTCTATTAGACTCTTGTTTGGACCAATTTAAGTGAGTTATTTCTAAGAATTACAGGCCTACAATATAAAACGCCAAATTTACATGCAAAATAATGGTACCGCTTTCAGCACCTAAAATCTGAAATAATCGCCAGGAAGGTTAAAAATGAACACACATTTTGGTGATATTTGATCACTACTGTTTCTTTTTATTTATTTATTTATTCTATAAATGAAAAAATATTTTTTTTTAACTTTTTCTGCTATAAAACATATAATAAATTCCTTCATAAATTTAGGCCAAAATGTATTGCGCTACAAGTCTTTGGTAAAAAAAAAAGTCCAAATATGTGTAAATGTATTGTTTTGCATGAATATTATAGCATCTACAAACAAAGGGAATTTTTACTTATTTACTTATTATACTAGTGATGGCGGCAATCAGCGACTTATAGTGGGACTGTGGGAGTGCAGGGTACAATCTGACACTGACGCTGGGGGGGAACTGACACTGACATTAATACAGTGATCAGTGTTAATAATATACACTGTTACTGTACTAATGACACTGGCTAGTTAGGGGCTATCAAGGGGTTACCTGTGTGCTTACTATGTTTACTGTGCATTATTTTAATGGAGCGATGTGCCAGTTTTTACTCTCTGCTTAGCAGGGAGAAAAGAACAGCACATTGCTGCTGTCTGTAGAGAGCTCTGTGTTGTTTACCAACACAGGACTCTCTTATTTCATTCACTCAGCAGATCAGCGGGTGCTGGCCATAAATCATTGGCCGGACCCCGCTGATCGGCTTGTACTGTAGCAAGTGACAAAACAGCCAAGGAGGTAAGTGAGCGTGCACCCGATACCTGGAAGTGCTGGATCACGCACATGTACGTGATGCAGCACAGTTGTTAAAAGAACCTATACATTACAAAGTGCTCTAAAGGGAAATTGTTCTGAAAGAATATACTGTGTGTAAAGCTGCTGATTGCGGCATCCCTCACTGTACTGTGGACTGCACGCTGGGGGAAAAATTACCACATGGGTTATGTTACTGCAGATAAGATTTCTGCTCAGCAATATTCACACATAAATATGAAAAAGTGGAAAGATCAATCTCAGCATTTGTGTAATTACACTTAGATGTTACTGTCCCCTGCCCCCACCACCCCCTGCCAGTCTTGTAAGCACCTGTCCAGAGAGATATCATCAGCAAGGTCCCAGAGCTGATATCAAAATCTTCAGAGTTGGCAGTGAGCATGCGCTGTGTACTCTCTATAAAATTTGATGGAGAGTTTGTACACCACCAGAGCACCAAAGGTGTAATTACACTTTTGAGGAGTGTGTAGAAACTGAAGAAAAAATATAAAAGGAATAAAAGATAAAATTGTTTGTCAAGGAAATAATTTTGGCTCAGAGAACCTGTATTCACCTTAACCTCCCTGGCGGTATGATTCTGTCTGGAATTACGTACCAAAAGCGGTACAATTATTTGCATGGAAATTTGGCGTTTTATACTGTAGGCCTGCAATTCTTAGGAATAACTTGCTTAAATCTGTCCAAACAAGACATCCTGGGTATGATAAAGTTTGAAAAACAAAATCATATTTTTTTATATAATAAAAAACTATAAATAATTATAACAAATTATAATGTAATTATAATAAAAAATATTCAATAATGTAATCAACTCAAAACCACTGAAATTTGCTCAGTTGCAGAATTGTCGCTGTCATTATTTTTATTTTTTTATGATGAATTTCCCCACAAATCGCTATCGCTCAATTCTGCAAGTGATTAAAATTTATTATCGCTGTTTTCTAGCTGATCTAAAACCATTTTTGACATAAAGGGACACTTTTGGTTGCTATGGGCAATCTACAGTTTCCAGGCAGAAAGAACACTTTTTATTATATAAAAGAACATGTAGGGCACAGGGCAGACCACTAGGGACAAGGGGGGTGTGTATTTTTTACATACAGTACTGTAATCTATAAGATTACATTGTACTGTATGTAAAGTGTTTGTTTACATTTTTGAATTTGGCGCCGTTTTTCCGCTTCCGTGCGTCGTAACGTCGCAGGAAACGGAGATCGGCGGCACACGGGGACGCTGTGTGAATCGAGCGAGCACCCGCTCGCTCACACAGCGGGGATGCATCGCTGGATCCAGGAAGAAGGTAAGCCAGCGCGCGCTGCAGGCTCTGCATGGCTACCCCGTGCGTGACTCGGGGATACCGTTCTTAGCAGAAAAAACCCACCCCGAGTCACGCACGGGGATACCGCCAGGGAGGTTAAAGATGTTGTAAACCCTTACACACCACTTTTTCCTACAGGTAAGAATATAATAAGGCTTAACTGTAGGTATTGTAAATATCTCCTAAACCTGCACAGTTTAGGAGATATTTACCATGCATGCGCACTGAAGAAAGGGCACAATAGTAATAATGCCTATCTGCCGAACCTGTCTTGGCTGGCCCGGTGTGACATCACTTCTGCGTATGCACATGACTTCAGCTAACCTGGCACACACAGGTGTTGTGCCAGAATGTAAACTGAGTTGCCCTTGTGTAGCTTAGTGTACCATCTAAAGAAGAGTAGGCAGGTAGATTTATTTTATTGCAGAAGAGACATTGCATGTAAATGTCTCTTCTGCAATAAAGAACATGTCTGCTTGCAGTTTATGAGACGTAACTTCCGCTTTAAAATTCCCATTGCTTGGCTGTCATGCTGAATAACTTTTATCGGAATATTTTTTTTTGGCACTTTAAGGACCAGCATTAGCATTACTACTTTAGTAAACCAATCTCTTATGCCTTGTACACACAATCGTAATTTCCGATGGACTTTTTCCATCGGAAATTCCTACCGTGTGTGTGCCCCAATCAGAGAAATTCCGAAAAATTCCATCTGAGATTAAATATAGAACATGTTCTATTTCCGTCGGAATTCCGATGTGCTTTTGGCCTTGCAAAAGCCTGATCGTGTGTACGGGGCATTAGGGTCTATTTGGGTCTATGCTTATCATGCATTAGTGTGTTTCCTTTGTGCATTAATGTGCTTTTTGACCCATTTTCAATGCATTATGAATTTAGAATTTGTAATGAATAGGGTTAACAGTAGCTGACTAAAGTTTGTTAGTACCTCTTTGCACCTCATCAAAATGTGTGAAAGTTTAAAGTGTTGCCAGTGTCTTCTATTGGCCTCTCAGCGCACTAAAACAGAGAAAAAATTGGACATGTTATATTTAAAAAAATGTGCTACACTGTAGTATTGTGATGGGAATAGAAACTACCTTGATTATAGGGAACCACGACACATGAGTTTTTAGCATGCATTAAAAAGTAACAGTGTAAATAAGCCCTTAATGTCTTGGTGCAAAACAAGAGAGTAGTTGTGATTTTAAGTGCATGTAGTTGAGTTGGTTAATATGTAATAAAATGAAATACATTGCAAAAAAATATATTAAATTGCCATATTGAAAATGTTTTTGCTTTCTTCAGTCATCCTTATTCTCTAGTGGCTCATATTAGTAGTGATGAAAGCCTTTTTATGTGATATAACGATGAGTGTATTTATACAAGTTATAAAACTAGATATATTAGCAGTAAAACTATCCCATGCATTCTTTTATTATTTTTATTAAATGGTAATCTATAATGAAACACATTATTCGGCAACTTTATAGAACCCTATTTTATGGTTCGTAGAACCTTCACATGATATGCCAAATGTGCATATCGTATTTACAGTGAAAACATGTAAAATAAGGCTAGAGGTTAATAATAATTCAGGATCTGTAAAATGGTTTTGGTTCATTTTAAGAATATTTTCCAATTTTAACAAGTGTACACTATCCTTCCTGGTATATGAAGAGATAGATAGATAGATAGATAGATAGATAGATAGATAGATAGATAGATAGATAGATAGATAGATAGATAGACGGAAAGATGGACAAACAGACGGGTGGACCAGATGGGTAGGTAGGATAATGGATGGATAGATGATAGATAGATAGATAGACAGACAGATAGACAGACAGACATACAGACAGACAGACAGACAGACAGACAGACAGACAGACAGATAGATAGATAGATAGATAGATAGATAGATAGATAGATAGATAGATAGATAGATAGATAGATAGATAGATAGATAGATAGATAGATAGATAGATTGATATATCAATAGATAGATAGATAGATAGATAGATAGATAGATAGATAGATAGATAGATAGATAGATAGATAGATAGATAGATAGATAGATAGCATAGTTATCTGTCATAATAGTACATACTAAACAGACACAGCTTGTACACCATTGTAGCAAGAACTGCTGTTTAAAGCTTCATGTGAATATTAAGACACCAAAATTCATAAATGAATATGGTTATTGTGGTTGCCATTTTTGTACAGAAGGAAGGGCGCAGCTCTAAAAATAAATGCATTTGCTGACTGCTTTCTGCACAAAAAAAAAAAAAACCTTCACTGTATGGGAAGGCAGAGAACTAAAACCATGCAAATTTCCATGTCAGCATTAAGATTTGCATCCCTACTGTGCTGTTCTTAGCTGGCCTGTATTTGCATTGGTGATGAAGAGTGGAGAAGGAAATCGGTATTAATAGTTTATTGGCAGTTTAATGTCTTGGCACCTACCCTACCTATGAAATATAATAAACAGGAAGCCGAGTGATGCAGAGTCGCTCAATAATATTTTCAATCCAAACCTTTCAGCAGATTGCAAGACGACCTTCCTGTAGGACCATTAGCGCTCCCCGTTTATAGGTTGAAAGCACTTTAACCCTAAGAGTACCAGCGTGTTATACAGGTGACTTCTAGCTGGCCAAATAGGTTAAAAGATCTCCCAAGAAGTTACTTAAAAGATCGTATATTACAGATGATGATTAAGTGAGGCAGTTTTGTATTTTATTATTAGTATTACATTTAACAGTGTTTGTATAGCAGTTATATGTAAATTCAACTCTCATGCGTCATTGCCAACTCCCTATGATTTTCAGAGATGCTCCCTGCTTATTTAGAAATGTGTTTGTAGTCGTTGGAGACATATCATTGCCAGCTGTCCCTGATTTACAGAAATAACGTACTGCAAGCTTGTCCCAATCATTTTTTTTTCTTCTGGAAATGTCTGTGACATTTCGAAGTGGTCAACTTCAAAATGACGTTTTATTTTATATTACTAAGTTAATGATACCTTGTTCGAATATTTTTTTAAGGCAATCACAAATAATGCAAAACAAGTATTTCTTTAGACCTAACTAAATAGGAGTCTTTTAACCACTCAGTAGCTTGAGGTTAACCTCTAGCTGGCAATCACCTTATTTGTAACAGATGGATTTCAGGAGGGATACAGATGTGATCCTTATTAGTAAAGAGTTAATCTCAAGCTGTTAAATCATTAAAACTTGTCCTTATAGCTTTACTTACAAACAGACACAGGGTGATTTATACCCCATCCAGTCGTTTACTTTTAAATCAGAAAACGATAGAGTGTCTGTGGGCACTCCTCAACCCCTCCATAACTTCCTGGGAGGGTTTTTTTCTGGCAGAATGCTTTTGCTTTCCCCTTGAAATGATCTGATTCTGGGGTTATCTTTATTTATCTTCCCTTCCTTCTACATCCACATGTATGCTTTGCCAACCTGAGCATTCATGTTTATGAAAAATCTTTAGACACTTTGATTGTTTGCATGTCTAGACACCATCTGGTGTCTATGGGCACCTTTAGGCCTAAATCTAATTTATCAAACATGCCATGATCAATTTATAGTTTACCACAGTACTGCATTACTATGAATTATGGTTTATGTACATACTTTAGCATATTCTTTATATGATGGCAATTTTGCTACTATGTGAAGAATATATAAGTCCTGAATCTGGCCAGTTCCCTTTAGGGAGTACTAGTCCTTGCCAATTTAGGAGTAATACTACACTTTGAGGAGAAGAGAGGTGAGCATACTTACCTATCTAGAAAGGGTTAATGCACGCCAAACGCCAAGAGTGTGGTTTGTGTTTGGCCTTCCTAATTTCTGCATTTAGTTTCTCTAATTTCTGCTCTGCGTACCTAGATCCCATCTAGATAAGGTACAAAGGCATTCAGGAAGCGATGGGGGTAGCTTGTGGTACAGTCTTAACTAAGAAACAGCTGGTCATAGGGTGAAAGCAGAAACAGGGAGGGGTGCATGGGGTGCTGAACTGTTTAGCTACTTTTAAGAATAACTTCTTTGAGATTAAGGCAAAGGGTCACTGGGATGAATTTATTTTGAACACTGAGGTTACGGTTTTCTGTACAAGACCACCAGTGCTTATGCAGTTCCAAAAGCAGATTGCAATCTGCTCCGATCACCATGTGCTACAAAGCTACAATGACTGTGCATAAACCCTTGTCAGGTTACATGTAGCTCCCAGGGGTTATAGGACTACAAGTTCAGGGGTGCCCTGGACAGCAAGGGTAGCGTTTCATGATTCTTAACCATATCATAGCCTATTTAGAGCCTGTACGCACAGAAGTAATGTGAGATATTTGTCAATAATTTTTAAACATTGTGTGTTCAGATACTAAAGAAATAGACACTGTTTATAATCTTTCAGTCATGTGCACACCTTTTGCTCTTTAGTCAACTTTTTTCTGTCTGCAATATTGAATATAGAAGATATATATACACTCGCCAGCCACTTTATTAGGTACACCTTTCTAGTACCGAGTTGGACCCCCTGTTTGGATCCCACGGGACCCTTCCCAACCCCCCTCACCCCCAGGAATATTGAGCACCAGCCATCACTCAGTGATCTCATTGTCATGTTCAAGAAACTCGTTAGAGATGATTTCAGCTTTGTGACATGGTGCATTATCCTGCTGGAAGGAGCCATCAGAAGATGGGTACATTGTTATAAAGGGATGGACATGGTCAGCAACAACACTTAGGTAGGCCGTGGCTTTACACAATATCAAATTGGTACTAAGGGGCTCAAAGTATGCCAAGAAAATATCCCCCACACCATTATACCTCCACCAGCCTGAACTGTTAATACAAGGCAGGATTGATCCATGCTTTCACGTTATTTACGCCAAATTCTGACAATACCATCTGAATGTCGCAGCTGAAATCGAGACTCATCAGACCAGGCAAATTTTTTCCAACCTTTTTTCCAACCTCATACTGTCCAATTATGGTGAGTGCATGCAAACTGTATCATCAGTTTCCCGTTCTTAGCTGACACCGTCTGTGGTCTTCTGCTGCTGTAGCCCATTTGCTTCAAGGTTCAAAGTTTTGTGTGCTCAGAGATGGTATTCTGCATTCCTTGGTTGTACTGAGTGTTTATTTGACTTATGCCATGTACACACGATCAGTCCATCCGATGAGAACAGTCTGATGGACCGTTTTCATCGGTTAACCGATGAAGCTGACTGATGGACCGTCGCGCCCACACACCATCGGTTAAATAACCGATCGTGTCAGAACGCGGTGACGTAAAACACGACGTGCTGAGAAAAATGAAGTTCAATGCTTCCAAGCATGCGTCGACTTGATTCTGAGAATGCGTGGATTTTTAACCGATGGTCGTTCCTACTAACGATCCGTTTGACCTATCGGTTAGGAATCCATCAGTTAAATTTAAAACAAGTTCCCTTTTTTTTAACCGATGGATAACTAATCGATGGCGCCCACTCACAATCGGTTTGGTCCGATGAAAACGGTCCATCAGACCGTTCTCATAGGTTTAACCTATCGTGTGTACGTGGCCTTACTGTTGCCTTTCTATCATCTTGAACCATACTGCCCATTCTCCTCTGACCTCGGACATTAACAAGGCATTTTAGTCCACACAACTGCTGCTCACTGCATATTTTCTCTTTTTTGGACCATTCTCTGTAAATCCTAGAGATGATTGTGTTAGAAAATCTCAGTAGATCAGCAGTTTTTGAAATACTCAGACCTGCCCATCTGGCACCAACAGCCATGCCAAGATCAAAGTTGCTTAAATCCGCTTTCTTCCCCATTCTGATGAAAGGTTTTAACTTCAGCAAGTCGTCTTCACCATGTTTAGATGCCTAAATGCATTAAGTTGCTGCCATGTGATTGGCTGATTAGCAATTTGTATAACCAAGCAATTGAACAGGTGTACCCAATAAAGTGTCCAAGGAGTGTATATATACAGTATAATATAGACTCCTCACATTTTTGTAATTATTTTATTATATCTTTTCATGTGACAACACTGAAGAATTTACACTTTGCTACAATGTAAAGTAGAGAGTGTACAGCTTGTATAATAGTGTTCATTTGCTATCCCCTCAAAATAACTCAACTCACAACCATTAATGTCTAAACCGCTGGCAACAAAAGTGAGTACACACCTAAGTGAAAATTACCAAATTGGGCCCAAAGTGTCAATATTTTGTGTGGCTACGACTATTTTTCAGCACTGCCTTAACCCTCTTGGGCATGGAGTTCACCAGAGCTTCACAAGTTGCCACTGGAGTCCTCTTCCACTCCTCCATGATGACGTTACAGACCTGGTGGATGTTAGAGACCTTGCGCTCCTCCACCTTCCATTTGAGGATGCCCTAAAGATTCTTAATAGGGTTTAGGTCTGGAGACATGCTTGTCCAGTCCATCACCTTTACCCTCAGCTTCTTTGGCAAGGCAGTGGTCGTCTTGGAGGTGTTTTTGAGGTCGTTATCATGTTGGAATACTGCCCTGCACCCCAGTTAATGGTTCCCTTAATTAACTGTAGCTCCCCAGTGCTGGCAGCACTCATGCAGCCCCAGACCATGACATTCCCACCACCATGCTTGACTGTAGGCAAGACACACTTGTTTTTGTACTCCTCACCTGGTTGCCACCACACACGCTTGAAACCATCTGAACTAAATAATTGTATCTTGGTCTCATCAGACCACAGGACATGGTTCCAGTAATCCATGTCCTTAATCTGCTTGTCTTCAGCAAACTGTTAGCAGGCTTTCTTGTGCATCAACTTTAGAAGCGGCTTTCTTCTGGGATGACAGCCATTCAGAGCAATTTGATGCAGTGTGTGGCATATGGTCTGAACACTGACAGGCTGACCCCTCACCCCTTCAACCTCTGCAGCAATGCTGGCAGCACTCATACATCTATTTCCCAAAGACAACCTCTGGAAAGATGCTGAGCATGTGCACTCAACTTCTTTGGTCAACCATAGCGAGGCCTGTTCTTATAGACTAGGCCATGTTCATGTTGAGCAAGAATACTTTTTTCAGTTCCTCAGATAGTTCTTTGCCATGAGGTGCCATGTAAAAATTCCAGGGAGCGGTATGGGAGCGATAACACCAAATTTAACACACCTGCTCCCCATTCACAACTGAGACCTTGTAACACTAAAGCGTCACATGACACCCGGGAGAGAAAATGGTTAATTGGGCCCAATTTGGACATTTTCATTAGGGGTGTACTCACTTTTGTTACCAGCGGTTTAGACATTATTAGCTGTGTGTTGAGTTATCTTGAGAAAACAGCAATTTTACACTGTTATACAAGCTGTACACTAACCAGTTTACATTGTAACAAAGTGTAATTTCTTCAGTGTTGTCACATGAAAAGATATAGTAAAATATGTACAAAAATGTGAGGGGTGTACTCAGTTTTGTGAGATACTTTATTTACTCTTTTACATGAAACAAGATTTCTGATTCTGTTCAGCCACTTTATGATTAACAATTCTCTAACATTGTACAGATTTACAAGATTGTAAAAAAAAAAAAAAACAACAACATATATGTAGTTTAACTATATTAAGCTGTTTGCCTAAAGTTACACTTCAATTAAGCAGCACAATGAGAATAATAAGGCATTATTAATACTAATAGTAACTAATTGGATTTACATTTACTAAAGCCAGGTTGGTAATAGATGACTATTGCATGTATTTGCATACTCTGCGATTATTGCATGTATTTATTTACCATAAGATTATTGTATGTGTATGCATATTTAAAACTATAATGTATGTGTTGAATTTATGAAAACGTTTATATTTAACAAATATATATTTTTTCGGTAATGTTTTTGTCTTCAAAGCCTTATAATGAAATGAAAAAATAAACCACATTTTTTGTTTATGCCTTTTTGCTGTTGTTATAAAAAGAAGTTTAAAAGTTTGTTTGCTCTTTCGAGCAAATGATATGCTTAGAACTATTCTGATGACTTCACCAATCCAGTGACCATTTTAAAAACATATTTTTTAGTGAAAGGGCTTATTAGCGGATTGAGGTCCTCCGCAGATCTTAGGAATGATTCTCTATGTCACAGAGTTTGTATCAGTACTCGGCATTACATAAAAGCTGTGGTTTTTCTAGGGGGGAGATGTGTCAGGTCACCACTGGTCACTTGTATAGTGGTAGAGTTTTCTTTATGACTGTGCTCTGTTAAAAATACCAGCGTGGCACTATATGCACCAGGCCAGCTACTGCTGTGCCCAAGCCACTAGTTCTCCTAATGACAGGACTGGGGGAGTCCTTACGTATCAGTCAGGCTACATCTGTGTTTAAGTGCGGGCAGCGAGAGCAAAGCTTTATAATCAAAGGCTGCACTTAACTGGCAATGACTTCCACTGCACAAATGACAGGGCTGTTATAATGGTGATGCTCCATTGTAATCTTCATTCTCAAGTATGCTGTTGACAGCTAAAAGGCAGCAGTTTGGCACCTCTAAAGATATGTACTTTGCGTCTCCTTAAACTTCTAACGTATCTAAAACCAAGAAAGACTCGTGGCAAAAACTTTTAATAGAAATATCTGTACTGAAAGGAATACACTATGTTTACATTTGTTATGTCTCGTTCAGATTTAAAAAAAAATCGGAAAACAAATTATATTATTACAGTATTTATTGGCGTATAACACGCACCCTAACTTTAAGAGGGAAGTTTCAGGAGAAAAACTTTCCACGGCCCTCTGCGTATAACACTATTTGCTTTTATATAATTTTTTCAGGGCTTGGGACCTCACAGGTTACATGCTTATTATCCTGGGTTGACAACACTTGCTTACTTTACCTATGGAAGATCAGAGTTGTCACCCTAATAAAAGCCAACAGAGTACCCCCTACCTCTTCTCCATAACATGGAGGGGTGGTATGTACCTCATAGATGGATATCATGCTAACTGATAAAAGTGCAGCAGGGGCAAAGCGAATAAAACATTATCCAGTACAGTATGTTTACCGGACCAATTGGAGCAAATAAATTATTTGTAAGGCCGCGTACACACCATTAAATAAATCCGATCACATCGGTTTGACAGACCGTTTTGATCAGATTTGTCTGCTGGGATAGATTGGTTTGATCGTGTACACACGATCAAACCAAAATCCCCGCCGGCAGACAGCGCGGTGACGTGGCGATGATGTTGACGTTGCCACGTCACCGTCACCAGGAAGTAAAACACTTCCGCACATGCGTTAAAAACCATTCGACGCATGTGCGGACAGATATGTCTGCTGGTTAGTGTACTAACCAGCAGACATGTCGGACGGACGGGTTCCCAGCAGACAGATTTTAAAGCATGCTCTAAAACTTGTCTGCTGGAAAAACTCGTCTGTCCGCCTGTACACACGATCGAATTTGTCTGCTGAAACGGTCCGTCGGACCGTTTCCAGCAGATGAATTTGATCGTGTGTACGCGGCCTTAGAGTTTGCAAACCATCTATTATATTAGTAATATTACTTACAGGCATGCCCCACTTTTAAGTACACAATGCGGTTTATTTACTAAAGCTGGAAAGTCAGGCTCACTTTTGCATCGAAATCGACGAGCTTCCAGGTTTTATTACCAAAGCATAATTGAACAAGCTGGGGTTAGAAGCTCATTGTTTTCTATGCAAAAGTGAGACTGATTTTGCACTCTTCAGCGATAGTAAATTAACCCCATTGTGTACTTAAAAGTGGGGTATGCCTGATTAGTGTTTTATCAGGTAGTAAATATTCAGCAAGATTTAAATTAATGGCTATTTAAAGGTGAGTAGAGGCCAAACTTTGAAGTTGTCTTACATTCAAAACTACATATGCAAACAATCTTATAGAATTGTTACCAGAATGTGGGGCATTTCATATTTTTGGATTATTCTGCTGGAAATAAACATTCAACAGTTTTTTTTTTTTTTTAATGGACATTTATTTTAATGGCCATTTCAGGCTGCAGGAAGCTAAGAGAAACTAATGGACAGGAAGTTATTAGTTTGTGGGAATTTTTTTTAATATTTTGTGCGTTAAAGTAGAAGGAAAGACCTTCCTGTAGTTCACCCCTATACAGTCTTAAACCACAATAATATTATATCTGTATAGTTCAAGTTAAAAAAAAAATGCTTTTTTTTTTTACCTTTTTTTATTAAATAGTCCAGTGTTTTTCAACTTCAGTCCTCAAGGCACACCAACAGGTCAAGTTTTCAGGATTTCCCTCAGATGGAATGGCTGTGGTGATTACTAAGGCAGTGAAACTGATCAAATCACCTGTGCAAAATAATGGAAAGCCTGAAAACATGACCTGTTGGTGTGCCTTGAGGACTGGAGTTGAAAAACACTGACATAGTCCACCTGTCACATTACCAAAAGCATTTATTTCATGTTATACTTACCTTGAATATTTTATTTAAGTTATTTGACATAGTAATCATTGGAAAATCACACTTTAATATTCTGATAATTAACCCATAATCGTCATCTAAAAACGTGTCCTTTGAAATAGAAAATATAAAATCTTCCTTTGCAGTCTTTTATATTCCTTATTATATACTGTATTTTTTTTAAAATGTATGTTGTCATTTATTTACATAATGTAAAATTTTGGGCACTGAAAGTTTTCCCTTTGGAGTATGAATATTCACTTTGAAGATGAAGCTGCCTTCATTATACTCTTTGGTTATGTGCAAGCAAAAATCCTTGACCCTGATTAACTTAGTGGGTATGGCTTTACCTTATTCGTTATATTAAATGAACGTTTGCCATTAAAATTCACTACTCCTATGGTAAAATATCTCTGTATATTTTGCCCATATATACAGTATGTATATCAAAATCTGTGCCAGATCATTGTGGTTTCAGTGGGAACATCTTATATGTTGCTGTAGGGCAACAAAGTCCATCAAAACACTTTAATATATTAGTCCAACATCTATCTAAAAAATTGTCAAGTACAAAATGGCTGCCCCTTAGAGCACATTTCTAGTTGATGTAGAATATTGGGAGGTCAGTCTTGTTTGTTAGAATCAGAACACCTTCAATCCAAAGTAAGGATTTATAACATTCTATCCCAACACCATCTCCATTTCATAAGATCTTGTTGCAAGACAATTATTAACCTGTGTTGTATTATAATAATATACCAAATCTGCCATGAGCAACATATACAATATTAAAGGAAAAGTGGACCGCAGGCTGGATGAAATTGAACACATATTTCCATGTCTGACTTCCTACCATTTTGCACGCTTCTATTGATTTTTCCTGACACGCTCTTTTTATATTGAAGAACGTGCTTTTATTTTCTTCTTTCTGCTAGAACCCGCAAGGAGAAACAGTAAAAAAAAAAGAAGCAAGCCAAAGTAATAATAAACCTGCCCGAAGTAAAAATGTAATGTAACACCTGTACTCAACAATTTCTCGTTGTAAATATATATATACTTCTATTTAATAATACACAGACTCTCATGGGTGTTTGAGCTCTGTAGTTTCAGAAAGATAGTGATTAACTTGTCTCTTACATGGATTTTTCTGCGTTCTGTATTACAAAGCAGTTGAAACAAAGTTTAATACTGTTATCAACACTCCAAATCCAGTGTTTTAATTATAAAGAAATGTTCTCAAGTTAGGTGTTTGATTCAATGCTATGAGTTATTTATATACAGTATAGTAGACAAAGATTAGCTAAATTGGGATGTGCAGGGGGTGAAGCGCTCTCCTCCATCCAATCAATATCCACCTAGATTAGAAAAGCTAGATGATGGCCACATTTTGTAATCATATTATGATTTCCAAGAAGCCCTAAAGTTTAAAACTTGCAGGTTTGGCCATCTTCATGTGTAGTCAAGTATGTTTGAACATAATTTTTTCTTCCTCAACAGGCCAATACAATTCAAATGTAGACAATGCAGTCTTGAAAAAGCAGAATTTGGCATGAGTCTTGGTTGTTATCCTCTGGTCTAAAACTGACTCTAAACTAACATATATGGCATCATGAGCTCCCCTCAAAGGAGCCGGTTCACACACCTCAAAGGGGGCTGTGGTCCACATTTGGAAAGGGTCCTGTGTGTCTTTGGCTCCGAATCAGGTGCAAATTCAGACAGAAATTCTGACCTGATTCGCACCTGAATTGGTAAACAGGGACACGCTCAACACCCTGCTGTGAGCCTCAGCCGTTTTAAGATTTCATCCAGAATTCAGACACCCTAAGTGCCCTTTCACACTGATCAGGAAACCCACTATACATTTTTCATACATGAGGGTACCTTGTTACTAGTTCTGCAAGTGTCCAGGAACCCCTTGGAATATCCATTTGACACTGTGCTTTACTAAAATGTTAGATTGCACCACCTGTGCTGCTCTGCATAGAAACCAATCATCTTCCAGGTTTTAGGGCTCATGCATACAGGACATTTTTACAGCTGCTGTTAGCGGTGTCTGATGTTTTTTTAGCTGCCTCTAAATGCCCCTCCATGTTAACCTATGTGTCCATGCACACATAAACGTTCAAAGATGTTTGGAGGCATAAGTGTTTGGGGGCAGTAGAACAAAAACGACAGCCTGTCCAAGAGCAGAGGCTGTTGAGCTGTAAAAACAAAAAAAATGCCCCTAAACACCCCTAAATGCCTCTAAACAATGCTAAACGCTGAAAAGTTTTTAGGTGTTTTTAAATTATAGCGAGAGATTTTACTGGAAAAAACAAAAAAAGGTGAAAAAATGCCCATAAATGCTATTCAAAAACGTGGCTAACAGATCGTTTTTTACGCTGCTTTTTCCTGACAGCAGCACTAAAGTTTTTTAAATGTCCTGTGGACATGAGGCCCTATTGTCAAAGCTTAATTGAACAAGCTGAAGTTAGAAGCTTATTGGCTACCATGCACAGCTGCACCAGATTTTGCACTTTCCTGTTTTGGTAAATCAACCCCACTCTATATGTTTCTACTACTCAGAGCCTGGTGGTGAGCTTAGTATTGGTTATGTTTCTACCCCCACCCCCCCTCACCCCCATTCAAAAAAAAAGACCTTCTGCATATTGTATGGCAAGCATTAACAGTGCTTGCATTGTTTAGCCTTATTCATGTTACACAAAAGGTTCACATTAATAGAATTCTTTCACTTAAAATCTACAGCATCTTGATATACACTCAGGGATATTAAAGATATTCAAGACAAAGGATACAGCTGTTTCCCTGTAGTGTATATTTATTTTCCAACTATTATAATAACAATGACTGAATTTAATTGGTTGCTACATTAAGTGATGTCTACCATTTGTAGGATAACTTAGGGCCTCTAGAACGGGACCACTATTGTCATGAGAGACATGAGCACTGATAACCAAGGTTGAGAGGTTATTTTTTTATACTAGGGTAAGATGTGCTGATAATATTTGTTGATCATATAAACTCCCATGATTCTAATGTGCTAACTTCAAAGGCCTCGTACACATGACCATTTTCCTCGACAGAATCCATCAAGAAACTTGGTGGAAGAGCTTTTGTGCCAAGGAAAACGGTCGTGTGTATGTTTTTCATCGAGAAAACTGGCCTGGAACTCAATGAGAAAAAAAGAGAACAAGTTCTCTTTTTCCTCGTCAGGAGTCTCAATTTCCTCGTCGTGTTCCTCGTCGGGCTGGTTTTCGACGAAAAACATGTTTGTTTGTATGCTTAGAAACTCGCGCATGCTCAGAATAAAGTATGAGACGAGAGCGCACCTTCAGTAAAAGTAGCGTTTGTAATGGAGATAGCACATTGTCATGTTGTAACAGACTGAAAAGCGTGAATCGTCTCTTACCAAACTTTTACTTAACACGCAGTAACATGAGATTAGCAAAAGCAGCCCCAAGAGTTGTGCCAGTGGAATCGAACTTCCCCTATAAAGTGTCGTTGTACGTGTTGTACGTCACCGCGTTTGAGAACGACGAGATTTTGTCTTGACAGTGTGTACGCAAAGAAAGCTCAAGATTCTCGACAAGCCTGACAATGAACTCGTCGAGGAAAACAATGTGTCTTTTACGACGGGTTCCTCGGTCTTGTGTACAAGCTCTAACTGGCATCTCATGGTTACAATCAACCTAAAGTGGTTGTAAACCCTTTACAAGCATTTTATGCTACAGGTAAGCCTATAATAAGGTTTATCTGTAGCTACTTATCTGCACGGTTTAGGAGATATCCCCTGTCCCCTGCATGTGCCGATGTCATTGGCACATTCGCACTAAAGCAAACTGAAGCAACGGTACCTATGTGCTGTTGCTTCAGTCCGTGTGCCGTTACTGGTGGCTCCCGCATGCATGCGCGGGAGTGACGTCATCGCCGCTTTGGCAAATCACAGTGCCGAGCCGCAGTATCCGGAAGAAACACCCAGGAGAGATATCACTGCCAGAGGGGGGAAAAGGACTGCTGCGGGGGCTTCAATCTAAGGTAAGTAATTCATAATGAGCTAGTATGCTATGCATACTAGCTCATTATGCCTTTGTCTTACAGGGTTTTTTTTTTTTTTAGATTGGGTTTACAACCACTTTAATGCCAATTTTTTTGCCCGTGTTCCAGTTTCATTACATTTCCGTCAATGTTAAGCACAAAAGATTGCTTCTGATTATATATTAGTCAAAACAAGAGCAAAGTAATTATGTGGCTTTATCCCCATTATCCAGTAAATAGTAATATTTTCTGGTTCCTATTCTTATTGAGGGTGGCATGTTTTACCAGACGACCACCATGACGTGTGTCACGGCAGACAAAATCTGTGGGGGGAATAACCATATATGATTGATGTCTGGCCAAAACCAAGTACAATTTAGGACTCACAAAACTAAAAGCTTTGCAGACATTGGTTTTGCTGGACATGCACATTCCTGGTCACCTGAACAGCACACATCTCTTCATCCATCTGAAACAATAAGAATATCTTTCAGAAGGCTTGTGTCGGTAACCCCTTCAAGCTTCCTATTAATTCCTTGTCTGATAGAAAAATACCACTAAACTAGTGCTTATTATATGTAATCCAGATCACTGGCATAATGATACAGTACATTATATACTTTCCTAAACTCGTTCATTCAATATCTCACTTCCTTCCCTCCAGGCAGTGACTATTATATTTTACACATGGGTCCCAGCTGCTTTCCATTCTCCCCTTCAAAACATATTTAAGCACACAGAGATTGAAGGCGAGACGCTTTATCTAATGTAGTCAACTTTTAGCAAACAAGCCGATACTCTTTCCTACTCACATGTTTTATTAATAGTGGTTGATTATATCAGGGAATGAGTACAAGACTTCACTGGCAAGTAGGTTTTCATGCGCTTTGCTCCTCAGGAATGCCTTCGTGCTAGACTCCTAAAGAAACAGTAGTTAGGGACTGAGCAATTATACTGCATGAGGTGTTTCTATGAAGGGTGCTCTTGTGCACTGTAAGGTGAATGTATATACCTTTATATTTAGAAAGGAAAAAAAAAGGTTAGCTTAATTTGGTAAATAAGTACCACATATAATATGTACCTTAGTGGGAGCATACCGTGGCTTCGATAGGAAGACCAGGTGCTCAGAAGTTCTGGTATAGGCTGGATGCATTATAACTTATCTGATAACAGTAACATATAGCTAGCAAATTTAGATGAAAAATATACAAACAGGAACTTCTATTCAATGAAAGCAATTTGCATGCTGTAGTATTGATCTGGGTATTAGAATTGTATTAAAAATTAGGTAATAATTCTTTTAAAAAAATGACAACATACACAGTTCATAAACAGAAAACAGAAATAAAAAATAATTAAATCATTATTTGGTGAGTCCACCATTTAAAACAACATCAATTCTCCCAAGTGCACTTGCACGCAGTTAAGGATTTTGGAGGCATATAGTCCAAAACATGTGCAATTGATAAAAAGGATAACATGTAGGTTAAAACACAATCATTAAATTAAACAGAATCAGCTGTGTGGGAAGAATGAAACTGGGTGAGGAAAAGACATGCTATACTAACAAGATGAGATTGCTGAAGACAGTTCAGTGGAAAAAGTCTTAGACAATGGCAGCACTGAGTACAGCAACAAGGCACAGGGTGGTCTTACTGCATTAACAAGCCCTCACAAAAATTTCAAGGAAGACAGGTGTTTCCAGATGTGCTGTCCAAGTTATTCTGCAGAAGCTTTGTTGAGTACCAAACATGCAGTGCTAAGACAAGATGAACAACATATCATGCTGACTTCCCTTCACAATCAAAAGATGTCCAGTGACACCATCAACTCAGACCTGGCAAAAACCAGTAAGACCCTGGTACAACCCTCTACAGACAGGAAATGTCTGGTCAGAAGTGGTCTTTATTACACACTTGTGGTTAAAAATTCCTACTGCCGATATGGGAACAGGGCTAAATGACATACCTATGCAAGAAAACACAGGACACGGTCTGCATAAAAACAGCAGCATGTTCTTTGGACGGATTAGTCCAAATTTGAAAAATTTGGCTTGAACAGAAGACAGTTTTTTGACAAAGACTTGGAGAGCATGAATGAGTGTCTGCAGGCAAATGGTGGAGGTTGCATGGTGGAGGTTACTTGCAAGTGTTGGGCTGCATTTCTGTACATGGTGTTGGGTATTTGGTTAGAATTTTTGGTGTCTTCAAAGCTGATAAATATAATCAGTTTTTTATCCATCACTGCAATGCCATGAGGCAGGCATCTGATCGATCCCAGATTCATTTTGCTGCAGGACACTGACTTTAAATATACAGCCAAAGTCGTTAACAAAAAGAAAAGCATGGAGTCCTGGAAGAGAAGGAATGTTCCCTACAGAATCCTGATATGGGAATACAGAAAGTAACTGAGCCTAAATTCATAGAATAATCTACTAGGTGTTTGGACCAATCTACCTGGCAAATGCCATAAAAAACTGTTTGCAAACGTACCTAACCAAATTGATGCTGCTTTAAAGGCAAAGAGTGGACATGCTAAATACACAAATGGAAAATGTGTATAATAGCTGTTTTGACTGTTAATGGACTCGTATTTCTGTCCACCCCGTCCTGAGATTTACTCAGTTCTCCCACACAGCATATCAGTGCTAGTACAGGGGGGGCCTATTTTTTCTCTGCTGCAGTTTCACTTTCTGGGAAAATTTCCTGTGCGAAGTGTGGGAGTTTACCATCCTATTGTGACTTCCTCCTGACCATAGGAAGACACATTTTCACATGGATAGGGAATTCTATTACAATTGATCCCTGCCAATTTTGGACACTCCAATGTTCTACCCCAATTTTCACATTGGTGGATAATATCTATACATTTAGGAACTTCACTGATGTTCAGTTAGACTCCTTGTTTAAGTCCTGGTTTAAGCTAACTGGAACAACTCTCTGCCCACCCACAAGCTTATCCAATATTACCACTCTGCACTGCCATGCCTTCCCCTTATGTCATCTCAGACATTATTGTACTAGTTCCTTCCATTCACTATCAATCTCTGATTGGTCTGCACTCCACACGCTCCGATGTGATGATGATTCCCTACTAAATAATAACTCATGAATGATATTTGGTGACTTGATGTCTAGAGCATGTATAGAAGACCTCCAAGTTTGTTAAGCTTATCTCCTGACTTAAACAGTCAGCTGACTTAGCATACCAAAGCCACAAGACCCTTAAAGATGCATAGTCTGGTAACTCGCAACCACCTATGCATCAGCCCTAAAAACAAATGAGTAATCTTAATTACAACACATAACATTTAGCTTTAGCGTGATAAGAAGACACAAAACAAAAGATCTTTTTCTCTGAGAGACAGTAAACTTGTAAGAACAAACTAGTCCCATTTCTTAAAATAATACTATGGAAATATGTTCATTGCAATCCCTACACATGTATATTTTATTGGGCAATGTAATTTCTTAAATAGTTGTCTGTTATACTAAATGTCATCTCCTCTCTTGTGTATTATAAACACTCTCCAGATCTCTCCCTAAGTGATTGCTAGATTTGTGGAAACTCTGTTAATACTAGCCTACTTCCCTCATCAATACTTGTTTGTTTCTTATTCTGAGTTGCAGACTCTGGATTCTGGAGTAAGCACAGTTGGTAGGCTTGTTCTAACAGATTTCATTTTCTTAAACCGGTTTCTGAATGAGATGGAAATTCTGCTCTCCCCTCCACTTCAACTAAAAAACTTTTTTATCTGGTCATATAAGTTGATCTTTACGTTGACTCCCTTGCACTTAAATTGAGTGCACATGAACCTTCTTCTAGAAGCATTCTAATGCCTCATACACACGATCGGAATTCTGACTGTGTGTATGCCCAGCGGAGTATTTCCATCGGATATTCCGAGGAATTTCATCCTGGTTTACAAAGAGAACATGTTTTATTTTCCTCCGATGGAATTCAGTCAGAATTCAGATGTGAATTTGGTCGGACAAAGGTCCGATCGTGTGTAAAGGGCATTAGACTGTCATTACTAAAGTATTTGTGCATTATCGGTCTCCTAGCGTATACCTTACGCCAAGCAGGACTCTAAACTCTTGTTAACGGATCCCTGCATCTAAACTTCCCTCCTCATAATGTGAGGCTTCTGTTTTCTAATACTGCTTCCTTTGCTTCACACAGCATTCTATTTCTTAAATTGAGAGGTCCTCTTTCTGGTAACCTGTTTGTCCAGTGGTCCTCATGGGATGTATTTAGTAGCTGAAGATTCTCCTTTCTTCTCTATATGTGTCAGCTATTTGTGTAAGTTAATAAGGCTCCTTCTCATCCCTTTGTTCCCACAGCCATACACATCTATTGTGTAACTGTGTATCATCTCAACAAGCACAACTGTGTGCCCTCCCTTTTATGTGTGATCGTGAATATCTCCACCCCTTCCCCTCCAACCCTCTTTCCCTCTCATTTGATTGCTCTTGAAAGGGCTGTTAAATTTTAGATTTTTTTCTGCTTTTCTCCCTACCCTTTGTAATGCCTGCTAAGCAAACTGAGGCATGATGATTAGGGGCAGGGTTATAGTGTTCTGGCCTTCAACAGTTTTTGTTTGCCAGTTTTCATCTCTTAAAGGCAGCTTCATATAAACCAAACATGTATCATTTACAACTGTTTATCCCTGTGTCCCTCAATGGACTTCAAGTACAAAAAAATTCTGTAAATACTAAAATTGTATTTTAATGATGTAATATTGATTATATAGCTGCTTTATTTGTTACTTGTTATAGCTGCCTACAGTTCAGTTCTAACTTTAAAAGGTGCCTATGTACTAACCTTCCATACCTCAGCTTCTTACCTATCCCAGTAGCACAGCAGTTAAGTCTTGTCTCTGCCTCCAGCCTGTAATTATACAATAAAAAAAGACTAGCTCATATCACTGCTCTCTTCTCCTAACAGTATGTTACATTTAAAAGAACATTTAGGGCCCATTTACGCCTTTGTGATTTGATGCTTTTCCATTGCTTTAAATGAAAAAAACATACCAGGCAAGAATATGAATCTTGCCCTTTTTTTTTTTTTCAAATTAGTTGGTATTGTTATACACCTGCTTGGAATTGTGCTTTAGCAATTTCATTCATCCAATAATGGAAATAGTTTCATTATACTGTATATAAAGTGTGAACATACTATTTGCATCTGTATTATATTTTATCAACTACAAGATAGTGACTTAACTGTATTTCAGAATATTTCAGTTTTCCTTTATGATATGTAATAGTCAGTGCTGCAATAATTAACTATATTCTCAGGTTCATGCATACTACACAAAGATTCACACACAGTATTCTTTCAGTATTTTCATACACGTCTTATTGTTTCTATAACATTTTCATTACTGAATTTTCATTAATAATTCATTATTATTGATTCAGTTGATACATTAAATGTATTTCTTTCATCAGGTACTTTTAGGACAACAAGCCCAGCCAGCCAAAGAGACCTCTCCTCCACGAGAAGAGGCACCACCTGCCCCACCATCATCAGAAGACAGCTGCACCAAAAAGCCAAGATCCCGTACCAAAATTTCACTTGAAGCTCTGGGAATCTTACAGAGTTTCATCCATGATGTGGGTCTATACCCAGACCAAGAGGCCATCCACACTTTATCTGCTCAGCTGGATCTCCCTAAACACACCATCATCAAGTTTTTTCAAAACCAGCGTTACCATGTCAAACACCATGGGATCCTGAAAGAGCACCTAGGTATAGCAGTAGATGTGGCAGAGTACAAAGATGAAGAGCTCTTGACAGAATCAGAGGAGAACGACAGCGAAGAAAGCATGGAGGAGATGTATAATGTAGAACATAGTGAAGAAAATAGTGGAAACACTAAGTGTTCTCTGTCTGAGGTAGATCAGAGATAATACAACATACCATCTCACACAAAAACATGTCAGCAATACATATGTGCAAGGAAAAATGACTTTTATTACTTGTAATGTCCTATCTCTGCAGCAAGTAGAGTGAATGGAACAATTAGATTTTTGTATTGCTATCTTGGAAACTTGCCTTGACACTTAAGTGTATAAATTACATCTGACTGGAAGAAAACTAGTTAAAACTATATCTTCAATCATCTTGCACTTACAGTGGTGATTCAAGCAAATTACGGGACCTCACGATTGATAAAATCAATGAAGGAGAAGTATTTATATGTCTAAGTACACATACACACGTGTATATGCATTGATATATATATATATATATATTTATATACATATGTATACATATACAGTATGTGTATGTGTATATATATATATATATATATATATATATATATAAATATATATATATATATATATATATATATATATATATATATATATATATATATATATTGATATTGATATCACATGGGAAGCAAACATTTCATTCGCAACATATAGACTGTGAAATGAATTCCACACAAAAAAAGACTGGGCTTCATATTAAAACCACTCTCCAATGAGATGCGTTTGATTTTCTTCTAGACGGACTGCCTGCTCTCATAGAGTGGTTAAAGGATTTTTTTCATGTTCTCATCATTTTTTTTTTGTGTTTATTCTTGATTTATGTTTTTTTTTTTTTTTTCTTAGTATTTGCTTTTGTTCAGGCCGCATGGTGGATAACTTTTATTTAAAGATATGTGTTTTCAGAGTAAAATACTAAAAAATGCAATAAAAATATATAATATAGATGCATCAAAAGGTCATTTAATGTTTAAGGACAAGTGTTTTAATCTGTAAGCAACAAGGTGGGAATTTATTGTTATTTTGTTCATGATGTGATGAAGTACATAGTAAAATGTTGCTATATTTTATCTGTATATTTATCCTTTATTTTCACATACAAAGTCATATTCTGCCTAAGACTAGAGTATTTATCTGGTTGTAAATTTAAAGCTATGTACGGACTTTGCATGACAGATGAACACACTGGGGATTGGCATTGCCCAAATATTAATGCTGAATTATACATTTTGAAAAGGGGCCTCTAAAGCCCATCCCACTCCCAAATCTGTCACTGCCAGCGATATGATCACTAAAATGTGCAGGGAAAGCACTGAATGGGTAAGATGTTGCTCTCTTGCTTGCACAAGTGCTTCAGAATGTAGGACTCCAGTGATATAGTAAAGTTTTCATCCAACTGGTGAGGAACAACACATAATAGCTGTGTGTGTTTCACTGCCCTGTTGTGTCTTACATAGCAGTTCTGTCACTGGTTGTTTTCACCATCGACAGGATCTCTAGTGTTAAAAGGGCCCGAGTTTGCTATTTCTTACAAGCCAAGAAGACAATATATTTATATATATATATATATATATATATATGTATATATATATTAGAGATATTACTGATTACAATTGGTCGCCACTCCGGGAGCTAGGCCGAAGCCATAATCTTTCCTATTTCCGAGGCAGCATCGGAGCTCCGTGGATCACGTGGTGTGCCCATCCGCATGTGATGACCCGTTCGGATCACGGATCATTTATGATCTGTTGCACCATTAGTACCGATCAAAAGAATTTTGATCGATCAGAAAAATTAACGATTAATCTAGGAATTATTCTTTAATTTCCACATCCCTAATATTTATATATATATATATATATATATATATATATATATATATATATATATATATACATATACAGTACAGACCAAAAGTTTGGACACACCTTCTCATTCAACGAGGTTTCTTTATTTTCATGACTATGAAAATTGTAGATTCACACTGAAGACATCAAAACTATGAATATTAACACATGTGGAATTATATACATAACAAAAAAGTGTGAAACAACTGAAAATATGTAATATTCTAGGTTCTTCAAAGTAGCCACCTTTTGCTTTGATTACTGCTTTGCACACTCTTGGCATTCTCTTGATGAGCTTCAAGAGGTAGTCACCTGAAATGGTCTTCCAACAGTCTTGAAGGAGTTCCCAGAGATGCTTAGCACTTGTTGGCCCTTTTGCCTTCACTCTGAAGTCCAGCTCACCCCAAACCATCTCGATTGGGTTCAGGTCCGGTGACTGTGGAGGCCAGGTCATCTAGGGCAGCAACCCATCACTCTCCTTCTTGGTCAAATAGCCCTTACACAGCTTGGAGGTGTGTTTGGGGCCATTGTCCTGTTAAAAAATAAATGATGGTCCAACTAAACGCAAACCGGATGAAATAGCATGTCGCTGCAAGATGCTGTGGTAGCCATGCTGGTTCAGTATGCCTTCAATTTTGAATAAATCCCCAACAGTGTCACCAGCAAAGCACCCCCACACCCCCACACCTCCTCCTCCATGCTTCCTGGTGGGAACCAGGCATGTAGAGTCCATCCATTCACCTTTTCTGCGTCGCACAAAGACACAGTGGTTGAAACCAAAGATCTCAAGTTTGGACTTATCAGACCAAAGCACAGATTTCCACTGGTCTAATGTCCATTTATTGTGTTCTTTAGCCCAAACACGTCTCTTATGCTTGTTGCCTTTCTTTAGCAGTGGTTTCCTAGCAGATATTTTACCATGGAGGCCTGATTCACACATTTTCCTCTTAACAGTTGTTCTAGAGATGTGTCTGCTGCAAAAGGTGGCTACTTTGAAGAACCTAGAATATGACATATATTTTCAGTTGTTTTACACTTTTCTGTTATGTATATAATTCCACATGTGTTAATTCATAGTTTTGATGCCTTCAGTGTGACTCTACAATTTTCATAGTCATGAAAATAAAGAAAACTCTTTGAATGAGAAGGTGTATCCAAACTTTTGGTCTGTACTGTATATGTTGTCTAAATGATCACCTAGGGCATGAACATTTTGGTAAATGGCAAATGTGGAAAACATATTCTCCTAAATTGTATCCTTGCCCTGGTTGCTTTTTCAAAAGAGTCTCACTAGATGTTATTTACTTGTTTTCATTAATTATAAGCCCAACAACTTTGTGATGCCTTTCAGAGTTAATAGAACCATGCACTATACTCACAGCCTATTCTAACCATATTCATAAAGGCACACACACACACAAGGTTCAGTTTTAAGGTCCATGCACACTAGGAGCAGAAAATATGCCAAAACCTCTGAAAAAAGTAGCATTAAAAATGCTCATATTGCTCAAGATTTTAGGAGAGGTTATGGGCATTTGCTTTTGTAAGCATTTTTTTTTTTACAAAACATTCTCCTCTGTTAGTTTTTCAGTGTATGCTTGAAAACATCATAGGCTCCTAAATGCTGCGTTAATGCGCATTTAGGTATGTTTATAAGCATAGACGTTTAGTTTTCTGCCCAAATGTTCCTCTCAAAAATGTGATTTTAAGGCCTTATGTACACTGCTGCTGGTAAACTGATGTTGAGGAGCAGTTGGGCATTTTTTTCCACTGCTCCTGTCCTGAACATGTACATGTACACAGGGTCGTTTATAGTTGTTTCTAGGCAGTTAAGTTTAGAGGCTTTTTTGGAAAGCGAAAAAAAAAGAGTTCAGATGCTGACTTTAGAGGCATTTGAACACTTCTAAACATGGCAAATGCGGCTAAATGCGGTAACCCACGTTTAGCCGCATTTTGTTTACAGGCTTTTTTTTGTTTTTGGGTATTTAAAAAAATAAACGCTTCTAAACGCAAACGCGGCAAAACGCAACTAAAGGCGGCATGTAAACGCGGCAAAATAATTGTTTTAAACGCGGGTTACTGTTTTATTTCTTCCTCTTATTGCTCCACTGAAAATATGCCTGTAAACTCCCTAATGTGCGTGGACACAAAAGACTCTTATGCAGAGAGAAATATGGAGGCTGTCTTTACTATCCTAATTCTGAAATTGGTAATTAGCTGGTTGTTTTCTAATCGCTTCAGTACTTCTGAGCCTCGGATCGCACAGTGCGCAGGCTCATAATCGTACAGCAACATCCTCTGTCCAGTTTTGTGCAACTCTGGACGTAGATGGTGGATGTTCACCTGTCAGCTTGTGCGGCACAAATTGGGAACAGATCTTATGCTTACCCAAATCTTTGCGGACAATGGCTTTTATCCTAACTATTAAAGGATACTGCACCAGGAGCCTTTTAAAGTTAATCTAAAAATCAGGAATTGAAATGTAAAATTTCGCAGTTTACCAGTCTTTAGATGTATTGACTGCGTTTGTTTGATTTTTTGTAGGCTTTTTTACGTTATGTTTAATTGGTGATCATGCCAGTATCGCACTTCCTGTCCTGATGTGATAACTTCAGTGTATCTAAAGAAGAGGAGCTTTGTCTCTCTAGGATAGCAAGTGTGTTAAGTCTACAGAATAGCTGCTCTTAATTTAATCTCAGTAACATGGGGGAGGCATTCTGTATTCCACAGAGATAACTGGGAACAATGCTTACTGCTGATGCAGCAAAAACTGAAAAGCACAGGAAGTTATCATCTCAATAGATTTCTGGCAAGATCAACAGGTGTATTTTTGCATTCACCAAATGCATATAACAAAACACTTGCAATGGTATATTTAACAGACCAAAGAGGAACAATTAAGATCCTTTTATTGTTAGGGTTTTCATACACTAAAATTTAGCTGAAATGTGTGATGTAGGAAAATTAGGGCAATCACAATTAGGGCAATCAGATTTAAAAGTGCAACTTTAAAGTATCAGCTTTTTTACAGATATAGTTTGTCCCTTTTTTTGCTTCTCAGGTTAAACAAATAATACATTTAGCTACACCAATTTGATTAATCAATATATTTGTCTCAAAAAAGCTATCATGGTCAAGATGAGGCAGCTCAAAACACAATGGAGCCATTCTATATGGTATACTAGGCCTGGGGCTCTATGAAGGACTACTGTAGATGCAACCTTATCAAGCAATACGTTGACAATTAGGATCTGTCCCAGGAGTAAACAAGGAATTCTTAAAGAGACATAGTTGAGCCTTTCCTTTTATAGACTGATTGCCTGAACCTCTCTGTAGTGACATCACAATGCAAGTAATGTCACAGCAAATGTCAGGGTGTTAGTTAAAGTGTCTCTAAACCCACATCATAAAAAAACTATCAATACATAGTGTATTACATGCTGTTCATGCTCACTCGGTCACTATAAGATTTGTTTCTGTATTCTGCAAAAAACCTGGTTGATCTTTCTGCTCTCTATTTCCCCTTCTGTTCATGTCTCCAATTCAGCTAGGGATTTTGCAGCTGTGGTGGCAACTCTACACATGCTCAGTTTTCAGTGAGTTTCTATGCTGAGCATTTCCTCCCTATCACATCTGAGCAGCCCATGTGACTATAGAGTCACACATGTGGGCGTATACACAGTGCCCACTCCCTCCCTCCTCCTCCATGCCTACTACAATGTGGTGTGGGATATTATATGTAGAATAATGGAGGCTTCAGCTCCCTCTTATTCTAAGACACAGGCTGGATTTGACAGCCTGTGACTGGAAGAAGTACACCCACACCATGTTTTTGCCAAAAAATAATAAAGATTTGATTTCAAATATATATTTGTGTGACAATTTAAAAAAAGTTTATTAAAACAGTTTATTAGTATTAATTATTTTTACTCTGTATTCTAAAGGCTTTTTTTTTAACATGTGATCGCCAGCAGAGGACTTGAAGCTCCTCCTGCTTATATTTCCTTCTAGACAGGCTGGAAAAGATCTGGGCTGTACTGTATATTGATTAGGAAAAAGGTAGACTTCTTTAAAAAAAAATCAAACTAATTACAGTGCCATCATCCACATACAGAAATAAAAGGAACAATGTACATTAACCTCCCTAGCAGTAATCCGGAGTGTGGCTTGGGGTGAACTTGCAGTACAAAAAGAGGTGATACCGAGCCACATACAGGTTTCTTACCTTGTCCCCTGGATCCTGTGATGTCTCTCCGCTGTGATCTGCAAGCCATGTCTCCGGCGTGTCTCACTCGATTCACATTGCCAAACTCTGTTTCCTGCGAGAGCTACGACGCACAGGGATGAAGCTCGGCACCAAATTCGAAAAGTGAAAAACACAGTATAGATACAGTATACTGTAATCTTACATATTACAGTACTGTATCAAATAATTACACATTGCCTTTATCCCTAGTGGTCTGTCCAGTGCCCTGCATGCAGTTTTATATTATAAATACTGTTCTTTCTGTCTGAAAACTGGAGATTGTCCATAGCAACCAAAAAGTGTCCCTTTACATCAAAAGTGGTTTTAAAACAGCTATAATAAATTAGAATCACTTTCAGAATAGAGCGATAGTGATTTGTGGGGAAAGTCGTCATCAAACACTGAAAGTAATGACAGCGACAATTCTGCAACTGAGCAAATTTCAGTGTTTTTGACTTGATTACATTATTGTTTATTTTTTATTATTATTATTATTATTATCATATTATTTGTTATCATTTTTTATAGTTATTTATTATATTATTATGTATGATTTTGTGTTTCAAACTTTATCATACCAGGGATTAGTGATGAGCTTCGTGTTCGAGTCGAATGTATGTTCGACTCAAACATCGTATGTTCGATCGTTTGTCGAAATACGAACAAAACGGGTCGTTTGCGCCAAATTCGAGTGAAGTGCCACAGCCTATAATTCACTGCGGCATCGCTGGCTGATGATTGGCCAAGCATGCACTATGACCCGCATGCTTGGCCAATCACAGCGTGCAAAAAACGGAGAGCCATAATTGGCCAATTATGGCTCAGGGGGTTTAGTACACACCCCACAATATTAAAGGCCGTCTGCAGGTCGGCATTGTGTAGTATGTTGCGGCGGTGGTTAGCGAGAACAGAGAGAGACAGAGTGTCATTTTTTGCAGGTAGATAGAGCAGGCAGGCAGGCAGGCTAGTCAGTTAATGTTACAGTGTGTAGAGGATATATATACATCCCAGGTGTTGTACATATATTTATACACTGTATAGTTTAGCTAGATCAGTTCTTCCTAATTTACTGGCAGGCAGGTGATTGCGCTATTTAAAGACGTTTTCACAGGCATACTATAGGCAGGTACAATATTTAAAGGAATTTTTTATTTTATTTTATTTAAGCATCATTAAAATCACTGCTCCTGATTCAGGGGGGGGGGTGTTGGGCTCATCCCTGCGGGATGTCTACTAGACTCTTGTTTGGACAGATTTAACCACTTAAGACCTGGACCATTATGCAAGTAAAGGGCCTGGCCAGTTTTTGCGATTCGGAACTGCGTTGCTTTAACTGACAATTGCGCGGTCGTGCAATGTGGCTCTCGAACAAAATTGGCGTCCTTTTTTTCCCACAAATAGAGCTTTCTTTTGGTGGTATTTGATCACCTCTGCGGTTTTTATTTTTTGCGCTATAAACAAAAATATAGCAACAATTTTGAAAAAAAAAATGCAATTTTTTTTTGCTATAATAAATACCCCCCAAAAAGATAAAAAAAACAAACATATTTTTTTCTCAGTTTAGGCCGATATCTATTCTTCTACCTATTTTTGGTAAAAAATCGCAATAAGCGTTTAACGTTGGTTTGCGCAAAATTTATAGCGTTTACAAAATAGGGGATAGTTTTATGGCATTTTTATTAATATTTTTTTTTTACTACTAATAGCGGAGATCAGCGATTTTATTCGAGACTGCGGCATTATGGAGGACACATCGAACAATTTTGACACATTTTTGGGACCATTGTCATTTTTACAGCAAAAGGTGCTATAAAAATGCATTCTTTACTGTGAAAATGACAATTGCAGTTTAAGAGTTAACCACTAGGGGGCGCTGTAGGGGTTATGTCAGACCTCATATGTGTTTCTAACTGTAGGGGGGCGGGCTGGATGTGTGATGTCACTGATCGCCTTTCCCTATATCAGGGAACAGACGATCAGTGACATTGACACTGTGAAGAACGGGGAAGGTGTGTTTACACACACCTCTCCCTGTTCTTCAGCTCCTGTGACAAATCGCAGGACAGCGGCAGTGATCGGGTCCGTGGGTCCCGCCAGGGAGGTTAAACAGTGTGCGTTTTGTATCACTTTGATGCAAAGCTAGTGCCAGTGATGAGAGATAGAGCATATCACAGAGCAGGGAAGGGTGGATAGTTCTCTGTAGCCTAAGCCCTGGTTCACACAGTTCAAAGTTGCGTGACAAGTCACAATTCATTTGGGGGCAATGAAACTGTTCAATGTGTTGCGACTCAAGTTGCAGCAACTTTGAAGAAGGTTCCTGAACTATTTCAGTGCAATTTCAGCGCGACTTGCATTGAACAGATGTCAGCAAGCTGCACATGAAATCGCACTGATAGTCAGCTTTGAAGTCATGCTGAAGTAGCACAAATTCAAAGCCGCACTAGTGTAAACCAGGTGTAAGAATTTAGAACTTTGGTATCAAATGGCCATAGTAACGCATAGTCAATGTAATTGGGTGTACACATATATGATCCAAAGTAATATGATCCCTTTCACACTGTGGCCACCGTGCTTCAGCGGTAAAGCGCCACTCGTTTTCGGCCGCTAGCGCCCAAAGAAGGGGTTAAAAGGCGCTTTCCAAAGCACTTTTCAGGCACTTTGGAAGTGCTGGACACTCATTTCAATGGGCAGGGCCCCAAAGATGCTGCTTGCAGGACTTTTCCTAACATCCAGCAAGCGCACTGCCCCAGTGTGAAAAGTCACACTAAAATGAATGGGAGGCGGTTTTCAGGTGCTTTACAGGTACTATTTCTATTGCTAAATGCTTGAAAACCACCTCAGTGTGAAAAGGGTTTGAGAAGGACCTAAAAAAAAAATGATGTACCAACCCATAGCAGACCTTCAGATCAGGATCGACAGATTGGAAAGTAGGTGGACCAGAAAGTAGAATATGAGCTTATCATTGCACCTGTCAAGAAACAGACTGATAAGTGGCATAAGAGACAGGATGCAAAACCATAGGGGCAGGCAAACTACTTGAGGACCTTGGGTAAACTTTTAAAATATAAGAAACTTGGAACCCCAGAAGGATGAATTGGTAAGGTGGTATAATGTAAAGTATTTTTCTTTTATTGTAAGGTCAAAAAACAACCAGTTTATGAGATTTGGAAATCTCCGCTGTACAGTGTTAGGCCGTGTACACACGACCAAATAAATCTGTTCAAATCGGTCTGACAGACCGATTTGATCAGATTTGTCTGCTGGGCTGTTTTGGTTTGATCACTGTACACACGATCAAACCAAAATCCCCGCCGGCAGACAGCGCGGTGACGTGTCGGTGACGTTGACACCGCCACGTCACTGCACCAGAAAGTAAATTACTTCCACGCATGCGTCAGATCCATTCGACGCATGTGCAGGGAGATGCTTTAAAATCTGTCTGCTGGCAAAATCTGTCTGTCCGCCCGTACACACGATCGAATCTGTCTGCTGAAATGGTCTGACAGACCGTTTCCAGCAGATAAATTTGATCGTGTGTACGCGGCCTGAGTGTTCAGAGATTTAGCCCTCTCAGTTCTTACCATGGGACTAGTCAACAAGTGCCTATGATTTTGGATTAGAGTAGTTGAGAAAAAGAAAATTTGGCAGGTCTGATGCTCACCAAGATTGTAACACATTTAACCCACTTTTGTGGGGAAAAAAAAAGCAAACAAAGAAGAAATAATAGAGTGTATACAATTGCCGCACAAGTCATATTGTAATTGAATATTATTAAAAATTACCTTACCTTTTCAATGTGCAGTGCTGTAGTTTTCTGTAATATGCAATGCAATATGGCTACCTGGAGATGTGTACAGAGCGTCCCCCAGATTGTGTAATTGTCTCACTGATTTTCCAGAAGTCTGCACTAAGATATACGTCAGATTTCAGGCATCCCCTGCAACAAAAATTTCATTTTTGGTCAGATACTTCCAATAGAAAATCACATCTAAAGGATGAGCAGATCATGCAGTTTTCCTCATTAGAACTTTGCAGGTGCCACAGCTGATTGATAATTATGAAACCAATCCTATTAGACTCACTCAGATCATGGGCACACAGAAACACACAGGGTTTTCTTCAAAATAACAAAAGGTAGGAATCGGCAAGAAAATGTGTTAAAATCCCTGCAATGTACATATATCGTCCAGAGGGGAATGTTTTTTTTTTCTCAACAAAAGTGGAGTTACTCTATGTAACGGTCACCACCGTTTACGACCTTCCATCCACCCACGACAGCTTATCCGACACACTCCGACAATCCTGCATACATGATCCATATCAATTCCCCAGAAAATGAGACTGATAGCTCTATCTTCTGGTTTCAAAATGAATGAATGCTTTAATGGTTTCTTCTCAGCTTTTTATGCGGTTACAAGCATGTGACAGTAATCAAAGGGACAATGAAATCTCCACCCCCTTCACACCATGGGGGGCTTCAATCACATACTTTTATCAATAGAATTCAAACAAAATACCATCACACAATGAGTTCCCTTCAATCCACATCTTTAGACAGACTGCTGTCTCCGACAAACAGGTAGTTACACCTGGGCATCAATAGGCTTTAAACCGTGTTATCACACAATGAAATGTCTTTCAGGAGCCAGCCTCACTTAGCATTTCAACAGCCTATTACACAGAGGAATGAGTCACTGTCTGGTTGACCTGGTCAGGTCAACATAAACCACTTGTAATATTCCAGTATATCCTGCAAACATGAATTATGATTTATTAGCCACCCTATGCCCAAAAGGGGCACAGGGTGAACTTAGACTCAAGAGTTCTTAGGGCCGCTGGCACAGGAGTATCCCCCATCCCTCAAAAGTCTCTGGGTGTCACGGGTCATCCTGTTAAACTCTATAAAGCAGAAATCTAGATTCCACAACAAGTAAAAAAGTAAATTGCTCTGCCTTTGTTACAATACCCACCCTCAATCCAGCACTTCCCCCACAGAGGGTCTGCTCTATTCTGCTACTGCCACTTGTTGTCTGGTTGAATGATAGCCAGTAGCATACAATACACTTCCTCTGGGCCCAGCCTATCATGGACCTCACCCTCACACTTCACTTGAACTTGAAGAGATAGGATCCATGACACCACTGGACCAGGCTGTGGAATGCTGGAAAGGGTGTGTAGCACTACCCCTGCTGGAGCTGCTGGTTTAGATTTGGGTTTTGCATGTTACCTCTAAGTTCATTGTCAAGGGAAGAAAGTCTGTAGAAATTGTCCACACAAGATGTAAAACCTTCAACTACTTGGTTTTATTTTTGCTGCAGTGAACTTGTGAAGAAAGTAGAAGGTAGAAGGAGAGAAGGGGGAAGGTTCAGGTATGCGGTACAGAGCACACAAAAATCATCTAAAGTTCCAGTATTCACCACTCTCTCCTGAGTGGATATTGCTCACCTGGATAGACCCCTCTCACATGGCCTAGCAGCCGGAATGATGCATGAACAGTATGAGAACTGTTTCTGCCACAGAGTGTCTGAGAACGAAAGATGGATAGTCAGGGATCCTCTGCCACAGGATTTAAGTCCCGAACTTCCAGCCTTACAGTAAGAGAGCCTTTAAGTCGATGCAGGCGGACTGTAAGACAAATAGCATAGTGGATCCCTTTATAACGAAGTCACCAGGTCTATCCCGAGACATTAGCTTGCCTTGGTTGGTCTCCTCCAGGGCAGGTCCTCCCCCAGTTGGATGGACAGCTTTGGATCCCCTTTTGAATCGCAGGCCCCAGCCAGCATAACTGGGCCTACTCCATGGAGATGCAACCTCAGGTCAACATGGTCCCGAGGTCAAGATCACACACAGGTGCCTCGTGCCAGGAAAACGGCATCTGCCCCTTAAGTATCCCTTCCCAGCATGCACAGAGGGGCACCACTCCCACTGGGCTGCTGCCGAGAAGGGTCACGTAACACACCATGGTTTGCTTGTGTTCCAACATGGGCCTGAGGTGGTAATGACACCTACAGGCAACAAGGGAAAATCCCATCAAGCACAAACATAGCCAGGACTAAATTTCAATGAATTTCAACAAAGTCTGAGCCCACTGTTGGCTCAGACACCCTCTAAATTTAGAATAGCGCCCCAGTCATTGGGAACAGGGCGCTAAAGGTGCATATTATTATTTTTTTCTTAAAGACCAGATAGGAGCTTTTTAAATATATATTTATAAGCTGTATTTGTGCATTAAGTTTTACCAAAGAAAAAGTAAAGTATTTAATTAATACAAAATCAGATCCAATCAACTATGCAGAACTGTGCTAAAGTGTGAAATGTATTGTTCATACTGTATATATGCATTCCCTACTCCAATTTGATTGGATGGTTATTAACTTCATCCCAGCCCACCTCAATAAATCCTAATTTACCACTAACACTATTATGTGTAGTTTTGTTAGCAAAGGCAAGGCACTCACATGGTTAGACCTTTCATCTTTCACATATTCTGTACTGAGAATCTTATAAACTGTTAGAAAATGGGGTTAATTTACTAAAGTATCATATGCTATTCATTTAGCAGGGTGAAAGAGGTGGAGCTGTTCTGACATAATTGATCCAATCATGTGCAAGCCAAAACTATCATTTTTACATTTTCCCTACACATAATTGGGTATCCTTTGCATAGGTAATTTTTTATCAACTTTTTTTTCACTCACTTTGCAAAGTGAACATGCTCTATTTCTTAATCAACCTCAATCTAGTATCGTAGAACCACGAACAAGATAGCAAGCATGAATTCAATAATTAGAATATGCTATGCTAATGTTCTTCTTTTATTGAACATCTTGGAATCATGCACAAGATCGGTTCTGTGTTGGCTTTCAACTGACCAGAAGGAAGTTACTAAATTATAATCACGTTGGGATGCTATAGGGACCCTCAAAGCTCTGCTACGGGCTGATCTGCACATTTTTTATCTTGCTACAAAGCAGATTAAAACAGTCACATCATTTCCAGCACACTGATTTGGACAAAACATAGAAAATTTACTAACAAAACACATTTTTTATTGACAACCTGAAATATAAAGGAAACTCCTATTAAAAACTTGTAATAATTTATATTTCATACTTCAAAATAATCGCCATGCTTCACAACACACTTTTGGCAATGTTCATAAGGTAACTGTCAGCAAAGGTCTCTATGAATTGATTGGAGAACTGCTGTCACACATTCTTGGATTGCCACCATGTTCACAAAATGCACGCCTTTTATGACGTTCTTTCAGTGCGGAAACAGAGAAAATTGAGTACTGTTCGTGATACTTATTTGCACTAACATACAATTCTTCAAGACTACCTTTTGGGGTATGTCCCTTTCTTCAAGGTCCAAGCAGTACTGATTCACAATTTTAAAAAATTAGTATTGCTTGGACCTTGAAGAAGGGGACATACCCCAAAAGCTTGTCCTGAAAAATTGTATGTTAGTGCAAATAAAAAAAGTGTCACGGACAGTACTCAATTTTCTCTGTCACAATTGCACTAATACGGCTACAATCACATCAAGTAGGCGCGGAAACAGAAAGAAATCTGCTGGCAGCAGATCAGGGGAGTACGGTGGATGATCAAGAAAAAGTATCCCATGCTGAGACAAGAATTGTGCACACGGATCGCACAGTGCGCAGGCGCGTAATCGTACAGCAACGTCCTCTGTCCAGTCCTGTGCAACTCTGGCTGTACATGGTGGATGTTCACCTGTCAGCTTATGCGGCACAAATTGGGAACAGATCTGATGCCTCGTACACACGACCATTTTTCCTGGCGTGAAAACTGCCATGGGAGCTATTAGCTGGGAATCCCGGCTGTGTGTATGCTCCATCGCAGTTTTCCCCACAGGAAAACATGTTCTATTTTCCTGCCTGGATTCCCGGTGGTTTCCATATGGGGAAAACCTGCGGCGGAGCATACACACGGCCAGGTTTCCCGACCAAAGCTCTCATGGCAGTTTTCCTGTCAGGAAACCCGGCCGTGTGTAGGAGCAAAAGCTACCGAGCAGGTTCTCGGTTTTTCCCTTGGTTTTCCCGGCAGACTTTTTACCGCCGGGAAAACCGTTCGTGTACACAAGGCATTATGCTAACCCAAATCTTTGCTGACAATAGACTTTATCGAAATATTAAAGGATACTGCACCAGGAGCCTGTGCACACTCTCTTTTCTCTATTAGCTTTCGGTGTCCTGATTGTGTAGAGAGCAGCAAGGTGCCCCATGATTCAGCTTTCATTTTTACATTACTGCTGTTATGGACTGTGCACTCGTTATGCAGGTTATCCCTGGCATTAGTGCAAATCATTCGTTTATTGTACTGTATTTGTTGTAGAGACAAAATATGAGCATGAATAGGATCAGAAACAAGTCCCACGGCACACAGTGGCAAATAATGGTCATGGTTAGGTTATACGTAACAGAGGGAGTGGCTTAAAGGGGGGTGACTAAACAGGAGCTGAGTCTGGTCACTGTATACATTGCACACATATGCCACAGTCCTTGCACCCACATAATGCTCCTATTTATTTAGAGAGAGAGTGTCAGGGACCTACCTGTGGGTTCCGGCGAGCCCCTGGTGCTCGCGCTCGTGCACCCATCGCGCGTGTCTGCGCGCCGGGCGTGCGCGCACCTATTGCACGCGCGCGTGCACGGCGCACGCGAGCGCCGCGGGAGCGCACGCGTGCACGGCGGGAGCGCACGCATGCGCGTTAGGCTCAACTGGCTTCACCCTGCCTTTAAAAGGTCAGCAGCTGCAGTGACACTTCGCTGTCTGATCTGCAGCATAGTGTCCGCAAAACCTGTAATCTGTCTGTAAGTTTGACCCGGCTCCATCTGACTACCCGAATACCTCCAACCGACCCCTGGCTCTGATCTGACTCCGCTCTGCTCTCCTGCCCACCGTTACCAGACCCTGTGCCTGAAACTTGACTACGTTACTTCCTCTAGAGTGATTTCCTGGTTATCTGCTCACCTGACCTTGCTGGACCGTATACCTGCTGTTGTCCTGTCTCTAACCTGGCTTGTCTCACCAGCATCAGCTATCCAGTTCCTGTGAGCCTCCCAGAGACGCTGTCTCCTGCACCGTCTGTCTGCAAGATCCTCAACCCGGCCGGTCTGCTCCAGGCACTCTTACCTCGCCGCGCTCCCGGGCTTGCTGTTCCCACTCCAGCAGCCCCCGAACCCGGGCTGTAAGAGGGGCTCCTTCCTGCACACTAGGCTCTATCTACAAGGTACGTTCCAGTACGTAACAGAGAGGAAGGGAAGGGTGAGAGGGGGAGTTGTAAACCCTTTACCAGCAGCACATGCATGGCCTCTTGCAGTCCTGCCGCCTCCCACCCTTTATGCATTGTGTCTATTGGATTCCCTGAGACGACCAGGTCCCTGTGTTTTAAGTGTAACTAAAGGCAAAACTTTTTTTTTAATTTTCAATAAAGTAAGGGAGAGTTTTAACCCCTGTCAGTTTTTTTTTACATCTGTGTGCCATTGGGGAGATTTTCCTTCACTTCATGTGCCATAGCCAAAACAAGAAATAACGGGAAATCCCCCCAAAATGAGGGAATCCCTGGCTGTCACCAGAACTAGTATACCCATTTGAGGATTTCCCCTTCATTATTGTTCTGATGTCAGCCCTGAATTTAGATTTTCTTTTACAATCACGTTCGATGGTAACAGTTAACAGGACAAATAGAGAGGGTGAATATCCCTAACCAGGGCACAGACAGAAATACAAACTGACTGGTGTTCTAATCCTTCTCCACTCTATCCAAAACAAACAAAACATTTACATATACATATATACATAAAAAGGGGAGAACTAATCCCCAAAAATACAAGACAAATGATACACATACAGTAAATGCAAATGATGGCCAACATGTTTCGCGGTTGTAATCTAAAGCCGCTTCATCAAGGCTTGGTTACTATAAAGTTTAGTCAACGTCTATAGTGGCCATCTGAGGTGTCCAGACTAAGGGGAGAACAAAACGCACATTACATGCCATGCTCAGAGTCTGCACTTTGTGCACACTACCTCCAAAAAATAAGGCTATTGAGGTCATCATCCTTTGACAGACAGTAGTAGTCCGATACTGCGTTGCCAGAAATTATGAAATATAATGCCACATAATGTTCCTGAGGATCCAACAGCCTCCAAACAGAGGTGAATCCTGCTGATAACAGCAAAAACAGGTAGTCTATATCACCTTGAGTGACATGCCAACCACATAGGAGCTGTTCCCTCTGGCAAGATTCAGTCAGGCATGTTAAATTTTCATGGTCTTCCGAGCATCCCTTTCATGCTGGGGTTCGTGTTCCTCGGGAGACCCACACCTTTAACATGCTCGACATAAAGATGGCCTAGGCTATGAGAAGATTGCCAAGACCCTGAAACTGAGCTGCAGCATGGTGGCCAAGACAATACAGCGGTTTAACAGGACAGTTTCCATTTAGAACAAGCCTCGCCATGGTCGACAAAAGAAGTTGAGTGCATGTGCTTAGCATCATATGCGGAGGTTGTCTTTGGGAAATAGACGTATGAGTGATGCCAGCATTGCTGCAGAGGTTGAAGGTGTGGGGGGTCAGCCTGTTAGTGCTCAGACCATACGCCTCACACTGCATCAAACTGGTCTGCATGGCTGTTGTCCCAGAAGGAACTCTTCTAAAGATAATGCAGAAGAAAGCCCGCAAACAGTTTTCTGAAGACAAGCAGACTAAGGACATGGATTACTGGAACCATGTCCTGAGGTCAGATGAGACCAAGATAAACTTATTTGGTTGAGATGGTACAAGCGTGTGTCGCGGCAACCAGTTGAGGAGTACAAAGACAAGTGTGTCTTGCCTACAGTCCAGCATGGTGGTGGGAGTGTCATGGTCTGGGGCTGCATGAGTGCTGCCGGCACTGGGGAGCTACAAATCATTGAGGGAACCATGAATGCCAACATGTACTGTGACATACTGAAGCAGAGCATGATTCCCTACCTTCGGAGACTGGGCCGCAGGGCAGTATTCCAACATGATAACGACCCGAAACACTACTTCAAGATGATCACTGCCTTGCTAAAGAAGCTGAGGGTAAAGGTGATGGACTGGCCAAGCATGTTTTCAGATCTAAACCCTATTGAGCAACCTGAGGTTCATCCTCAAATGCAAGGTAAAGGAGCGCAAGGTCTCCACATCCACCAGCTCTGTGATGTCATCATGGAGGAGTGGAAGAGGACTCCAGTGGCAGCCTATGAAGCTCTGGGGAACTCCATGCCCAAGAGGGTTAAAGCACTGCTGAATAAAAAAATGGTGGCCACACAAAATATTGACACTTTGGGCCCAAACTTAGGGGTTTTTGCCAGTGGTTTAGACATGTGTTGAGTTATTTTGAGGGGACAGCAAATGTACACTGTTATACAAGCTGTACACTCACTACTTTACATTGTAGCAAAGTTTCATTTCTTCAGTGTTGTCACATGAAAAGATATAATAAAATATTTACAAAAACGTATGGGGTGTACTCACTTTTGTGAGAAACTGTATATTTATATATACTGTATATAAATATATTTAAAGTTGAGAAGCATGAGACCCTTTGTGAGGTATATTGCTGTGCCCATTGAGGAGGCCCCCTCACATCACAAGGTCGTGGAGTGAAGTGAAACCTCCACATCAGGTCCGAAGGCACCAATTAAAACCTGACAGAGATTACCGTCCTTCCCTACTTAGACAAAAAACAAAAAATATATTTTAGCTCGAGTTGGGCTTTAAAGTTGATGCATGACCTATTTATTGAAGTCAAGTGTAAAAGATAATGATAACTTCACTTTAAGCTAAAGAATCTATAATGGCACTTGAGAAATTATAAGATGTATCCCAAAAATACAGTTACATAGGTTAGCAAAACATCTTTGCCAGGAGAATGCCATGTAACCAAGTAAAAATAACTGCAGATCGCTATAAATAAATCACTATTCTGCCGTTCACTGCTCCTCTTTTCTTCATCCTCCACAAATATTTTCTGTTTATAATTAAAAACCACATATGATTGCTTGTCAGGAAATGTTAGTAGCACATGTGTATATAGTTACTGGACATAATAAAAGGCTTATTTTATTTATAGAGGACACACCGAAAAAAAAAAAGAGTCCAGACGTATCAACCTCCCTCAGAAATGTGCACAAATGATTTATTTTCCTGAAGTTAAATTGAGTTTTCTGCTATGAACTTGCACAATACACAGACAAAACAGGCACCCTCTCTTCACTTTGCACCAATTACAAAGCTATAATTTGTAACACTTAGTGGCTTCATATTTCAGTGGCTGCTGAAATGCTGATTTTTCCACGTGTCGTTATAAAGCAATAGTGCACGGTTTGTCTTTTGAGAGATGGCTCAAATGAATGTTTCAGGAGCTTTAATGTTCATGCAGGCAGGCCTAACTTACTTCCACCTTGGCTTTACAGAAAGACTCAAACACCATATTGTTTTTTGCTAGTTTGAACCTGAACTCTAGGCTTACAGCTAAATACACATGAAGCTGTTTAACCTGCCAAAGGATTTGTATTTCTATCCATCCAGTTCATTCTGACCTAGAGAATATCCCTTGCCACAAAAGGAGGATGGGGGTGGTCTGAAAAAGAATAAAAATAATGTTTTTTGGGGGGTGGGGTATCTGGGGTAGGTGCAGTAAAGGGGAGGAAGGTACATTTGAATTAAATGTAGAGGTCTGCTTTAAAGTTGTTGTAAACCCTTACAGACCACTTGGCCCTACAGGTAAGCCTACATTAACCACTTGAGGCCCGCGCTACCGTCGGATGACGGCAACAGCGCGGGCCTGAATAGCCAACATGCCGTCATTTGACGGCATGTCATTCTGGCGTTCCCAGCGCGCGCTGTAGAGCGCGCTGCGGGGAAGCCCTGTGTTGTCTGTGTCCCTTGGACACGGCCAATCACAGATCGCGGCAAACGGCCAATCAGAGCGGCCGTTTGCGATGCGATCTGTGGGCGAATGAGAGATGATCTCTCATAGATCATCTCTCATTGCCGGCTCACACAGAGACAATGTCCTGTCTCTGGAGGGGAGGAGCCCGATCTGTGTTCCTTCCTACATAGGGACACAGATCAGTCACCCCCCCAGTCACCCCCCCCTCCCCCCACAGTTAGAACACACCTAGCATACACATTTAACCCCTTCCTCACCCCCTAGTGTTAACCCCTTCAATGCCAGTCACATTTATACTGTAATTAGTGCATATTTATAGCACTGATCGCAGTATAAATGTGAATGGCGCCAAAAATGTGTCAAAAGTGTCCGATGTGTCCGCCATAACGTCGCAGTACCAATAAAAATCGCAGATCGCCGCCATTTCTAGTAAAAAAAAAATAATAAAAAATAATAATTATCTCCCCTATTTTGTAAGCGCTATAACTTTTGCGCAAACCAGTCGCTTATTGCGATTTTTTTTTTTTTTTACCAAAAATATGTAGAAGAATACGTATCGCCCTAAGCTGAGAAAAAAAAATTGTTTTTTTTTTTAATTGGGATATTTATTATAGCAACAAGTAAAAAATATTGTATTTTTCTTCAAAATTTTCGCTCTTTTTTGTTTATAGCGCAAAAAATAAAAATCGCACAGGCGATCAAATACCACCAAAAGAAAGCTCTACTTGTGGGGAAAAAAGGACGTAAATTTTGTTTGGGAGCCACGTCGCACGACCGCGCAATTGTCAGTTAAAACGACGCAGTGCCGGAAGCTGAAATTTTACCTGGGTAGGAGGGGGGTGTAAGTGCCCAGTATGCAAGTGGTTAAGGCTTACCTGTAGGTGCAAGAAATATCTCCTTAGGCCCCTTTCACACTTGCGGACCATATGTGTGCTTTTCTTCCATCCATTTGCAGATGAAAAAGGGACATACATTGGTCCCTATGAGATTGCAGGTGTCAGCGAATGAACATCTGCTGACACCCGATTTCGTCCGCCTCTGCAATGATCCGATTCTGCAGACGGAAGAAAACCCTATTTTTCCTTCCGTCTGCGCATCGGATCGGATGAACATGGACATACGGTCCGTGTTTATCCGATCCCTCCATGGGGCAGACTGGAGAAAAGACAGGGCAGTCCCTGCACAGTATGCGGGGACCGCGCTGTCATCCGCCGGCTCAGCGGGGATCAACGGAGCGATCCCCTCTGAGCATACGGAGCATATGGAGGCGGATCATTACTGATCTGCCCTGTGTGAAAGGGGCCTAAACCTACACGATTAAAGAGATATTTACAGAAAAGACTGCGCCGATGTCTACGTTCCTGCAAGATACAAGTTCCAGCCACCCCCTGTGGACAACTGTACTCCTGGAAACACAGGAACAGTTTTGTTCTTCCTTACTTCGGCCTGTACTTCCTGGCCAGTGAAAAATTGCATTTTTGGGGGCAGTCACATACCAGTATGCAAGGCTCATTTGGCCTTTATGAAATAGGGACTGCTATGGGTGACAGTACACTAAGCTATATTCTCTAACCACTCGTACAGAGGTGATAAATTGTTTTCAAGCAGTTTTGGTTGATTTTTGGGATTTTTGGGATTCACTAAAGGCCAGGGGCGGACTGACCATTGGGGTTCTCGGGCACCACCCGAGGGCCCCATGCCACTAGGGGGCCCCATCAGGGTTGCCAGGCTCAATAAAACCAGGGACAGTATGTAAAAATCTGTTTTTTTTTTTTACATTTGTCCCTGATATGTCTGAAACCGACATGCTTTTGATGTGAAAATCCTGAGATTTTAGCTGCCCTGCCTCTGCACTGCCTCCTGGCGTGGTGGCCATCTGTAAGCCTGGGGGCCCCATAACCTTCTATTGCCCGGGGGCCCCATGAGTTGTCAGTCCACCCCTGCTAAAGGCAAATATACTGTGCACTGAAAGTGCAGTTGCTCCAAGTTTAGTAAATTATGTAAAGCTTCACTTTGCAAAACAATACCCAATCACATGCAAAGGAAATGATAAAAAAAAATAAAAAACATTTTTGCTTGCACATGATTGGATGATAGAAATCAGCAGAGTTTTCCCTCATTTCAGATCTTTGAGCTTCCCCCTCAAGCCTAGTGCAATTGTACTTGCAGTGCACAGTGTATTTGCCTTTAGTATATCAACCTCAATGTCCAGTACATAATCAACCACTGAAAAAGTCTCAAACATGTAGTATCCCTATGAGTAGAAGAATGTGTTTTAGATGCAATTCCAAGTATGCCAATCCTGTGTGTGAAAAATATCTTATAAAATGGATAGCTTTGTGTAAAAAAAAAAAAAACATTTCCAAAAAAGATTCCATTTTCAAAAACCTTATTATGCCTCTTAGAAAATACCTTGGGGTATTTGCTTATTAAATGTGGTAATTTTGTGGCTGTTTCCACTGTCCTGATGCTCCAAAGTCTCTAAATATGTGTTAGGCAGTCAAAAGATTGTATGCATAATTGATGCCCCTAGAACATCTGAAAGTGCTCCTTGTATTTTGGGCCACGCTCTGTGGTTAGGCTGTGAAAAAGTCTCAAACATAAAAAATATGCACAGACTTGGGGGGCAGGGGGGAGTAGCAGAATGTTTTTTGGATGAAATTCTAAGTATGAAACTGCTGTGTGTGAAAAATATTGTATAGCTTTGTTTAAAAAAATGAATTTTCATTGTGGCAAAAAAATATATATATTTTCAAAAACCTCATTATGCCTCTTAGAAAATACCGTTGGCTGTTTGCTTATTAACCACTTCCATACAGGGCACTTATACACCCTCCCGCCCAGACCAATTTGCACTGTTGCACTTTGAATGACAATTGCACAGTCATGCTGCACTGTACCCAAACCAAATTTGTATCATTTTGTACCCACAAATAGAGCTTTCTTTTGGTGGTATTTGATCACCTCTGCGATTTTTATTTCTTTGATGATGTGGTGGCATTGATGGGCACTGACGATGGGCACTAATATGCAGCACTGATGGGCGGCACAGATGGATAATGATAGGCATCATGGATGGGCACTGATGGGCGGCATGGATGGGCACGGATAGGCGGCACGGATAGGTGGCACGGATTGGCACAGATAGGCGGCACAGATGGGCACGGATAGGCGGCTCGGATGGGCACGGATAGGCCGCGTGGATGGGCACTGATAGGCGTCAAGGATGGGCACTGATAGGTGGGACAGATGGGCATAGATGGGCACTGATAGGAGGCACTAACATGTGTTGTACTAATGAATGCCAATCAGTGCCAAGCAATGCCTGACAATCAGTGATGCCCATTGTGGGCACTGATTGGCATCCATTGGGACACTGATTGGCATCCATTGCGGCACTGATTGGCATCCATTATTATTTGTGTCTGGTGGTCTAGGGGGGCATTACTTTGTTTTACTTCCCTGGTGGTCCAGCGGGCATCCCTGGTGGTCCAGTGGGCATCCTCGGGGGGGCTGTGCTGATAATCAATCAGCTCAAACCCCCCCTGTCAGAGGAGCAGCTGATCGGCTCTCCTCTACTCGCGTCTGACAGACGCGAGTGAGGAAAAGCCGATTACCGGCTTTTCCAGTTTACATCTGGACACGGCTGATCACGTGGTAAAATGTCTCCGTGAGAGCCGCTTTACCTAGATCGGTGTTGCGGGGATGACAGACTGACACCCTGCAACATTGATTGCCGCAATGCACGCCCCGAAATGACGTCCACTCAGGATATTGAAACCAGTTTGCCGCCGGCAATATGTCATTGGCGGGCGGCAAGTGGTTAAATATGTTCATTTTGTGGGTATTTCCACTGTCCTGATGTTCCAAAGTCTCTAAAAATGGCATAGGCACTTAGGAAATTAGATGCATAATGTATGCCCCTAGAAAGTCTGAAGGTGCACTTTGGATTTTGGGCCCTATGCAGTTAGGCAGTGAAAAAGTCTTACACATACAATATAAGATAAAATCACTGCATCATTTTATACATAACACCTAACCAGTGTATATAAAGTAGTTACATCAGACATTGCATCATCACATATCTAATGCATTTTCGGAATCATCTTGGCTCCTTCCTCAGGGATTTTTTTTTATAATCAGTATAGATACAGTCTATGAAATGAAAAAGATATGTTTAAGAAACATTCATCAAATTATACATATATTGGCTGCTCCTATTGCAGTGACTGTGAACACTATTACGGTACTTACAATGTTCTCAAACCCATGATCCAACACCAGACAGCATGGGTAAAAACAAAAAGGATAGTATGTACTGGCAATCAAAGTTGGACATGCATGAGAAAAAAAAAGTCACTGTAACAAAGTCCCGCCTCCTAGATGGAGTCCTCCTGTGATAGACGGAACAGGTGGTCTAGGAGGTGGGGCTCACAGCCTAACTGAATTAATCGGCACAGATCGAGGCTGCATTGATGGGCAAAGACCAAGGCTGCAATAATGTGCACAGTGAGGCATTATTAATGGGCACTGGTGAGTCTGCATTGATGGGCACAGTGAGGCTGCATTTTATGGTCTTAGCCTGGATCAACCAAATATCTTACATGAAAGGTAATATTGGTATATCTATCAACAATTCACTGTACAAATTCCAGCTTCATCCACATAGAGTGCAGTTCTGATGGTCAAGTGCATATAACAGAAAAGTGGGAGAATAAAGTTCTCTCAAAGAAGACCAATAACAGAACACTCTGAAGAGAACAATGAATTTTATTAAGTAAAAAACAACACACAGCTAAAAACTTGAAAAAGATGTGGCAGATAAATAGAGTGGTTACACAATTAAAAAATACAACGTTGTCAAGTAAATAAAAAATCAGGGGAATCGCACCTGCGCATCACACATGCATAACCCAGTCACCATACACAATATATTCAGGCACTATAGTAATGAAGCACAGATCAAAAGGGCCCCCCAGGAACTAATTATGAGATGAGGGCTAAAAAGTAACTCATGCAGTCCTGTAAAAGAAAGGGCACTCCAATGGGCTATATGTGCTATTATTCAAAAAAGTGGCTCCTGAATAAGGGTATTGGCTGGATGGATGCGTGAGGGTAATGGCTGTCCCAGATTGGAAAAGGGTGCTTGCCAGTCACAAAGATGGTAATACTTCAGTATGATCCATGGAGTGTCACAATAGTGATTAAAGCAGATATGCACAATTCAAAGAGTCCACCACACAATATAGTACAATTGGCTGTACATGTATCAACTTATGTGAGGCACGTATATAACAATGCTGCATATGTGGGAGAGAATATTGCATAAGGATCAGACTGGTGCATCCATAGTAAAGAGCGGTAGGTGGAAGTATGTGTTCTCACCCAGGGCCGCCATTAGGTGGGTACAGGCAGTACACCTGTAAGGGGCCTAAAGGTCCCCAGGGGTCCGGATGGTAACCCCCTTTAGGGATCCGGAGGTCCCCAGATGGCAACCCCCCTTTTTTTTATTAGTTTTTTTATAAAAAAAAATAGATATATTTTAATATATTTTTATTTAATTTTTTATTAAAGGGACATTTTTAGGGATCCGGAGGTCCCCAGGGGCCCGGAGATATATTATATATATAATAATATATTGTATTTTTTTTTATATATTTAATTGTTTTTATTAAAGGGCCCAGAGTTTCCCAGGGCCCTGTATGGTAACCCCCCCCCCTTTTTTTATAACTGTTATTTATTTATTCTTTTATATTTATATTTTATATTTTTTTTATTAAAGGGCCCTGAATGGCAACCCACCTATATTTGCTAAAGGGCTCAGAGGTCCCTAGGGCCCCATGTGGCAAACCCCCCTTTTTTTTTATAAATGTTTATTTTTTTATTTTTGTTTATACATTTTTTTTATTATTAAATTCCCACAGTTCCCCAGGGCCCTAGATGGCAACCCCTTTGTTTTATAAATGTTATTTATATTATTATTATTATTATTGTTATTATTATTATGTTATTTATTTTTTGATATATTTTTTATTAAACGTCCCGGATGGCAACCCCCCTTTTTTTATAATTTTTTATTTTATATATTTTTTTTTATTAAAGGGCCCAGAGGTCCCCAGGGCCCCAGATGGCAACACCTGTTTAAAAAAATATATTTTCTTTTTTTTTTTTTTATTAAAGGGCCCAGAGATCCCAGATGGCAACCCCCCTTTTTTTTATAACATCCAGTTTATTAAAAGAAAAGACAGAAAGGCAAATACGGGAGACACAGCTCCCGACGTGTTTAGTACAGAGCTCAAAACAATCCAACATATGGTAGATTAACAAAAGGTATCCGTAATAACTAATTGTATTTGGCATTTATAGATAAAGAAAAACATCAAAAAACAAATGTAAAGTATACATATCAACATATGTAGTGCACTTCTGGTATCATCAGGAGTAGGTACTCTGAAACAAATTACAGTGACAAAAGAAGTGACCGTGAGTGAAGGCTTAAAGAAGAAAGGACAAAAGAGAGCAGAGCAATTGAGGTGGGGGGAGGGGGGGGGGGGACAGTAAGGGTAGGACGGGTATCAGCTCCAGCAGGGTGTCAGAGGGTTATAAAATGTGTGGAGAGTCACCACAAACACTCCACGTTAGATGGTCTAGGACTCGGCCATCAACCTGTCGTAGCTCTTAGAAAATATAAATTGGACCCAGGGAGACCATGTTTGAAAAAAACGTATCAGTACGGTCAGAGGATTGAGCTACCGTTTCTTCCATGTTATAAATGTCGGTTACCCTGGCCAGCCAGTCTCGGATCGATGGGACCCTGGATGACTTCCAATATAGGGGCACAAGTACCCCCCTTTTTTTATATATATATTTTTCTTTATTACTTATTTTTTTAAAGGCCCCCTCCGCTTCTCAGTTCGCGACAGCCTCCCCCCCCCGCTTCTCAAATTCAGGCGGCAGCACCCCCCCCCCCCCGGTTCTCTGCTGCAGGGGGCCCATGCCTGCCTGAAGCTGTGTAAGGGGCCCCATAATTCCTGATGGTGGCCCCCTGTTCTCACCAAATCCTCTGTTGCAGTCCTCCTTCTATAAAGGATCTTAATACCCCCACGATTCTCACAGCAGAAAGCGGGGCTCACAATGTGTGATGTGCTGCTGGGATTCCCCTGATTTTTAAATTACTTGACAACGTTGTCTTTTTTAATTGTGTAACCACTCTATTTATCTGCCACTCCTTTTTCAATTTTTTGGGCTGTGTGTTGTTTTTTACTTAATAAAATTCATTGTTCTCTTCAGAGTGTTCTGTTATTGGTCTTTGTTGAGAGAACTTTATGCTCTCACTTTTCTGCATTTTATGGTCACAGTGAGGCTACACTTGATGGGCACAGTAAAGATGCATTTGATGGGAACTGGTGAGGCTGCATTTGATGAGCACAGTGAGGCTTTATTTATGGGCGCAGTGAGTCTGCATTGATGGGCGCAGTGATTCTGCATTTGATGAGCACTGATGAGTAGGGAAGGGCTGTAAGTTTGAGTCAAACGTAAGTTTGACTCGAACATCAGCTATTTGTTCGTAGAACAAACACACATATGGGGCATTCGCTGCAAATTAGAGTGCCACAGAGCACCGCATAATATACTGCGAGATCGGCTGTTTACTGGCCAAAGCATTGCGGTCAGGTGCAATCACAGCTTTGGGCAATCATGGCATGTCCACCCCCAACACTATATAAGGCTGCTTAACGTAGAGAACTTGAGATAGATTGTGCAGGTTAGTTAGTGGCATGCAGGCAGTGTAATATATATATATATATATATATATATATATATATATATATATATATACCATATACCAGACCTTTGGGGTCTGGCACGGATTTTAAGGGGAACTCCACACCAGAATTTTTTTTTAAAAGTTTTGGCATGGGGTCCCCCCGAAATCCATACCAGACCCTTATCCAAGCAAGCAGCCTGGCAGTACCCTCCTGAAACATACCAGGCCACTTGTCCCCAACTTGGCCATAGCCAATGGCCATTGGTTGTTGGGGTCTGCGGCAAGGGGTTTATTGGAATCTAGAATCCCCCTTCAACAAGGGAGCCCTCAGGCCCCCTATGTGAATGGATATTGGGTACATTGTACTCCTACCCATTCACCAAAAAAGCATTAAAAAGTGAAAAACAAGACCGACAGTTTTTGACAATTTCTTTATTAAAAAAAGTGTCCTGCAATGTCCATCCATCTTCAATCAAGACGGACCCTGAAAAATAAATAGTTGTTATATAGGCAAGGGCGGGGCCACCCAGTGATGTAATCAAGTGACCCGCTTCCTGATTGGCTGGGAGGAGAATCAGTGTGAGAATAGTGAATATTCATTCGCTACTCTCTCAAAACTGGGTGGGCTTGGAGCACAATGCTCTGTGCCCAAAGACTTTTTTGAAGCCTATTAGAGCCTCCGGGTTTAATCATGTGCTTCAAACTCCCCTATTGGAATCTATGCATTCAGCCCCCGGTATGTAGATCAGGGGGTCTGCACCCCTAATGGATGGGCTGCCACTGTCTACATTACTACAGTGGTACAACACTGCCTGCATATCCTAATTATTACATCTCTCCTTCTACCTCCCCTCCGACACTCCCCTATGTGCCCCCTGCCTCTGCCCCCCAACCCTCCTATCCCCTCCCCCATTTTTTCCATCACCCTTCGTTTTCTATTCTCTATTCTCGCCTCCCTCTTGCCCTCTGTCTCTCTATAATCCCCCCATGTCCTCTCTCCTCCCTCTGTCCTCTCTCCCCATCTGTCCTTTTCCCCCTCCTTCTCTCTATCCTCTTCCACCTCCTTCTCTCTATCCTCTCCCCCTCCCTCTCTATCCTCCCCCTCCCTTTCTATCCTCCCCCTCCCACCCTCCCTCTCTCTCCCCTCTCCCCTCCCTCTCTCTATCCTATCCCCCTCCCTCTCTCCCCTCCCTACCCTTCCTCTGCCCCCCCTCTGCCCTCTCCCCCTCCCCTCCCTCTCTGTATTCCTCTCCCCCTCTGTCTCTCTATCTTACTTCCCTCCATAACTCTATCTTCTCCCCCATCCCTCTGTCCACTCTTTCCTTTCCACCCTCCCTCTCTCTCTCCTCTCCCCCTCCTCTGTCCATTCTCTCCTTTCCTCCTCCTACTCTCTATCCGGACCCCTGCTGTGAGCCGCTCCGTGCTGCAGTGGGAACCCAGCCTTAATATTTTGATTTTAATTCTCATAAAGGTCATCCCTGTCCTATTTAGGCAAAAGCAGCAGGCAGGGATAAGCAAAGTATAGGAGAAACTCTTTCAAGTCAACATATCTCCTGATTTAAAGACAGGAATGACCATTTCTGGTGTCACAGATATAAGCTGTATACTGCTGGAATGATTTTGCTATGGCGCTGCATCAGTAGCAGATTTTCCACTCAAACCAAGTGGAATTAAAGATCTAAAGATAATGTGGATGCCATAGCAAAAGGTGTTCTATCTAGCCTACTTTCTGGTGGCGATTGCATATAGGCTAAGGAGATCAATACTCATGAATATTTACTGATTGCACCAGCCAACTTTTTTTAAGGAGGAACCCCAGGAAAAAAAAAATGTTTATTCTGCCTTGCATTGTGAACACAGAAGTTACCTCTAGTGATGATTATCGTAGGTCTGGATTGCTGATGTGTAAGGTAAAAAATCCTAGTTTCATTCTTTCCTGAGAGTACAGATTTGCTTACAGTGCTTGCCTTCCCTTACCCCCCCCCCCAAAAAAAACCCACAGCATTTTTCTCCATAAAGGACATTCTATAAGGGCTTAAATCAACTTTAACCCCTTGGTCCAGCCGCTTGCAAATATGCAGCCTCTCGGAGGGTGGGCCTTGGGGCTGAGTGGCCGTATGTTTGGGTAAATTGGTGGTATACAGCTGTGCGCGCACTGCCAGCACAGTTATCAACGGCTAACAGAAAGCTCACCATCGCTGCTTGCAATTGGGAGTTTTCAAACAATGTGACCGCCGTAACAGTCAACCATGGCGGTCATGTGATTATAATCCCCGTCTCCCGGCATCCTAAACCCCTTAAAGGGAGGTGCTGGCTCCAGGGGGTTAAGAGACCAGCCAGGGCCTGCAAGGCCATATAGCTATGACTAAGCATTGAGGATCAATGCAAAACGCGTCAGCTGTTTATTTTCCCACTGTATGTTGTTTTTTGTAGTGCATTCCTTTTTTTACCCAAATAAAGGGCACTTTTTTTCACATTTAATGGAGTGTGGCTGTCCATATACGTTTCTTCTCTGCCGGCCTGCAAGGCTTACCCTAATCTGTCTATTTGCACTTTATGAGCAGCACTTCTCTATCCTAGCAAGGCATATTGTCATTATGGTTGCTGAGAAGAACCATGCCTTATTATAGTAAGGGGTTGGTACATAACAAAAACCTCATTATTGGCCAATTAGAGCCACCTGACCAAAGTTCAGAGGCCAAGATGTGTATCACGCCCCAGACGAAGCAAGTTGTTGTGAAACGCGTCAGGGGGCTCCACTGCTGCCACTCACATATTGATCGATATGTCCTTTTCTTCCACTTTTATGTAAGTGTTTCCTAACCGTTATTAAAATTTAGTGCCTATGGTATGAGGCCGCGTACACACGACCGAGAAACTCGACGGGCGAAACACATCGTTTTCCCCGTCGAGTTCCTTGTTCGGCTGTCAAAAAACTAGTCGAGCCAAATTTTCCCATTGCTCGTCGAGGAAATAGAAAACATGCTCTCTTTATGGCTCGACGGGTTCCTCGACAGTTTTCTCTGCGAAAAGTTTACACACGACTGGTTTCCTCGGCAGAATACGTCTCCCATCGAGTTTCATGCTGAATTCTGCCGAGGAAACCGGTCGTATGTACGTGGCCTGACACTATGTGCATCTTCTGTTTTCTCCTCCACACATTGACTGTATGGGTTTGACCATCTGTGAGTTACCATCTTCAAGTATTTGTCAGCTTCATTTCGTTTGGTGGTTTGCCATAAGAAGATCTGGTTTTGCGGTGCCAAACAGGGGTCAAGTCCTGGGGAAAAAAGTGTGGGAACTCCCACCCAAGATCCACCCCACCCACCAAGAAAAAAATTATACGCTCATATGCCTAATTACTAAACCGCATGTTTTTTCTAAATCCTGCGATAACTCGCGGCAGTACTCTGCAATGTCTCCTGGGAACAATGACAAAAGCTCCCAGGAGACATTGCGGCATCGAGGAAGTGACGGAATACCCGTACACTACCTGATGAATCCATATACAGGAAGCGGCCAGTAACATAAAGGATTACTAAGGTTTGTGCTGGGCATTGCCGCTTAGTGAAGGATTGGCTCGGGCAGGTCGGCTGCTCTCGGATGCTCTAGTCCTGCAAAGGGAACTGCGTTCCTGCTGTGAAAAAAGTGCAGGAACTGCATTCCCACGCGTTCCCACAGGACTTGAGTCCTGGTGCCAACAGTCTCTATACATATTCAGCTTTTTTGACCCTCTGGGCATATGCTCATTAGGGTTCAATATATTTGGTAAGCCTATGCTGTATTGGTGGCGGGTTCATCACTTGTGTGCATCATGTTCAAGAGTCAATCACTGTGAACTTGGGAATTTATCTCTCAGGCGGCGTACAAAAGGCAGAGAACCTCGACGGGCCAAACACATCGTTCCACCATTCATCCCGACGGGCCGTCGAGCAAATAGAGAACCTGCTCTCTATTTGCTCAATGGGTTTCCCGACGGGCGGGGCTCGCCAAATCCGTACACACGGCCGAGGTTCTCGGCAGAATTAGTCTCCCAGCGAGGTTCTCGCTGGATTCTGCCGAGAACCTCGGCCGTGTGTACGCCGCCAAAGTCTCTGACAACAATCATGTTTTTTTCACTATCCAACACATGGACTTTTCCTGTTTTCTGCTGTTCTTATATCAGTCACTTGATTATTTTTGGTACTAGAGTATCATCATCATATTTAGAGCTACTATTTGTATGTTTTTGTTAAGATGTGTATTAATGGTAGTCATTCTCTATGGCAGTAAATAGCTGCGTTAGTTCGGCGGGTCCACAAACCACAACCATGTTTGGATTCACTGTAAACCCATGCTTGCCGCTAACCAAAAGCTCATGCTTTATTATAGCGAATGTTGACACTCCCTTTTAGAAATCACCTTGTGAAACAAACATTAAATTCTTCAGAACAGAGAAAGAAAATATTCAACAAAAAAAATAAAAATTATTTCTTGGATACATGCATTGTATATGGTTTCCCCAGAGTGTATTTTTTTTTGTAAAAAAAATGGAATTACACTTTATGATAGAGACAATTCACCTGGGTCTCTGGGAGCCACCTCAAGTGATGAATTCACATCTATATCATATCAAATGCAGTGAGAAAAAAATGAAAGTGTAAGCTTATAAAATGTAACAATCATATCAAGATGACCTTTTCAATGAACACTGCACTATTAGCTGAATAAAAGCACTTAATATAAACACTATATCTTTAGGGTATAGCTGTCAGCAGAACAGTAACTGCTCAGACTACATTCCAAAACAAATATTGTGAGTGTTTTTTTCTCTTGTTTAGTGATAAATATAGAGGTAGATCATGAAAAATGAAAAGTATTAATAATGTTTTACTGGAGAGACCTGATGTTCAAGGTGTCTGTAGCAGGAATTATGTGTTTCTATACAAACAACTGCATAGTTCAGTGACAATTCAAACAAAAAAAAAAACCTGCTTACAAACCGTTGTTAGTCCATTAAAATAGTTGCACATAATAGAGGAATAAACTGACATAAATTAACCTTAATAGAAAAAAATGATATACAGTAAAACCTTGATTTGCAAGCATAATTCGTTCCAGAAGCATGCTTGTAATCCAAAGCACTTGTATATCAAAGCAAATTTCCCCATCAGAAATAATGGAAATGCAAATGATTCATTACACAAGCATTTATTCATAAGTCCTTCAGTTTAAAGTCCATATAAAATGATTGTAGCAATGTGAGGTTGTGTAACCATTACATTTCCATCCACAATTGGCAGCCTCCCCAAGGGGATTAGAAGTAAACTCCAGTAGGAACTACAGAGTAGAAAAGAGAAAAGAGGTGCCTCTTAGTGTAGCAATATGGTTACATTTAATGAAGGTACAACATTTTGCAACTCACATGGTTGATGACTAAAAGAGGCACATTTTAGTATGTAGGTGTCCGGGGAAAAGATGTCCACATAGACCATCCTCTGCACCGCCGGCTCTCACCACTGTCAGTGTGCAATGTGACCGGGAAGACTACCCTGCAGTAGAGTAATTGAACCGCTCGTGGAGGGCAGCGTGAACGGGACGACGTTAATGACAGTAAGGAAGATGGTCTATGTGGACAGCTTTACTCCGGTTACCTGCATACTTAGTTGTACCTATTTTAACCACTTGCTTACTGGGCACATATGCCCCCTTCCTGCCCAGACGAAATGTTAGCTTTCAGCACTGTTACTGCTTTGCTTTAACTGACAATTGCGTGGTCGAGCTCCCAAACAAAATTGACATTCTTTTTTCCCACAAATAGAGCTTTCTTTTGGTGGTATTTGATCATCTCTGCGTTTTTTATTTGTTGCGCTATAAACAAAAAAAGAGCGACAATTTAGAAAAAAACACAATATTTTTTACTTTTTGCTATAATCAATATCCCATTTAAAAAAATAAATAAAAAACTTCTCAGTGTAGGCCGATACGTATTCTTCTACATTATTTTGGTTTAAAAAAAAAAACGCAATAAGCGTATAGTGATTGGTTTGCGCAAAAGTTATAGAGCCTACAAAATAGGGGATAGAATTATGAAATGTTTTTAACCGTTTTTTTTTTACTAGTAATGGCAGAACTGCGATATTACTGTGGATACATCGGACATTTTTGGGACCATTCACATTTTTACAGCGAATAGTGCTATAAAACTGCACTGATTACTGTATAAATGTGACTGGCAAGAAAGGGGTTAACACTAGGGGACGATCAAGGGGTTAAATGTGTGCCCTGCTAGGAGATTTTTACTAAGGGGGGAGGGGACTGACTGGGGGAGGTGACCGATCGGTGTCCCTATGTACAAAGGACACATCATCGGTCTCCTTGCCCTGACAGCACGTGGATCTGTGTGTTTACAGACACAGATCCACGTCTCTGGCTCTGAGACTGCTGATCGCGGGTACCTGGCGGACATAGTGGCCGCCAGACACGCGCATTGGCATCTGAGTGACGCAGCGGCACGCGCACCCCCCAGCGGCCGGAGGCCCGAGGATGTCATATGATGTTCTCCCGGCATTGTAGAGCCACCTTGTGGCCGTCATTTTACAATCCTGTGTCCAAAGTGGTTAATCACCAGCCTTGGGGTTGATTTACTAAAGGCAAAGAGACTGTTCACTTACCAAAATGCAGTTGCTCTATGCAAGTGCAGTTGCTCCAGAGATTAGTAAATGAGCAGAAGCTCTGCTGACTTCCATCATCCAATCATGTGCAAGTAAAAATGATTTTTCTTTTTCATTTTCCTTGCAAGTGATTGGGTAATCTTTGCAAAGAGAACCCATTTTACTAAGCTATGGAGCAACTGCCTTTAGTAGTAAATCAACCCCAGTGGAAGCATTCCCCCATCCACCTTCAATGTGTGGACAGGGGAATTGGGTCGTTTTTTTTTGCTTAACCCGCTTGTTGAGTGAAAATAGGTGACACATTTTTGGCCAACTTTATCTTATTCCGTTGACAACAGTAACATTTTGGATTTCTTAACCTCCCTGGCGGTCTTCCCGTGTGTGGCACGGGGTGAGATTTTTAAGCTAAGATCGGTAACCCCGTGCCACACACGGACTTGCCTCGCTGGATGCAGAAAAAGAGTTTTCTTACCTTTTCTCTGCGATCCAGCGATGAATCTCCGCAGTACACGGCGGCCGGATGTCCGCCTGATGCTGTGTGTACCGCCGATTCCCTTCCCTGCGAGCGTCGCGACGTAGGGGGGGGAACGGCGCCAAATTCAAAAATGTAAACAAACACTATACATACAGTACACTGTAATCTTATAGATTACAGTACTGTATGTAAAAAATACACACCCCCCATGTCCCTAGTGGTCTGCCCTGTACACTACATGTCCTTTTATACAATAAAAACTGTTCTTTATCCCTGCAAACTGTAGATTGCCCATAGCAACCAAAAGTGTCCCTTTATGGCAAAAATTGTTTTAGAGCAGCTAAAAAACAGCGATAATAAATCAGAATCACTTGCAGAATTTAGCGATAGCGATTTATGGGGAAATTCGTCATAAAAAAAAAAAAAAGAATGACAGCAAAAATTCTGCAACTGAGCAAATTTCAGTGATTTTGATTTGATTACATTATTGAATAATTTTTACTATAATTATATTATTATTTGTTATAATTTTTTATAATTATTTATTATATTATAATTTTTAATAAAAAAAAAAATCATACCCGGGATGCCTATTAGACTCTTGTTTGGATAGATTTCAGTGAGTTATTCCTAAGAATTCCAATCCTACAGTATAAAACGCCAAATTCCCTTGCAAATAATGGTACCGCTTTAAGCATGTAAAATCTGAAAGAATCATACCGCCAGGGAGGTTAAAGCGGAGTTCCACCCAAAAATGGAACTTCAGCTTTTTGGAAGCAGATACCTTCTGGGGAGTCATTCCACTCGCCGCCCCCCCCCCCCCCCCTGCTGCATTCTGGGGACCACACTGGTCCCAGGAGACAGCGGGGACCACTGGCAAAGCGCCACGCTACACGCGTATGTGCAGTAGGGAACTGGGCAGTGAAGCCGCAAGGCTTAATTTACTGATTTCCTCACCAAGGTAGGTAACGGGGGCAGCAGAGAGACAAGCGATTGTCTTCTGCTGCTGACATTGCAGGCACGCTGGACAGGTAAGTGTCCATTTATTAAAAGTCAGCAGCTCACTTCCGGTTCCGGCGCCGCATGGAGTAGCTGTGCACTCCATCAGCTCCCGCACACAGGCTCCTAAATCGGCCTGTAAAAGCCAGCAAACCCGCTACCGACCCCTGGGCTAACCATCCGCCATCCCCCCCCTCCACCCGAGGATGGACAAATTTCTAGAAAAAAGCGGCGCGCGGTCGTACGCCGCCGCTGCGGCGCGAACGGGACAGCCGCTAATCGAGGCCCCGGCCTTGGCCTACACGGATTCGACCGTAGATCCGATCGTGGATCCGGTGCCTGCAATGGAGGTGAGTGCAACACCAGCCCCTCCAACTACCCCTCAGACTGTTCACATCTCCACACCTCCCCCACAGGCGGGGGATATGCACAACATAGAGCTGATGGCCCAGGCCGTGGCGGCCGGCTGCTCTATTATCCCCCATGATAGCGACCTCGGTGGAAAAAAGCCATCAATGCAGGGATACAGAAAATCCAGGCTCAACTAGGGGAGCATGCATCCAGGCTGAATGAGGCTGAGAATCGCATCGGACATATAGAAGAGGATCTTTACCAGGCCCAATCCTTTGAACATGCGCAAGACAAGACGAACAAGTATATACTAGACAAACTGGACGACCTTGAGAACAGATCCAGGAGGAGCAATCTGCGCTTTATTGGCGTCCCTGAATCGCTGCAACCTCAGGCACTTTCAGATCTCTGCTCCAGACGCATCCCCGAGACCCTGGGCCTGCCGGGCCCCTGCACTGTTGAGCGCGCCCACCGCATGGGCCTTTTCAACTCTGATCGCAAGTCACCTCGCCCTGTGATCGCCAAATATCTCAACTACTCAGAAAAATCCCTCATCCTGCAGAAGTTCAGGCAGTCCAGGACCCTCCAGATAGACGGCATGAATATCCTGATCTTTGCGGACTACTCCGTGGACGTCTCCAAGAGGAGGAAGGCCTTCCAGCAGATCTGCACGGAGCTCCACCGAATGCAAGTCAAGTTTACTCTGGCTTTCCCGGCCGTGCTTCGACTCAGAGCACCCAACGGAGATCAGCTCTCCTTCCATGACCCATCCGAAGCTGAGGCCTTCCTGAGGTCCCACCGCTCTAGCCCCCACCACAACCAGTCTCCCAGAGCGGCACCTTCCAACCGGGCCCTAGAACACGGAAGCCCACGCAAGGACTCTCCTAAAAGATTCAAGGCATCTGGATCCGACCGACAACACACACCTCATCCTCTTGAACTTTTTTTTCTCTTTTTTTTTTTCTTGAACCTTTTCTTTTTTTTTCCTTCTGATGGACACACCATCCCGCGCAGTTCTGCTGCGCATTAACCGTCCAGGACCACTCCTGGGCCCCTCTCCTTCAGCGTGCCTCCCCCTTCACCCGGGGGACCACGGTAGGCCTAATGCTATTATGATGTTATGCCAGTTTGTCTCCTTTTCTTTTCTCTTATGCTCCTAAATGCCATTTTATTTCACACTGTTTTATTTCACACTGTTTTATGTTCTCTTGCACAATCGGTAATAGTTGTTTTAGCTCTACTTGTGCCTTAATATTATGTTGTTCATATACGTTTATATACCATGTGTAGGCCTTTCCATTCTTCCGCAAGGATACCTGTCTAGCTCCTCCCCCCCCCCCCCCCCTCACGCATTGCTCCTGCTGCTTACACCCCCCCCATCGGTCGCTGCGGGTGAAGTGCTGCATTGAGAGCCCTGCGTTGGGAGTTGGCCTATTCAGTGGCTCCATGCGGAAAAAAGTGAAGCTCCCAAATGTTGTTGTTCACCTTGTTTGCCCCCATCACCCTCCCCTCATCTCCCCCTCCCTGTTTCTCAACCCTCCGCCCATTTTTAGGGATCCGTTACCACCTCCGCTCTCTCTCACAGCAAACCACCACTACACCCGCTGTCCTTGCACCCCACTTCTACAATGCTCCATGCTCCCATTCTCCTCGCCTCCACGTCCTGCTCACACCCCATTGTTAGTCTTCCCAACATGAGAATAGTATCCTGGAATGTCAAAGGGCTCCGCTCCCCCAATAAGAGGATGAAAGTTCTGCGCCACCTTAAAAGGCTCAAGACCGACATCGCCCTCCTTCAGGAAACCCATCTGTCCACCCCCGACTTCCCGCGGCTGCGGAAACTCTGGGTAGGCACAGTTCTCGGCTCTGACTCAAGTGGTCGGAAAGCTGGGGTAATAATCCTTATTAACAAAAACCTTCCCTGCAAGATTCTGTCCTCAGATTCAGACTCTGAGGGGCGATTTGCCTCGGCCCGTATCCAACTGGGATCCAGGGTTATAATCATCACTAATGTCTATGCTCCTAACAGCCCCACAAGTGCCTTCTTTAGCGACCTCACCTCCTGGGCGCTTAGAGACCCAGCCTGCCCACACCTGATAGGCGGGGATTTCAATTCCATCATGCACCCGATAGACGACAGGTCCTCTCCAGACAATCTCGCCCCCCTCTGACTCCTCCCACCCAGACATTATTGGCGTCGACCGTCGATTCACTGCACCTCCACGATCTATGGCGACTAAAGCACCCTGCTGACAGGGAATTCTCATTCTATTCCCACCCTCACAAAGTCTTCACGAGACTGGACTATCTTTTCTGTTCTGACTCTCCTCCTCCCACTGATCTCGGAAGCTGACATACACGACATCGCAATCTCGGACCATGCCCCGGTCTCGACCACCCTTGAGGACCCTGACTTAGCCTCCAACCCCAGAATCTGGCGGTTCCCCTCCTATCTTCACAATAACTCCGATTTTCACCAACATCTAGAAAAAGCCTGGTTGGGATACGCATCGGATAATGCGCTACACACGCCGACAACCCTAACCTTTTCTGGGAAGCGGGCAAAGCGTTCCTCAGGGGCTGCATAATCGCCTACGCCGCCACATTCAAAAAACACACCCTTAGACGCTACAAACAGGCCAGCGCAACACTGCATCAGGCCCAGCGGGTCCTCTATACTGATGACTCCCCCAGCAACCGTAACGCCTGGTTTGCTGCCAAGCAGGCCTTTGATAGCTGGGCAGCCACCCTCGAACGTACCCAAAAAGCGCATCTAGACGCCTCCCTCCACAAGTTTGGTAACAAAAGCAGGTAGACTCCTTTCCAGATTAAGTAAAGGACCCAACCGCCCCGACGCATATCATGTCCCTCAGGGACCCGTCGGGCTCCATACACTACACCCCAAAAGGTATCAATAATACTATGGCCAATTCTACTCCTCCCTATATGCCTCAGACCCTATCGATAAGCCGACAGCCCTCAATTTCCTACGACGTATCTCCCTGGACCAGGTAACCCCCACCCAGCTCGAAGCCCTCAATGCCCCTATCTCCGTCCTGGAGGTCCAATCCGTAATCAAACAGCTTTCCCCCTCCAAAGCTCCAGGCCCAGACGGCTTCACCCGGAGAATTTTACAAGTCCTTTAGCTCGACTGTGTCCCCCCCTCTCCACAACGTCTACACACACATATGGTCGGGTGGGTCCTATCTTCCAACGGGTAATCAGGCCATAGTAAAACTCTTAGAGAAGAAGGGTAAGGACCCCCTAGAACCTGGCTCTTATAGGCCCATCTCGCTTCTTAAACCTTGACGTTAAAATCCTCTCCAAGATAGCAGCCACTAGATTGGCATCCATTATACCCTCCCTGATTCACCCCGCTCAGTCGGGCTTTGTTAAGGGTAGGACGGCCACCATGAATATCAGGAAGGTGATGCTAGCTCTCGAACACGCAAAAAATAACCCGGCAGGAGACCACGCCATCATCACCCTAGACGCGGAGAAGGCTTTCGATAACGTTAGTTTCGAATGGCTCTCCATGGTCATGTCCAAAATGGGCTTCTCGGGCCCCTTCACGCATCTCATAGAAGCAATGTACACTGCCCCCCTCTCGCGAGAGTGGTCGCCGCGGGCCTCCTCTCTGAGGAGTTCAGGCTGCACAAAGGCACGAGGCAAGGCTGTCCACTCTCCCCGCTCCTTTTCAACATAGCACTTGAACCCCTTTCCCGCCACCTAACCCAGATCGCCCCCCTTCATGGCATCCATGTCGGAGGCCACGACCTTCGTTCGCACGTCACTATTTGCAGACGATGTCCTTATTTTCACATCCAGCCCATCACTTGACATGTCCACTATCAAGACCACTTTTGACGAATTCAGGCAATGTTCAGGGTTACGTATCAACTATAGCAAGAGCGAAATACTCCCAATAGGCTCCCTATCTGTCCCCTCTTGGTCCCAAAGCTCCTTATTTGCCGTTGCAAAGTCACATATCACTTACCTGGGGATCAAAATAGGCAAACTACCCTCCTCCCTATACCACCTCAACTACCCCCCCCTGCTCACCAAAATATCCCAAGAACTTGCCAACTGGATGGACCTGCCTCTCTCGCTACTGGGAAGGTGCCACCTTGTCAAGATGGTCAGTTTTGCACGCCTACTGTACCCACTACAAACCATCCCTTTACTCTTGCGCCACAAAGACATTAAATCCATTAACTCTGCCATTTCCAAGTTCCTCTGGCGTGGCAAGAGGGCGCGCATAGCATTTACCAAGCTGCATCTTCCCAGGCGAGAGGGGGGCATTGCCCTTCCCAACATCAGGCTATATAACCTGGCATGTCTATTGAGAACAGGCTTGGATTGGATAACCCAGTCCTCCAGGTGCTCGAACTACCCCCTCGAATCGGCGATGGTCCGCCCCTTTTCGCTCACAGCCCTTCTCCATTGTCATTGGAAATCTGCCCCCCCTCCCCTCCAACACAATCTCCTTCTCCGGGATACAGTCATCGCCTGGAGAGAGGTCAGGAAGGCCCTCAATGTCCCTTCCTCTATCTCACGATACCATCCCTATCCTGGGCAACCCGAGCTTCCAACCAGGCTTAGATAACCAGCCCTACCTTGACTGGGAGGATAAGGGTATCAAATCCTTTTATTCTTTGTGTGACCCCCTCTCAGGCCGCCCCATAGGGTTTTAGAGCCCTGGCAGACAAATTTTCTCTCCCTTCGTCACATGTATTCCAGTATATTCAATGCATTAGTTTCCTGAAAAAAACGCCTGTCGAGATGACAGAAAAAGGTTCCAGAGCTCCTTACCGACACCCTTATTTCCCGGGCCTCATACAAAATTTCAGACATTTACCATCCCCTCCTCCTGCACAACATCCCCCCCCTGGCGTCAACCTCGGCGGCCAACTGGTCGAAAGACTTCCCTGACCCTGACCTGGTGGAGAAGCTCCTGCATGGCCTCACCACCATCCACAGACTTATCCCTAACGAAATATGGAGAGAGACGCAGATCAAGATTGTTCACCGAGCCCACATTCCCTTCAGCCGAGCCCATGCCACCCCAGAATGCCCCTCTGTAAACAACCCAAACCTAACTTGGCTCACAGGTTCTGGTCTTGTTCCCTCATAGCCAGTTTTCTGGGACCAAGTCATCCAATACATTTTCGATGTCACCCTGCTGCGCATACCCAGGGACCCGTTACTACTTATATTTGGGTACTGGGACCCCATACTACTCCCCTGGTCATCTCCCACCACCCCCCTGGGCAGGGACTGGACTCTGATATGCCTCTTGATAGCCCGTAGAGCCATCCTCCAGAAGTGGATATCTGCGGACTGCCCAACCACTGCCCAAGTTAAAAGGGAACTGTTGCAGCTCTTATACAAGGACAGGCTCAACACGGACCTGACCCACGAACGGAGTAAGAAACCGCTTCTATCACCTATGGAATCCCTTTCTGTTGCATACTTCACTCCCACTGAATGGTTGAACTTTGAGAAAATGTCTTTTCTATACCAGGATCCCCCGCGGGATTGACATCTCTCCTACCCTCCCTCCTCCTCCCCTATCCCTCCCCCTCTCTTATTGTTCTTCTTTGTTTGCAAGCACTACTATTTCACCTACCCCCCATGACCACTTAACCTATACCCTCCCCCCTTTTTTGTCTCTCTGAGAACCTCTACATATACTGTTAATCTACTGCAATGTTCCACAGAAAATGCTTTTATGTCTTATTTTTTTGTGATTTCTCTGTTATGCAACTTCCTTAATAAAAACATATTTCAAAAAAAAAAAAAAAAGTCAGCAGCTGCCGTATTTGTAGCTGCTGGCTTTCAATATTTTTTTTTTTGGCGGGACCTCCACTTTAACACGTTCCCTACCGAGTCATTGTAAAATGACGTCTGCGGGAACCCTTCCTCCTTCAGAGTGGACGTCATATGATGTGCTTGCATTCCCAGGCAGCTAGGGACGCACGCCTGCCGCATCGCTCGGGACCCGGTGCGCGTGCCCGGCGGCCGCCATGTCCGCCGGGCACCCACGATTGCACGCAATCATGGCGGGACCATGGATCTGTGTGTGTAAACACACAGATCCATGTCATGTCAGCAGTGAGGAGACAGATATGTGTTCCCACAGAGGAACACACATCGGTCTCCTCCCCTTGTGATTCCCCCTACAGTTAGAACACACTTTAGGAAACATATTAACCCCTTCCTCACCCCCTAGTGTTAACCCCTTCCTTGCTAGTCAGATTTACACAGTAATCGCTGTATAAATGTGAATGGTCTCAAAAATGTGTCAAAAGTGCCTGATATGCCCGCCGCAATGTGACGGTCACAATAAAAATCGCAGATCGCCGCCATTACTAGTAAAAAAATTAAAATGCCATAATTCTATTCCCTATTTTGTAGATGCTAGAACTTTTGCGCAAACCGATCAAATACGCTTATTGCGATTTTTTTACCAAAAATTTGTAGAAGACTACGTACCGGTCTAAACTGGGAACATTTTTTTTTTTTTTTAACTACTGTATGATATTTATTAAATCAAAAAGTAAAAGATATTGTGTTTTTTTTTTTTCAAAATTGTCGCTCTTCTTTTGTTTATAGCACAACAAATTTAAAACGCAGAGGTGATGAAATACCACCAAAAGAAAGCTCTATTTGTGGGGAAAAAAGGGCGTCAATTTTGTTTGGGAGCCACGTCGCCCGACTGCGCAATTGTCATTCAAAGCTGAAAACTAAAAATTGGTCTGGGCAGGAAGGGGGTAAAAATGCCCTGTATTGAAGTGGTTAAAGAACAATGGAGAGGGTGAATCTCCACAGCTGTGACACAGCCAGTAATAAAAACTGACAGGGGTTTTAACACTTTCACACTCAATCCAAAATTGAAAAAAAGTCTTTACATACACACGATCTGAGCATGAGCTTTTTTTAATCAGAGCTTTTTCCACTATCAGATATGCCATTGTATACATGTTCTAATTGTATAAGCTCGCAGCAAAAGCTTGGTCAATTTTTTCAAATTAACTTTTTTCTCTCTAAGATGTATTTGTTATAAAAGTGCTAATGGCTATTGTAGTTTTTGGTGTATCAACTTGCTAGCTGGTTTGCAGGAAGATTGGTATTTTTAACATAAGCAAACTGAGCAATCATAAATTGTCATTTATTATAAAAAAATATTAGAAAAATTGCCTGGCAGCACATTCCTTCTGGCCGCTAATAATGGGGTAGCTAATATTATTCAGCTCTCCCGCAAATACAGCCTATTGTTATGACTCAGACCTACAGCAAACAGACAGCTTGCAAGCAGAATGTCCCACACATAGGGCTAACCACTTCTCTGAGAGGGAATCAGCTTTCTGGCACCATATCCCACACCACCAAGTACCTAAATGCCAATTTTAGGTTTTGTGCCCCCTTGTATATGCAGCAACTGCCTTTCAGAGAGGAAAAATGCTAATTACAGACTGGCTAGTTTCCCCTTTCAAAGAATTTCGATTTTTTTGATTAAATGTTTTACTTTCTCTGTAAGCTAGCCAAGTAATTGGTGTTTAACCGTGCTTCTTAACAAAAAGACCAGAATGCACTAAAAAGGCAGCAAACAAACATGTTACTGATAGGGTTAAATATTATCACATTCAAATCCTCTAAAACAATGTCTGTTGTTGTCTTTTAAGGGATTACAGAATCTAATATACAGAATAGCTTATATCTGGCACAGTCTAGTAAAAGTCTTAATCCGCTTCAATACTGGGCACTTACCCCCCTTCCTGCCCAGGACAACTTTCAGCTTTGCACAGTCATACAACACTGTACCCAAACTACATTTTTATTAAAAAAAAATTCCCACAAATAGTGCTTTTTTTTGGTGCTATTTTATTTTTTGCTAAACAAATTAAAAAAAATTGTAAAAAATAAAAAAAGTTTTTCTTTGTTTCTGTTATAACATTTAGTCTTCTCCTTCACCGATGGACACTGATGAGGCTGCACTGACAGGCACGGATAAAGCGCTACTGGTGAGATGGCACTGATAAGGTGGCACTGATGGGCACTGATGAGGAGGCACTGATATGCAGCACTGATATGCAGCACTGATGGGCACTGATAGGCAGCATTGATGTGCAGTACTGATGGGCACTGATAGGCGGCACTGATGGGCACTGATAGGCAGTCCTGATGGGCACTGATAGGTGGCACTTATGGGCACTAATAGGTGGCACTGATGGGCACTGATAGCGGAAATTATAGGCACTGATGGTTGACACTGAGGGGTACCAATAAATTGCACTGATTGGCAGCACTGAAGAGGCACGGACAGTCATTACTGTCGGGCACTGATTGGCATCTGTAATGGGCACTGAAAGGCGTTCCCGATGGGCACTGATTGGCATTTTGATGGGCACTGATTGGCATCTAATGGGCACTCATTAGCATCTGTAGTGGGCACCTCCTATGGGGGCTGCACTAATAATAAATAGACATGTGCATTCGTTTTCGTTAGAATGCATTTTCGTCCGAAAATCAGTTTTTTTCGTTATCGTATTAACAAACGATAACGAAAGTGCAAGAAACGAAAACCGAAAGATCCGACATAAAAAATGCTTTATTTTCGTTTTCGTATCGGTACAAATTCGATATAGAGAGATTCGACATTATAGGGAAAAGATTTGACATCATAGAGAAAAGATTCGACACTATAGAAATAATAGATTCGACATTTCAGAGAATCGAATCTTTTTTTTTTTTTTTTTGGACGAAAGCTATTCCCCAACCTATCAAAACGATTTTCGGGAGCTCCAAACGAAAACGAAAAAACGAAACTAAGTCTATGTCTAATAAAAATGCACTGATTATCAGCTTAGACCCCCCCTGTCAGAAGAGTCGAAGCTGGCAGGATGGAAAAAAAGTCCTGCTAGCCGCATCTTTGGAGCGGTGAAGGAGCGTTGTGTATACCGCTCCTTCACCGTTCCTGCTTATTGAAATCAATGGGACACCGCGGCTTTACCACCGGCATTGCGCCTCTGCAGCGGGCGATTTTAACCCTTTCGCTAGCGGCCGAATAGTGCCGCAAAAGTAGCAGTACTTTACCGCCACCGCACCTCCTGCCCCTATGTGAAAGGGGTCTTAAAGTCAGCAACTAAAAAAAGTGTAGGTGCTGACTTTTAACAAACAACCACTCCCCATGTCCTCCCTCGGTGACGCTGGCATCTCTACTATGGGCACCCGGCTGTGACAGCTTGCGGCTTCACAGCTGATTTTCCACTGTACATGCACGAACAACGCTGCACTCTGCAGTCTTATCTTATCTATCCATCAGCAGTCAGGTGCTCCCACTGAGGAAACTTAAAATGCAATGTTATAGTTAGGACTGCAGTATACAGAGTGCCTTGACAGGGCCTGCAGCTTACACATGCATTTGCAAATGCGCGCAACTAAACCTCTGTTTTTAACGCACACAGTTAGACAGGTGTATTTGGTTGGTTGCTGATTGGTCGGTAAGTGTGAGCCTGGATATTCATTGGGCCAGATTCAGGTAGATGAGAGCATCTTTGCTCCAGAGTAACGCTTCTCATTTACGTTACTCTGACGACCCTTTCAGCGCAAGTACTGTTATTCACATAGCAGTTGCGCGTAAACTTGCGCCAGAGTAACGATAATGCGCGTTAGCGTAACCCGACGCAAGGGGAAGTGGGTGTGATCATATGTAAATGATGGGCGGAGCCCAGCGCAGAGGCTTACGTTCAGCGCATCAACCACGGAGCATGCGCAGGGAGTGAGGCTCCACTCGCCCCCTTTGTGCGCATGCTCACAACTTCCGTCGGCACCACTTCACGGGAAACGTCAGCGCAATGCCTTCCGTTGGGCGTTTAAATGCGCCCGTAGAAGCGCCATTCCGGCACTAAAGTATATCCTGCTCCCCCTCCCCGCAGTGATGTTACTTTTGTTCTGAGATGGCTGCTCCCGTTCCCCGCAAACACACAGGAGAAAGCTGAACTTTAATGGCCAGGAGCTGTCAGCCGTCATCTCGGCTATGGAGACCTATGATGTCTTCCTCCATGGCTGTAAAATTTGACAGACAAGCATGGACAGAGGTGTTGTCCTGCAAGTGGGGGTGCTCAGCTAGCTCTTATCGTCGGTAACGCTGCTGTAGCTGCTCTCCTGCTGACCTGTGGCCGTCTGGAGTAAAGATAAAGCAGCTATTTGTAGAAATAACTTTGCGCCGGATGGACGAGATACGCGCGGCGCATGTAGCCAGCGTATGGTGCTAATCCGTTCGTGAATTGGGAAAAATCCCTCATTTGCATATTTGCAGGGGAAATCAATAGGCGCGACTGATGCGCCAAGCGAAATTAAGCGCTGACGATACTCTGGCGTCGGAACGTTCCGCCGGTCGCAAATGGCCCGTTATTGGGCGCATCTAGTTTGGTGGGTACGGGCACATAGAAACGACAGCGCATCATCACAGTTACGCGGCGCATATCGAAATACTCCAGCGCAAGTGTTGCTGAATCTGGCCCTATGTTTTTGTATGTATATGTGCCCTTTCCAGCGCTCCTTATTGTATAGACCAGTCATAGGCAGGGGCAGTGACTTTTGTTTGTTGTATTTATGTCATTGTGGTCAGGCAGCACACTGGCACTATTGCTTCCATGTGCTGAGTGTGCAGTGTGCTCCTGAGAGTGAGTGAGTGAAAAACTTATATAGAGCAGCACATGCGAACTTAATCGCCTCTGGCCGCTCGTTGTTCCTGTCTCCTTTGTAATCAAAAGAGATGAGTTCTGATCTTTCTTCTGGAGGCCAAGTGGTTCTCCTCCAACCGGATGCTGGTTGGTAAGTCTGGGGCCTTGGACCGCAAATCTTCTTTCTCCTTTGGACTTCTGAGCTTTTACTTTCTCGCATAGATATTGGGGTGCCTTCCCATGAAGGCACTTATGCGTCAGACAGAGTGCTTTAAAAGCAATTCTGTCTTTTACTGGCAACCAATGAAGGGATCTCAGAGAAGGTGAGATTGATTCCCATCGTTTTTTCCCAGTCACAAGTCTGGCGGCCGTATTTTGAACGACTTGCAGATTAGCGATTTGGTACTTCGGTAGACCGAGGTAAAGGGCATTTGCATAGTCCTGTCTGGAGTTGACAATTGTTCCCACCACGACTGCTATGTCTTCTTTTGGAATAAATGGAATACGTCTGCGTAGTAAGCGCAGCAGATGGTGAGATCCGCTGACTACTGACCCTATTTGTGCATCCATTGTCATGTAGGTGTCGAAGATGACTCCAAGACTTTTGACTTTGGCGCTAGAGGTGATGATTTGGCCCAGAATGGGCAGGGGTGTCCAAGTTGTAGCAAGTTGATTCTTTCGACTGACGTGGAGATCCTCCAGTCACCTGTCCCTTATCTTTCCATCAGCAGTCATGTGCTCCCACTGAGGAGAGTTAAAATGCAATGTTATAGTTAGGACTGCAGTATATGTGTAAGCTGCAGAGCACCTTGACGGGGCTGCAGCTTACACATGCATTTGCAAATGCGTGCAACTAAACCTCTGTTTTTAACGCACACAGTTAGACAGGTGAATTTGTTTGGTTGCTGATTGGTTGGCAAGTTTGAGCCTGGATATTCTATGTTTTTGTATGGTCCTGAAGTCTTCTAGGACCTGTCATATGTCCAAGAAGACTTCGGGGGAGGGAGAGCCTTAGGCAACTGGAGCGGAAGTGGGAGCGGGTACCTGTCAAAATCGGGTACTTGGCCCACCCTCTTCCCCAAAAGCTCAGTTTCACAAACAGGAATCCGGGAGGAGGCCTTAAAGCGGACCTTTCCTAGCTTTCTCCCTGTTAAGTAGAGAAATAAAAACTATAATACACTCATCCTAGCACCTACCTAGAAGGGTTCTACAAAAGTAAAACAAAAAAGTAAGGAGTAAGTGTGTAAAAAATACATTTTCTGCCTGGAGTTAAACTTTAATATTTGGCTGTATCTGGTAACAATGTTTTAGGTTAACAACATAAGATTTTAAATCTTGCAAAGGTTGGCAAATTCTATATCAAGTATGAATGCCTATTTTATAAATGAATTTACCTGTTAGGATTACTCTTCCTCTGGAACCAGTGTATGTAAAAGTTATCTGTCTTTTCTGCTATACACAGTCCCTAATATACGGTAAAGTTGCTTTCACATGCTATTTTATTTTTGCTCCATCTCCAAGTTCTATGAGTGTTCACCACAAAAATGATTACCACATGTGCTGACATGACATTTATTGAGTGCTATAATAGCCCTGGATAATAGGATAATAAGATACAGTGTAATGTATTCTAAACACTGAGAAGAAATATATAATGTGACTGAAGAGCTCTCAACTGATTAGAAGTGACAGTGTGGTAGTACATAGGAGTTTTCTCTAAAGACAACACTGCCCTTCCCTTATGGCAGTTCTTTTTTTTGTAAAAGGGTACTAAAGGTGTAGCGCTAAAACATGATTAATGCTTATGTCTAAAAATTTAAACATCTATTAGGTTAAAAGTCCATATTAACAAGGGTCCACATGTAGTGTTCAGAGGAGGTAATAAATATGTAGTGTGGCTAAGTACTCTAGTCTAAACGTGAAGAGATCAGGGAAGACGTCTGCAGAGTACAGCTGCTGTTCTCCCGCGCACACCTTTGTACAGGCGCCATTCAAGGCCGCCCAGAGCGGCTGCGGGCGCTTCCGCAAAATGCGTATGCCTGTCACCGGAACTGGCGCCAATCAACCTATTTAAACAGAGCTCTGACACTGACTTATTGCTGCTTGGTCTACAGCGTTTACCTGAAATCCTTGATCCCTGCGTGACTACTTATACCTTTCCGGCTTACTCCCTGACCACGCATTTGCCTGCTGTTCTGTACCTGATCTGCCTGTCTGTTGCCAAAACCTGCCTGTGACCTGACTACGCTCCTGCATGCTGCTCTGTACCTGATCTGCCTGTTTGTTGCCAAAAGCCTGCCTGTGACCTGACTATGCTTCTGTCTGCTGTTATACCTGATCTGTTGTCTACCCGGCTCATCTGACCCTGCTTCCTGCTGTGCCTCCCAGCCGGACATCTGTCAAGTCTGCCAGCCTATCTGCCATCTCACCCGCCTGCTACCAGCCAAGTCCTGCTTCCTGCCCGTGAGTTCCTGGCTACTACCTGCACAGCCTTCAGGACTGATCCTAGGCACTTTTACCCTGCCATGCTCCAGCGCCAGCTGTCTCGCCATCAGCAGACCTCGAGCCGGAGCCGGATGAGATGCCTTCCTCCACATGTCAGGCTCACCCACCAGGTACGTGACACATCCAGTGTAGACCCTCATAACAAAGGTCAAATGTGCAGTGGAAAGCAATCCAGTACAGATCTCCAGTGTAACTAATCCACCTCTAGGACTCTCAGATGTCTCCACCAAGGCCTCATTAATCTCATAGAGAGACATAAGAATCACTCCTGATGGTACAGAAATCCCAATTCAGTTTATTAATTAAAAAGAGTAACACTGACGTTTAAAATACATAAGACTTGTATGTCTGTACAAAACTTCCAGTGTTCCTAACCAACAAGTTGGCGGCTGCGTCACGGTACGTGATCATGTCACACGTCTCCAACTGCTCCCCACGTGTTTCGTCAGCAAATGACATTGTCGTTTTTTTTTTTTTGTATCAACCATAACTTTAACTTAAGGGACTAACAGGTAAAGTCAGGGTGGTTCCTGTATAGTGTTGTATATCTAGTACACTGAATTGCAACAGTCATTGTTTTTTTAATAAATTAAAGAAAACCTGTTGAGGGCTTTTGTTCTAAACACTGCATTTTATATTCAAATTCACTGCAAGTCAGATGAGGGTCTGCTATACAACCTTTGTACCTGCAAAGTGTGTGCTTCTTAATGTGACCTTCTGCTTCCAAAGAAAGAATTCAAAACAGCCTCAGAACAGTCATTCAAACTACAGTTACACTCTAATAAATAGAAGTATGCTTCAAAACACAAAACTGCAGAAAATAAATCCTATCTATACAAGACCTCAAAGCAGTATTAAACCCTCAGTGTTTTTTTTAGCTAAACACATTAACCACTTAAGACCCGGACCATTATGCAGGTAAAGGACCTGGCCCCTTTTTGCGATTCGGCACTGTGTTGCTTTAACTGACAATTGGCGTCTTTTTTTTCCCCACAAACAGAGCTTTCTTTTGGTGGTATTTGATCACCTCTGCGTTTTTTATTTTTTGTGCTACAACAAAAATAGATAAAAAAAAATCAATATTTTTTACTTTTTGCTATAATAAATATCCACAAAAAAACATAAAAACACATTTTTTTTCCTCAGTTTGGGCCGATACGTATTCTTCTACATATTTTTGCTAAAAAAAAAATCACAATAAGCGTTTATTGATTGGTTTGCGCCAAATTTATAGCGTTTACAAAATAGGGGATAATTTTATGGCATTTTTATTAATATTTTTTTTTACTAGTAATGGTGGGGATCAGCGATTTTTTCATGACTGCGACATTATGGCGGACACATCGGACACTTTTGACACATTTTTGGGACCATTGTCATTTTCACAGCGAAAAGTGCTATAAAAATGCACTCATTACTTTGAAAATTACACTGACAGTGAAGGGGTTAACCAGGAGGGAGCGCTGTAGGGGTTAAGTGTGTACTAAGTTAGTGTTCTTACTGTGGGGGGCGTGGCTGTGTGTGTGACATCACTAATCATTGTTCCCTAACACAGGGAACAGATGATCACTGGCAGCCACACTAGGAAGAATGGGTTTACACTTACCTCTCCTCGTTCTTCCTCTCTGTGACCCGATCACGGGACACCGGCAGCGATCGGGTGCACGGGTTCCGCTGTTGTGGTCACGGAGGACAGGACCAGGTTGCGAGCGCGGTGCCGACGGAATGCTCGCAACCCACGGCTGGGCATCTTAAAGGGGACATACCTGTATGTCCATGTGCCCAGCCGTGCCATTCTGCTGACGTAAATAGTCGTGCCTCGGTCCTTAACCGGTTAAAGTAGTTGTAAACCCTTACATATAACCCAGTGAAGGGACTATCCTCGAGTGATACACAGAGATGAAACAAATTCTCCTACATACCTTGTACCTGTGTCTCTGCAGTCTTCTCTTCTCTACATCCATTCAAAGTGCTGAATTTATAAGCTTGTCTGAGACTTCAAAAAAAGGGGATGGAGAGTGGAAGTTAAACTGCAGATCTCAGTGAGTTGAGCTCTGAGAGCTGATTGGAGGGAAGGGACACACCCCTCTTCACACAGCTTACAGGAACATATCTGAGGCTGTCAATCTTCTGAAGGTCCCTCCCCTGTCACCTTTATTCTCTTGGTGTAAAAAAAACTTGTCAGAAGTGATTCATGCTGATAGCAGAGGAATGAAGCAGCAGACAGAAATGTCACTTCATGCTTTTAATTGAGACACAAACACACTATAGAGGGATATGCTTTGTTAATTTTTCATGTCTGAGGTTTACAACCACTTTAAGTCCAATAAATAAACATTCCCCAGTAAACTATTTGTTAAAAATGAATGCTGCTGGCCCATGCTCTCTCAGTGCTGAATTCCTGAACATCTGGTCTTCACAGGTAAGTGTTAATAGTGGACAGTGGAGTCTGGAGCCAGTTGGTTAGCTTGTAGAACAGGGAAATGCTTTGCTATCCTAGGCTATGGGGCTGTGTGCTTCTCTTGATGACACACCTCTAGTCCCTACATGCAAGAGTGGCCCCATAGGATGCTGGAGAAATCAGCCACCATTAAACAGGAAACCTGGAGGAACGATCATGGCACCAACCTGGACAGAATTAAAAGATAAATATGCTGCATATCCAACAATTAAATCAGCCACTTTGTTTTCTTTGTCTGAATTTCTCAATTCCTGATCCTCCTCAGTAAGCTGTTCTGGCTGACTAACCCCCAGCCAGATGATGGGGGCAAGCATACTGAGGATGAACAGGAAGTGAAAAATTCAGACAAAGAAAAAAACAATTTTAGAAGGGAAATGGAAGGAAAAGGTAAGTGAACCAACAATGCACTAGCTTAAAGGAACCTATTTAGAAAATAAAAAAATTAACCTTTACAACCACTTTAAAAAACTGAGGGTTTAATGTCACTTTTATGCTGGTGTAACCCCCAACTAAATAACAATTAGTCCACTAAAGCACTGGGTATCAAAAACAACGGCCATGTTTCCTTCGAATAAAATACTGTTTTAAATTTTTTTAAATCCTTTGTTACATGTCAGCACTTCTAACTTGCTGCAGCCTCTTTGCAGATGTCTCCCGTTTATATGCAGGTACTCCAGTAATTGCTGCATGGCATTATTCCAGGCAGGTTTCCTAAGATTACAAGAATGGAACATTCTCGTAAAATTTGCTTTAGCATGACTGCTTGTAGTTTTCAATGTGACAGGGTGACAACACAGGAGAACAATTAAGAGAGTGACAAATGCCGCGTACACACGACCGTTTTTCGGGTTGTAAAAAATTACATTTTTAAACTGTGTTTTTTTCAACCCGATCATTAAAACAGCCTTGCCTACACACGATCGTGAAAAAAAATGCTCTAGCAAAGCGCGGTGACGTATAACACATACAACGGCACTATAAAGGGGAGGTCCCATTTGGATGGCGCCACCCTTTGGGCTGCTTTTGCTGATTTTGTGTTAATAAAAGACGATTTGCGCTTTTCAGTCTGTTACAGTGTGATGAATGTGCTTACTCCGTTGCGAACGCTAGTTTTACCAGAACAAGCGCTCCCATGTCATAACTTGCTTCTGAGCATGCGCAGTTTTTTCATGTCGTTAAAGCCCACACACGAACGCGTGTTCTAAATTTTTAATGCCCATTTTTACATCGTCAAAAATGCTCTGGAGCCCCCACACGATCGTTTTTAATGACATTAAAAAAAAACATAATTTTTTACAACCTGAAAAACAGTCGTGTGTACATAAGTAAGGCGGCGTACACACGACCGAGGTTCTCGCTAGAAACCAGCGAGAACCTCGCTGGAAGCTGCATTCCAGCGAGAACCTCGGCCGTGTGTACGCTCTCGGTGAGCATCCCGTCGGGAATGCCGTCGAGCAGAAATAGAGAGCATGTTCTCTATTTGCTCGACGGCCCGCCTGGATGAATGGCTGGTTGCCATTCCCGACGGGCGGGTCGCCGAATCTGACGGCCGGCAGAGAACCTCGACGGGCGGAACGATGTGTTCTGCCTGTCGAGGTTCTCTGCCGTGTGTACGCGGTTTTAGTGTTAGAAACAGAAAGAGAAGCTGCTGCACTCCAGATATCACAAATGTCCTTGTTTAGTGTAAAAAAAAAAAAAAAAAAAAACACCCACAGACAGGGCTTAATCATAGGGCTACGAATAAGCCCTGATTGGATTTAATGTGTTTATCTGCTGAAACTGGTCCGACTAACCGTTTCAGCAGACATCTCCTATCGTGTGTACGGGCTAGCGGACATGTTTTCCCAGCGGACAAATTTCAAAGCATGCTTTGAAATTTGTCCGCCGGAGACATATCCGTCGGATATGTCCGCTGGTTAGTACACTAACCAGCGGACAGAAATCTCCACGCATGCGTCGAATGAATTCGACGCATGCGTGGAAGTATTTTACTTCCTGGAGTGGTGACGTGGCGGCGTCAACGTCACCGCCACGTCACCGCGTCCTCAGCCCGAGGGGATGTACACACCATCGGACCAAAATCCGATGAGACATGTCCGCTGGAAACGGTCCGTCGGACATGTTTGAGCAGACATGTCTCATCGTGTGTACGCGGCCTTAGAGGGGGTGGTCCTAGGGTAGAAACTGTCACTGCCATATCTGTGGATGTTTTTTTACAATAAAGGAGGACCTTTGTGATGTCCAGGGTGCAGTGACCTTTCTTTCTGTCTCTGGTGAGTGAGTGCCGAGCTAGCCTCTGGCACTCAGGGTTAGAATGGTGCTGGGGCAGAACTGCTTGGAGCAGGTAGTCTCTTTAGTGTTATATATACAATATATATATATATATATATATATATATATATATATATATATATATATATATATATATATATATATATATATACAGGTGGTTCTCAAACAATTAGCATATTGTGATAAAGTTCATTATTTTCTGTAATGTACTGATAAACATTAGACTTTCATATATTTTAGATTAATTAGACACAACTGAAGTAGTTCAAGCCTTTTCTTGTTTTAATATTGATGATTTTGGCATACAGCTCATGAAAACCCTAAATTCCTATCTCAAAAAATTAGCATATTTCATCCGACCAATAAAAGAAAAGTGTTTTTAATTAAAAAAAAAGTCAACCTTCAAATAATTCTGTTCAGTTATGCACTCAATACTTGGTCGGGAATCCTTTTGCAGAAATGACTGCTTCAATGCGGCGTGGCATGGAGGCAATCAGCCTGTGGCACTGCTGAGGTGTTATGGAGGCCCAGGATGCTTCGGTAGCGGCCTTAAGCTCATCCAGAGTGTTGGGTCTTGCGTCTCTCAACTTTCTCTTCCCAATATCCCACAGATTCTCTATGGGGTTCAGGTCAGGAGAGTTGGCAGGCCAATTGAGCACAGTAATACCATGGTCAGTAAACCATTTACCAGTGGTTTTGGCACTGTGAGCAGGTGCCAGGTCGTATTGCTGGATACAAGTGCAAGCATCAAAACAGCATAAACAGCATAAACAGCCTCCTCCTAACCCAGTGCTTGTTATAGACAGAATGTGCGCCACAGCCAATCGCCTTCTGGCGCATCCGGCCACGCCTCGGCGTTGATAACTTCTGAGTGATGGACGCTGCAAGTGAGCGGCTGTCCCGTGGTGAGCTGTGAGAGTGGACGGGAGGACAGTGCACGGCGGTAGGTGAGGCTCCATGTGTGCGGAGTCGCGTCGGTATGGAAGAATTTACCTCCCAGTGGGGAATTTTTTACCCCTCAGGAAGGAGAGGGGGAGTGGAAGGCAGATGACACCAGCCTGGGTAGTGAGGTGCAGATGATGTCCAGGGCTGCATGGAGTGTGACAGACATATGAAGGGAATGTAAAGATGGGGAAGGGGATATAGACGTTTAAACACCCACACTCAGTGTATCCCCCTCCACCCCATCATAGGAGCCAAGTGTGACCTCCACCACTTGGGGGGAGACATGCCCATGGGCTAAGGAGGGTTAGGGGAGGAGATGAGCATCAGGGCGAGAAGGTGGAGGAAGAGAGGAGCGTCAGGTAGAGGTGAGAGTGAGACTGCAATGGGGGCACAGTGAGGCTACAATTTTTTTTGCTGATCCGAAAAATGATCCGATCCGTGACTCTGATCCGATGATCAATCTGATCCGTGAGTTTTTTGATCCGTTGCACCCCTAGTGATCAGGCAAAGCTACTATTTATCCTCCCATGCATGTATGCAGAGTTTCGGAAATGCTTAAGATGGTGCAAGGTATGTTTTTTGTTCCTATATTTTTATTTTTTCTGTCTTTTAGTTATATTGGATAGCACTTCACTTGCACAGCACGTTTCTTTGAGGATTAAGAAGTTGGATTTTGCACTTATCATGGAACATTTTTGACACTAAAATTGTGGAACATTTGTCAAACATTTTGACACTAAAATTTATCTTTTGATGACTGTGGAATTTATAGAGTCTAATTTTACACTTACTGTGGAAAATTCTAATACTAAAAACCTATTGCACAGCATGCTGGCACTTTATTTTGGAAAAACTGAATTTCATATTCACTGTGGATAATTTTTCAAATAAGTCTTGTTTGTATTTATTAGCAATATTTGCACATAGATGTAATGTAGTACACAGGTTAGTGCTGTTTATAGAGTACAAACAGATTTCATTACCCCTTAAAATTAAGTATAGCACAGCTGCTTAAACCTGCTATTCCCATTTATCCTAAGCGCTGGTGATTTTCAATATATTTGACATTAATAAGGGTTTTTGAATTATCCAATAACTATTATTGCATACTTATTTTCTCTATAAAGGTGTAAGTAATATCTGGGAAGATGTGAAAAGGCTTGCTATGAGGACCACCAAAAACTTAGGTCAGATTTGGTTTGGAGAATCTCTGCAGAATTCCTTAATAGATGAATAATTGTGGAGTGATGTGGCTTATACTTTAAAGAAATAGAATTTAGAAAGGCTCTGTAAGCATCAAGAATTTGCAGTGATGCTAATAATGTCAGTCTCCACTATAATTACTCTGCAGGATTCCTAGCTAGGAAATACACTTTTCAGAAAAACTGATATTCTTCACTCATACATAAACACTGAATATAGGTAGTCCATTTATCACAAATTCCTGAAAGTAAAGGGACTGAATGCATTCAAGCATATGAATGAGATACTGTAAACTGAAATGTTGTCAATGAAAAATGTCAACATACTATTTATGTTTAGAAATCAGCAAACAATAGTCTTTGAAGAATATAGGGACTGCTTAAAAAAGGTTTTCTACACAGGTACAGTAGGTGACATGAGCCAGTGTATTTACTGCCGCATAGGACCATAAGGAGGAGAAGTCTTCCCTAGCTGTTACTAGCCCATGTGAAATTTTTAGCTATTCCTAATCCCTAAAATCATGATAGAATTTAATATAAAACCAAGTAGGTGCTTTAACAAAGTGCTTCAGTACTCCACCACTATTTATAAGCTGAAAAACTCACCAGGTTCTCGAGTGTGTTTCTGAATTCCTTTTAATAGACAGAGTATCTTTGCCCTATTATTATTATTATTATTATTTCATGTGCAGTGACAGATAGCTAGGTCGGCGCAATTGTACGGTATGTATGTATGTAGTGGTAACCATCCAGTATATTAGTAGATTAACCTTTTTATTGCAATATAGTTTATATACAGCTCCTGTTATTTTAATTAACCCTTTCTCTTCTGGTCTGTGATTTTATAGATAGTTTTAACTTAGGGCTTAAAATAACCAGCATAGGCTAGAGCCAGGTTGGGCATCCAATGACCATTTATAGTAGTTAGAGGTACGGTCACATGTCAGATTAGAAACTACTAGGGAGTAGGGATGAGCTTGATGTTCGGGTTGAAGATAAGTTTGTCTCAAACATCGGGTGTTCGCCCGTTCGCAAACATTATGGGGTGTTCTCAGGAAATTTGAGCGTCATGGAACGCCCCATAATGCACTCTGAGAGTGCATTGCTGTATGATCATTGGCCAAAGCATGCACCTGACCTGCATGCTTTGGCCAATCACAGAGCACTCATCCTCCTCATCCTCTGTCATCCAGGCTCAGAGTACTTTGCTTTCCAATGCAGCTGCCAAAGCAGCCTATTCCACTTGCGCAGCAATTTTAAGGCTACTGTGAGCCTAGAGAGAGGGGGTGCCCAAGAAGGACAATAAACTGGCAGTCATGTACCCCCAGCTACATCATACTGCCAAGTTTGCTCCAGTGATGAGAAAGAAGGGGATGGTGATGTCACTGACTCTACTTGGGTGCCTGATAGAAGTGAGGAGGAGGAAGCACAAGTCCAAAGAGGCAGGATGTCCTCTAGGGGGCAGCTTAAGGGCAGCCACCCTATTGCATCACACCCCAGAGCGCTGCTGACTCCCCGCTGACTTTGAAAAGTTCCTTGGTATGGGCCTTTTTCGACACGTGTGCAGCAGATCGCACTGTTGCTGTTTGCAACCTATGTCTGAAGCGGATCAAGTGTGGCCAGAACAGCAGCTGCTTGGGCACTACATACTTGACCAGACATATGACAACCTCCCATGCAGTCCGTTTGGGAACAGCACTTGAAAGACCCACATCAAAGAAAAAGGCGTATTTCTCCTTGCTCCTCATCTGGGATCTCCAACCCCTCTATACCCCCAGTCCTCTCAAAAACCTGCACTGAGAGGAATGAAAGTATAGCAATAGGTGTCCCAAGTACTTGCAGCCAATCTGCTAGCAATGCACCACCATCTAATTTTAGCAGGCACATTTTCCTACCCCAGTTGCTAAACCGTAGAAAGAAATTTAGTCCCAGCCATCCACATGCTCAGCATCTGAATGCTAGCTTGGCCAAATTGCTAGCACTGCAACTGCTGCCTTTTTAGCTGGTAGACGTTGCCCCATTTTGATGAATTTGTGGAATGTGCTGTACCTCAGTGGCAGGTTCCAAAATGCCATTTATTTTCACGGAAGGCCATTCCGGCTTTCTACCGGCATGTGGAAGGCAATGCTTTGGCCTCGTTGGACAGGGCGGTCAGCAGTAGGGTACATATTACCACTGACTCATGGTCCAGCAGGCATGGGCAGGCATGGGCAGGGACGTTACCTTTGTGCTTGACAAAGGGGACCCTCAGATCCTGGCATCCCCCTATGTGAATTGGCAATGGGGTACACTGTACCCCTACCATTTCATGAAGGAAGTGTAAATAATAAAAAAAAAAGCACACAGACACCGTCGAAAAAATTCCTCTATTAATAAAAAAATAATAATCCAGCGGTGGTAATCCACTCTCGATGCGGCTCCCTGCTCCAACGTTGTCTTCTATCCAGCGACGAATGATCTCTCCAGCGACGGGTGATCAGCGGTCCGCTCCAGTGATGAGAAGATCCATCCATCCAGAGCGCAGCAGACGAGCTCCTCTCTCCGCTGGACACAGCCCAGCGGAATGACGTGGCAGAGCTTTGACATTTCTTATATAGGGGAAGCGGCCACCCGTCACGTGACCCCGCCCCCTCTGATGCCCCCCGGCTATGTCACTGGGAAAGCCCGGTCTTTTTTTCTTTTATTAATAAAGGATTTTTTTCTACGGTGTCTGTGTGTTTTTTTTTAACTATTTACACTTTCTTTGTGAAATGGAAGGGGTACAGTGTACCCCATTACCAATTCACATAGGGGGGCAGGATCTGGGGGTCCCCTTTGTTAAAGGGGTCTTCCAGATTCTGATAAGCCCCCCGCCCGCAGACCCCCATAACCACCGGCCAGGGTTGTGGGGATGAGGTCCTTGTCCCCATCAACATGGGGACATCCTCCCCATGTTGAGGGCATGTGGTCTGGTGCGGTTCAGGAGAGGGGGGGCGCACTCTGTCCCCCCTCTTTTCTGAGGCCGGCCAGGTTAACGTGCTCGGATAAGGGTCTGGTGTGGATTTTTCGGGGAAATCCACGCCATTTTTTTTTTAAATTTGGGGTGGAGTTCCCCTTAAAATCCACACCAGACCTGAAGGGTCTGGTATGGATATTTGGGGGGAATCCCACGTAATTTTTTTTTTAAATTGACGACGGGGTTCCCCTTAATATCCATATCAGACCTGAAGGGCCTGTTAATGAAATATGGGGGGACCCCCACGCTTTTATTTTTATTTTTTATGAATGAATCATCTCTGAATTGCCAGAGCCAACAATTCATTATAGCCGCAAAGTCGGTTTTAAATTACCTTTTCTATTTTAGAAATGATACTTTGTGCAGGGACAGTTCTATGTACGGGAAACATGCGCTTTTTCACATGCCGACTTCACACCCCCCCCATGGTACGAAATTTAAAGTGATATTACACTTTTATTGTTTCACTTTTAGCATTATTAAATTCACTGCTCCTAAAAAAACGGCCGCTTTTAAAACTTTTTTTTGCATTGATACATGTTTCCTGGGACAGGACCCAGGTCCCCAAACGCTTTTTAGGACAATAACTTGCATATTAGCCTTTAAAATTAGCACTTTAGATTTCTCCCATAGACTTTAACAGGGTGTCCCGCGGCTTTTCGAATTTGCCGCGAACACCCCTAATTGTTCGATGTTTGCCGAACAGGTGAACAGGCAATGTTCGAGTCGAACATGAGTTCGACTCGAAATCGAACATTTGAGGCAGAACAGATAGTATTCCTGTGGGGCTGCCAAACACACAGGAAAAAGAGGAGGAGGAAAAGGAAGATGAGGATTGTGTCAGCATGGACGTGGAGGATAACACTCAGCAGCAGTTTTCAAGAGATGGTTTTCAGTCCCCATAAACCCAAGGAGTTGTACGTGGCTGGGAGGAGGTTGTTACAGATCATGTGATCCTTAGTGACCCGGAGTACTCAGAATCTAATGCCTCTGCAAACTTACACTGCATGGCCTCCCTGATTCTGCAAAGCCTGCAAAAGGACCCTAGAATTTGTGGTATCAAAGAGAGGGTTCATTAATAGCTGACAACCCTTCTTGATCCACATTACAAGGGTAAGGTTGCAGAACTCATCCTGCCTTTGCAGAGGGAGCAGAGGATGAAACATCTTCAAGAGTTCTTGAAAAAAAGGTTTGTGCAATGCATTTCCAGACCCTGGGAGGTTACAACTTCCTGGTGCTGGACAACGTGTTGCTGAGGCTTTGTTACATCAGAAGAAGAGCGGTGGAGAAGGTGGCCGGCTGACTGATGCCTTTAGACAATTTTTTATTCCTCAGCGCCAAGGTCTGATCGGTTCAAGCAACTATTGCTAGCGTCTGAATTACATGCTGTAGGAATATCTAGGGTCAGGAGCAGACTTGGAGACCTTTCCAAGAGAGCATCCAGTAGGTTACTGGGTCTTGAGGATGGACCACTGGCCAGAACTTGCTCAATATGCAATTAAACTACTGGCCTGTCCTTCTGAACGCACATTCAGCACTGCTGGAGGGTTTGTAATGGATCATAGAGTGCACCTGTCCACAGACACCATTGATAGGCTCACATTCATAAAAAATGATCAGTCTTGGATCAGCAGCTATCAAGCACCTGATGCTAATGTAACTGATTGAATTTTCGATGGATGTGGGATCCCTTGAAGACTGCCTATGCTGTGTGACTATCCTATTCCTCCTCAATCTTGATGATGCTAGCTTCCAACAATATTTTTGCTTTGATTTAATATTTAACAATATTTAACAAGCGTATCTGTGAGGGGTTAGAGTGTTGTGGCACCACCACCACCAAAATCAGAATTGTTCTAATTTTTCACGGCAGGGCCTGTTACTGCACCCAACAAGAGTATCTGTGAGGGGTTACACTGTTGTGGCACCACCACCACCAAAGGCCCAATTTTTCTACCCCTGTTTAATGGGGGCATCTAAATACAATTCTGAGCTATGGTTAAGTCTCTCTTTATTTCCATTTTCAAGTTCCTATGGATAGGCGTTCAGGAGTCTCAGTCCTTTTTTCTCTTACTTGACTCTCTGACCCCCCCCCCCCCCCACACACACACACACACACACACACTTGTTCCCCCACTTTCTCTCCTCCTTTTTTCTTACCTTGTCTAATAGAGTTGACTCCTTCAGGTGAATTTTCCAAGTGGTCCATTTTACTCTGAATAATAGCTGTGACTCCAGTTTTACTAATATACTTATGGATGATATCAGTTTCTTTTTTGACACTGATGTGTCGATTTCCTTCACCATTGTATCATGCGTTATGGCCTAGTGAAAATCTGGCTGATTTGTAATTCTGACAAAGATATGCTGACACTTGCTGTGCTATGTATGTGGTTATGTATTAGTAATATATCTAAAATGCAAATAAATTCAATGTGGGTGATAGCGCAAATTGTAAAAACAAATCATAACATACACAATGGGTGATATATAAAGTGCACAAGAGGATTATCCTATATGCCTGTTTTTACTTGCTGGAGGTGAGAGTTCTGGGAGACCAGACGCGCTGTGTGGTGGTGTTTTTTCTCACATCTCTCTGATCAGTGGACATCCTTTCACACTGTTTTCACCACTATGGAACATTAGTGCACATATTCAAGTTTTTGCACTTTCTTTGGACTTATTTTTGTCCCTGATGTATTTTTTGTGTTTGGCACTGTACACTTTTGTGCACTTTATATATCACCCATTGTGTACAGTATGTTATGATTTGTTTTTACAATTTGCGCTATCACCCACATTGAATTTACATTATTAGGTGCTGTGTATGCATTTTTGTGTTTGTTGCATATTGTCACTGATTTCTGGACAGACTTATCTAGTAGCGCAGAAGTCCCACTTGATTTAAAATGCAAATCATTTTCCCCTGAAAACTCAGAAAAGCATGCTTCCATTTGCTTGCTCTTGAGTCTAATGCCAATGCAGATTAAGCCGTTGGAATAGCCCTTTGGTAATACAGGGATGTTTTATGTAATTCTAACTCATGAAAATTAACAACATACTGCAGATAACACACTCAAATAGGTATACAGCATTGTATACAGTGTGAAATTATCTGTCATTAATTTTATTTTTTTATCCATTCAGATGATCATTTATTGGCTATGAAATGTGTACTTTGTCAATTATACTGCTAATGTAGGTAAAGATTGGTAAAAGATAAACAATTTTGACTAACGTTGTGAAAGGGTTCACAAAATTAATATAATAGGTTTAGTGTATTTCTCTGGTCCTATTCATATTAATATAGAATACCAGGGCTTTCTGTAACCTTTACTAACAAGACAAACCCACAATGGCTTGCCCAATATGTTGCTAATATACACACTTTTGGTACTTTACATATGAATAAGTGAGAACAAAACAGCCAAAACAAGATATCAGGATTTTATCATATTTAAACATATAAAAACAGCAAATTCCAAATCCACAAGCTAACTACAATTAGTAAAGGTTTTTGCTCTTGTTTTTGTGCCATCAAAATATGTAGTCAAGGTTTATTTACCTGACAATATTACTGTTCCTAATACTGGCACTGTGTACAATACTGTTTATGATACTAATTATTCAGAGATCCAGTGCTATACATCAATCATTTGGTTCCCATATCATCAAGGCTTATGAACTTCTGCCATAGAAATCCAAATGATCAGTCAAAAAATCTAAATTTGAATGGTTCATAGTTTTTCTTTACATTGCAGTAACATATGTAGCTGCTAAGTAGATCTGTAGGAGGCACTAAGTAGATACACAGGGTCCCTTTAGCCATTAGTTTCCTTGCAGATCAGCGCACAGTTATGATCACTCTCCAGGCTCATTAATGCAGAGCTTCACCCAAAAGAGGAAGTACCGCTTTTTTGCACCCTCTCCTCCTCCACTGCTACCACTTTATTTTGGGGGGCAGTTCCTGGTTTTGACAGATTGTCCCAATCTGAGCAGGAACTTCTGCCCCCCTCCTTCCCTTGCTGTCTTCTGAGACATATCACAGGTCCTGAGTGCTACAGGACCATTCACAAAGCACAGCGCAGCTTGTGCATGTGCAGTAGGAAACGGCTGTGAAGCCAATAGTCTTCACTTCCTGTTTCCCTTGTTTGCTATGCTGGCACCTGCACCTGAAGCTGATTAAAGAATTGGTTAGGGTGAGGACATTGCTGGATCCCTGGACGAATAAGTGTCCTTATATTAAAAGTCAGCAGCTACAGTATTTGTAGCTGCTGACTTAAATTTTTTGGGGGGAGCCTGGAGCTTCTCTTTAACCAGGTATGCTCTTTATGATGCTTTAATAAGAACTTGGATAAGCAGTGGGTAAGGGACGGATACTCCAGTAATCTTAGTAAGGACTTGTAGAACTGTGAGCCTAGTCCTTGCACAAGTAAAGATAGGGAGAATACACTGACCCCACTGCCGCTTTCTTCAATGTGAGTGTAAAACTGTTTTTCATTAAATAGTAGCATTTACATCACAATATCACGCTATGTGTACTTTTATTCCTTTTTAAACTCTGCGCAATTTTTGATGTTAATCATCATTGCGTGAGAATTTCTATCAGCACCACTCAACTGGCCTTATATGAAGACACCACCAAGACATCCCAGGAAGCATATCATTTTTCCATCATCGGAGGAAACGGGGATCCTTGGAATCTTTCTAAGCCTGTATGACCTGATGAATGTATACTCCATTAGGTCTTAGCCTCTGGTAAGCTCAATTACATTTTTTCCTTTGGTGACGGATCATCTATCAATCACTGATGCTTTTTGCTCTCATCTGGTGAACTGAAGTGTGTCATGGACTTGAGTTCATTTGATTAATTGCCATTGCCATGTATTTATTCACTTATAGACTTATTTACTGGCTTTATTTATCTTTAGCGCCACACTTTATTTTTTCTCACAAGTAAGGGATGGACTAAATTTTGTATTAGCAACTTGAGGAGAGCAATCTTCCTCTCTGGACAGTCCAAGCAAGGTCCTTTCACCAAGAATTAAATAGACCAAGCTCTTCAGGGCATCAGACACAATGTCCCCTTTAAACATGCTGACTCTAGCACAAGAGATATGGCAACATAACATTAGGATCTCTTTCACCAGTCTGTACTCACTACTGTCCTTGGAAAATTGATTGCCTCCTTCCAATATCCTCCAGGCCCTTTCACCCCATGGTACCAAACTAGATCCTCATACTACAGCCCCTCAGTCAGCTTCAGCAACTCTCATCAAACTAGGCCTCCAGGTAACCCAACTGAGGCCTTGACAACCCACGGGCACATGGCAGAATGGTCTAGGGCAGGGATATGCAATTAGAGGACCTCCAGCTGTTGCAGAACTACAAGTCCAATGAGGCATAGCAAGACTCTGACAGCCACAAGCATGACAGTCAGTGGCAAAGGCATGATGGGACTTGTAGTTTTGCAACAGCTGGAGGTCCGCTAATTGCATAGCCATGGTCTAGGGGCTAATAGCCCCCCTAGGCTGTGATCTCCTCCTCAGGGAAAAAGACCTGACTGCTCTCAGTCTCAAAATATTTATACAGACTCCCAGTCACCATCTAGACATCTCTCCACATGGATTAGCCAGGGCTGTATGAATATTCTGATTAGACTCTTCTTGCCCACCAACTTCCAGAACATTTTTGGATTAACCAGGGGAAAGCAGTCAATCCTGTAGCCACTGAAACACAGGACAAGCCATAACTTTTAAACATAGCTACACTGATTACAGTGAGCTAAACTCAATTTACCTAACAAAGAAATGCAGCTCCACTGCATTTCAAAGTAAAAATTCAAAAGCTTACAGGTCATATGTTCATAGGTATTATGATTTACAATGCTTTACCTTTTTGAGTATAGTTGGCATGGGTCACATTAAAATAGTTTGGAGAGACATTTTAAACTGTGCTAGTCCACAAGAACTGTGTTTAACAATGAGCTAGATGAAATGCACATAAATTATACTATATACTTTCTGTCATTTGAAATGACCTCGCTTGCAAATAAAAGCAACATTTAAACTTTGATCAATCAGAGCTTGCACCTCGGAGGTAGAGGAATAGCCCCTGAGGCTGTCAAACCGCATTCTGTGGACCAGTACAAGTACACAGACGCCCTGAGCAGGCCGTGGGAAATGCTGTACTCTTCTCTGCTAGGAAGTAATGCTTTTTGACAAGTGCCAAACTGAAAGAGTAGAATCCTGCAACTAAATGCATTATTGATAAGCTGTATTGCTGCATCAGGAGCAAATCGTATTGTTTTTTTTTTCTCTGAAAAATTATTACAAACTTAAAAAATAGCGATTTTTTTTAGGGATAAACTAAACAGACTGGCCCCAGTGGTTTAAAAGACACAGTGGGGTTGATTAAGGGTCCTTACACACGGAGGGTCCTTACACACCGCTCCGTGTGTCCGTCAGCTCCGTGGGTCCGTCAGCTCAGCGCTGTCTCCGCTGAGAGTAATAAGCTTGTAATAAGCGGACCGTTCGTCCGCTAGTGTGAAAGGGCCCTTAGTAAAAACTGGAGAGTAAAAAATCTGGTGCAGCTGTGCATGGTAGCCAATCAGTTTCTAACTTCAGCTTGTTCAATTACGCTTTGAAAATATAACCTGGAAGCTGGTTTCTATGCAGAGCTGCAACAGATTTTGCACTCTCTAGTTTTAGTAAATCAACCCTGTGTCATTGTTGTTTAACCACTTCAATACTGGGCACTTTAAGACCCTTTCTGCCCAGGCCAATTTTCAGCTTTCAGCACTGTCGCACTTTGAATGACTATTGCGCGGTCATGCACCTCTGTACTCATATGAATTTTATACCATTTTTTTTAACAAAAATAGAGCTTTCGTTTGGTGGTAATTAATCGTCACTGGGTCTTTTATTTTTTGCTAAACAAATGAAAAAAATAAAATAATGGTCCAGAGCGGCTGCTACTAGGGTTAGCTGGAGCAAGAAGAGGACACACTTTGCATGCACCCAGTTTAAATGACTTTGAATGGCCACTAGGGGTGCAATATAGCGACATTTCAGTGTATCATGCAAACAGCAGGATGGAGGGGTATGGGAGGACATAGCTTTTTCTGGAGAGGAGCCAAAACAGCTGCATCTGGATTGGGAGGACCTTCGCCATTTGATACAGGAGAAGCTACATCCAAAGCTACTTCTTTGGATGTAGAATTGCATAGGGGAATTTTCTGTGAATCTTCCTGAAAGGTGAACTTACACTATAATAAATAAACTATATACACAATTTAGAGGAAGACAATAAAGTTGTACAGTAAACAGAAAAAAACACAATGATATTTTACTCTGTTGGTGTTTGCATCTAAAACAGTAGGTGACTAGCCCTTGAGTTCTTCCACCTACAGTGCATCCGGAAAGTATGCACAGAGCTTAATTTTTTTCACCACTATTTGTTGTTACAGCCTAAAGCCCCATACACATGGGCAGAATGTCAGTAGACATTTGCCGGTCCATAAAATATCGTCCGACAATTTGCTCATGTGTATGTCGGTCTGTTCGACAGCAGCCGATTGACTCCCAATCAGAATCAGCGCTCTCAGTCAATAGCAGAGAGCGCTGATTGGAGTGTTCTAGCGGGGGAGTTATTAGTACAGTGAGTTTAGTACAGGTTAGTACAGCGACTCCCGATCGCAGCTGTCAAGTTTTTTTTCGTGCAAAACATGGGGTTGCATGAAAAAATTGAAAACTGTAGTGTGTACCAGGCCTTATTCCAAAATGTATTAATTTAATTATTTTCCTCAAAATTCTACAAACAATACCCCATAATGACAATTACATAGTTACATAGTTAGTCATGTTGAAAAAAATACACAAATCCATCTAGTTCACCCATAAAAATAAATTAATACATAAAAAATAATATCATAAAATTCCATATACATAATCCTATACACACAGTTGATCTAGAGGAAGGCAAAAAAAAAACAGCAAAACAATTTTCAGCTTTCACGATGTGAAAAGTTTGTTTGAAATCTTTGCAAATTTATAAAAAATAAAAAAATTAAGTGTAATGTAGTCAATTCGGACATAATAATAGTTTCTGGTTTGATTTAAGGCCGCGTACACACGAGGGGATATGTCCGCTGAAAACGGTCCGATGGACCGTTTCAGCAGACATCTCCGCTCGTGTGTATGGGCTAGCGGACAGATTTCTCCACCCGACAGATTTCAAAGCATGCTTTGAAATCTATCCGGTGGGAATCTGTCCGCCCGACATGTCTGCTGGTTAGTACACTTACCAGCAGACATGTCGGCTCCCACCACCGCCGCGCCGCTGCCGAATGGATTCGGCGCATGCGCGGAAGTGTTTTACTTCCTGGTGCGGTGACGTTGCGGTGACGCGGCGGCGTCAACGTCACCGCCACGTCACCGCGCCTTCCGGCGGCGGGGAATTTGATCCGATGGTGTGTACACGCCATCGGATCAAACTCCCGATCGGACATATCCGATGGAAATGGTCCGCGGACCGTTTTCATCGGATATATCCGATCGTGTGTACGCCGCCTAAGGGCACAGTTAGCTCTGAATCACTTATTAAATGGTTCTAAAGCCAAACGTTTTGTACAGTTTATTGCCCTGTACACAAGACCGGTATTCCCGACTGGAAAAGATTTGTCGGAAATCCTGGGGGGAAAACTGAGAACCTGCTCGGTAACTTTTCCCCCATACACACGAGAGGTTTTTCCGTCAGGAAAACTCAGATGAGAGCTTTGGACGGGAATCCCTATCGTGTGTATGCTCCATCGCAGTTTTTCCCATAGGAAAACTGCCAAAAACTGCCGGGAAAAAGTCAGCCGGGATTCCCGGCAGGGAAAAAAAGAGAGCAGGTTCTCTTTTTTTGTCCAGTGGTTTTTGGGCAGTTTTCCTGTCGGAAAAACTGCGAGGAGCATACTGTATACACGGCCGGCCAAAAGCTCTCCTTGCAGTTTTCCCATCGGGAAACCCAGCCATGTGTACGAGGCTTTTAGCTTGCTGTCCCCTGTGTGGGCCGGTCCAGAGTGTCTCTCAGCCTGTCTTCTCTGTGCTCAGCAGGCGAAAGTCCCCCTCCCAGCGGCGGAACGAACGGTACCACAGCACAGCCATAATGGCGGGCCCCTCACGCTGGAAGATGGGTGGGCAATGGGCCCCCCTAAAGTGGCGGAACTACAGGGCCCAGTCCAGTTGGCTCCTGATGCCAACACCTGTGGCTTTTTGACCCTCCTAGTGAGCAGTTGCAGACATTTCTGAACCCATCCCTATAGTGCTATATTTTTTTTTGTCAGGTAGCCACCTTTAGATAGGCTGAAGAAGAAGCAACATGCTTTTATACATGTCCCTATCTCCCAGCGCACTACCAGCGGTGTCAGGTATCCTCTTCATCCAGGCTCAGTGAATTAAGTAAATGCTGTGTGACTGGCTGTGCAGCAGTGGGTAACTCTAACTTCAGCAACTCCTACAGGGGTAGTGCTACACCTTTCTTTCACTGTTTAAAGCCCTCTACACACGATCGGGTTGTCTGATGAAAACAGACCGATGGACCGTTTTCATCGGACAAACCGATCGTGTGTGGGCCCCATCGGTTTGTTTTCCATCGGTGAAAAAAAATAGAACGTGTTTTAAAATTTTCCTATGGATAAAAAAAACATAGAAAAAAAACGATCATCTGTGTGGAAGTCCATTGGTCAAAAATCCATGCATGCTCAGAATCAAGTCGACGCATGCTCGTAACCATTGAACTTCATTTTTCTCAGCACGTCATAGTGTTTTACGTCACCGTGTTTGGACACGGTCGGATTTTTGACCGATGGTGTGTAGGCAAGACTGATGAAAGTCAGCTTCATCGGATATCCGACAAAAAAATCCATTGGATTAGAATCCATTAGATATGCGATCGTGTGTACAGGGATTTAGTGTAACTCTCAAACGAAATTATTATTAACTACTTAAGCCCTGGGCCATAGTCAAATGACGGCCTCAAGGTGGCTCTATAAATCCGGGACGACGTCTTTTGACATCTTCGCGTCCTCCGGCCACTCACCGCGTCCCCGAGATGCCGATGCGCGTGCCTGGCGGCAGCGATGTCCGTCAGGTACCCGCGATCGGCAATGACAGAGCAGAGACGTGGAGCTCTGTGTGTAAACACAGAGCTCCACCTCCTGTCAGGAAGAGGAGACAGATCCTGTGTCCCTTGTACTGTACATAGGGACACAGCATCGGTCACCTCCCCTAGTCAGTCCCCCTCCACACACAGTTAGAACACACCCAGGATACACATTTAACCCCTTCCTCGCCCCCTAGTTTTAACCCCTTCCCTGCCAGTCACATTTATACAGTTATAGTTACATTTGATACTCTTTGACAACGTGTGATGACACGAAATGCGCCAGTGACGACTCCACTGTTGCCACAATTTTAATTATTTATGCGCTGTATCTTCATGGATCATGTAAGTGCAATTATCCATTAAATTTTAATTACTTGTATGGTATCACACTATGTTGCCTCCTCTTCTCCTTTCCATACTCATCTGAATTCCAACAGGGTGTCATATTTATACCACATGAGTCAGTGTTTACCTACTATATTGGTGATCAATTTTCTGGTATCGCAGCCACCCACGGATTCCCTGTCCTCAACGAGATCCATTATAGAGTTCACATTGAACATTAAGCATCCTCGACTCTAGAAATATATATTTCTCTGAGTCTACTACCTCTGGTAAGCCTGCATCTTCATTGGTGGTGGGACATTTCTCTGCGATTATGAAGTCAACTTCCAGCACACCTTTAATTTAATCCTTCACCATGTTTGAACATAATTTTTCTCAGTATTGTTTCTGGTCATTTTCAGTCACTTATGGACTTTCATCACACAGTGTTTTTTTGGTTTAATTTATTGTTTCATTTATTGTTTACTCCTGTGGTTTCATTTTCACGGTGTATTTCCAACTGTATTTCCATGTTACTATTTACTTTGTTATTTCCAGTCACATTGTAATTTAAGTGCTGCGCTATCACCTTTATACATTTATACAGTAATCAGTGCGTTTTTATAACGTTGTTCGCTGTATTAATGTGAATGGTCCCAAAAATGTGTCAAAAGTGTCCGATGTGTCCGCCGCAATATCGCAGTCCTGACAAAATTTGCAGATCGCCGCATTACTAGTAAAAAAAATAATAATAAAAAAAATGTCAGAATTCTATCCCCTATTTTGTAGCCACTATAACTTTTGTGCAAACCAATTGCTATACGCTTATTGCGATTTTTACCAAAAATATGTAGAATACATATCGTCCTAAACTGAGAAAAATTTTTTTTTTTTTTTTTTAAATGGGATATTTATTATAGCAAAAAGTAAAAAATATAGTTTTTTTTTCAAAATTGTCGCAATTTTTTTGTTTATAGTGCAAAAAATAAAAACCGCAGAGGTGAGAAAATACCACCAAAGAAAGCTCTATTTGTGGGAAAAAAAGGACGTCAATTTTGTTTGGGAGGCATGTCGCACGACCACACAATTTTAATCTAAAGCGACGCAGTGCTGAAAAATGAAATTTCGCCTGGGCAGGAAGGGGGTATATGTGCCCAGTAAGCAAGTGGTTAATATTATTATTATACAGATTTTATATAACGCCAACAGTTTGCACAGCACGTTACAATTTTAAGTAAAGAATTAAAAAAATACATTCTTGACTGCTGTAATAGAACTGTCAGTACACTCATTGGACTTTTGGAGAGCAACCAAAACAATTAGAGACAGATATCATAAAATATTTTTCTCTAATATTAACAAATATGAAATATGTGTTCACAAAATGCTAGTGTATAGTTTTCTTCTTAGTAAATGGCCACTATTATTTAAAGGCTTAGTTCCAGACATCAGTGGCACAGAGGGGGGAAAAAAACATCTAGTTTAAAAATATTGATACCAGGCTAAGCCTCTAAATGTCATTGTTATCATTTTAATGACAATCATCTTTGTGTCGAATAAACCTACTGAACTATTGGATGTCTCTGCTGCTATGTTTTGTCGGTGTCAGTTAGCAGATAAGATTTACAGCAGAGGAAGCGTGGGCAGCTAACAATTGCTCCTTTGCTATTTGCAACCAAAACCTACCATATGAGTTGTACATTTTGATGATTAACCTGTAGTACTTGGATTAAATTGAATCAGAATGAAGGCTGATCCAGGGATATTAATATAGGGAACTGGAGAGTCAGAACAAAACATCTGCTTGGGTTTAAGACACCACGATTAGCAGCGGTATATTTTTAAAGTCGAAGAGAGTGAACACAAGTGGAAAATTGGATTTTATGTTTAAAGGGTCAGTTCACCCAGAACTCATATTTCTGATTTTGTTTTTTTGTTACAGTTAAAGTAGAACTATTGATAAAATTAAAATGGCACTATTAGATTTATATAGACTTTTTTTATTCCCTCCAGAAGGTTTTATTAGCGCTGCTTCATACTTTTGCAATATCTAATGCGACATGAGTTGCACAGAATTTCATGACAAGGGAAATCATATTATTTTCAATGATGTCCATTCACATCGATGTGACTCAGTACGGTGTGATTTTGAAAGAGGTTCCTGTGCTACTTTGGTGGGATTTTAGTGCGCTTTGGCTCCATAGAATATGACCAAATCTCATAATCACACTGAAAATAGCATCAAAAGCACAATCACAGTAGTGTGTACCGGGCCTAATTTTTCCTCTTTATTTACAAGTTAAAAACTCTGTTCTTCAGTGAAAGCACCAGCCACATTGTAACCCCATGGACAGGTATATCATCTATGGATATGTTGTTTTAAATGCACAATAAATAAGACAAACCTATTAAAGTCCAACTCCAGCTAGTTCCTGAAACAGGTTTCTTTTCTTTCAGGTCTATCTTTAAAAAAAAGGCTTCAACCGTGAATAAAAATTATTGTAATCAGGTGTGAGTGCCCTTGGCAGTGTTTTCTGGTTTCTCCCAACCCTGTAACTACCATTATTGCTGTATTAGTCCAGGTTAACACTGGTGCGAGAGGACACTAGTACTACTTTGGATCTGACTTTGCCCTGCGACTTGAAGTCAGAGACGCATCTGCCTTCAATGAACGGGGATCCGACTTGGATCCCCACCAATATCAGGCACTGTGTTTGGTATGAATCTTGAGGGAGACAAATTTTAAATAAAAAAAGTCATGGGTTCCCCCTCCAAGAGCATACCAGGCCCTTGGGTCTGGTATGGATATTAAGGGGAATCCCCTGCACTGAAAAAAACTGCATGGGGGTCCCACCAAAATCCATACCAGACCCTTATCCGAGCACGCAGCCCAGCCGGTCATCACATAGGGTGGGGACGGGATCTGGGGGCCCCCTTATTAAAGGGGACTCCCGGATTCTGATTAGCCCGCTGCCCGCAGACCCCGACAACCAACGGCCCTTGTCCTCATCAACATGGGGACATGTTGCTTTGGGGTGGGGGGGCCAAAGTCAGAGCATGCAAGAAGGTGTTCCGACTTTGATCTGACTTCAATGATATTCAATGGGCTGAAGTAGGATCAAAGTCGGACCAAAGTGGTACAGGGAGAATTTCCAAAGTCGGACTGATTTGTGTCAGACCAATTAAGACGGCTCCCATCGGGAAACATTGGTTTTCACATGTCATGTGCCATGAACTCCCAATGTCGGAGCGTTTGTCGCACCAGTGTGAACCCGGCCTTACTCGACCTATTAATGGAAGGGAAAACATATTGGATCTACTAACACTATCAACAAGTAATAAAACTATGCTATGAGGAGGAAAAGTGCAGAAAAACAAATATTGTGGCGTTATACTGTATGTTATTGCTCTATGTAATTTTTCAACATCCGAACCGTTTCTTATAAATCTGAATACATGCTGTACCCAGTATGATGCTGAATACTAAGTTTATTTTATATTCTGATGGAGCATTCCGAAGTGAGTGGAAACAAAACCAGAAGCTATGACCGAGAAATGTACTCATTAGACATGTGCATTTGTTTTCGTCCGAATGCATTTTTGTCCGAATTTTGGGTATTTTCGTTATCGTTTTAACAAACCTGCAGAATCCGAAATCCGAAAGATCCGACATAAAAAAATGCTTTATTTTCGTTTTCGTTGCAGTTTGATATAGATAGAAGATTCAACATGACGTCGACAATAGCAATCTGTGTCTATCGAACTTGTTGTCGAATGTGCCTAACCTTAATTCTATTAGTCAAAGATTATTCTACACAGAGAGGAAATATTCGACGTAGAGAGAAAACCTTAAACATTATAGAGACAGTGTTGTGGTAGACCATTCAACGAAGATTTAACGAAGCAGCGAAAAAACTTACAAACATTGAATCTGTCATTAAAGGCTTATGGAGTCTGTCGAAAATTCTAAGAAGATTTGACAAGCAGCCAAACTGTACGACACCGCAATTGCTCAGCCCATAGGCTATAGAATAATTCAAATGTTGGTTGACTAGTAATAATAATTTATAAATATAATTATTACTAGTTATACAACATTAGAATTCTTCTATAGCTTGTAGGCGGAACATTTGACCGGAAATGTACGATTGCACAGTTTAGCTGCTCCGTCGAATCTTCTTAGAACATTCGACAGACACCATAAGCCTTCAATGACAGATTCAACCTTAATTAATTCAGATGTTCAGACGAATGCATTTTTTAAACGAAACAAAATAAATAAAAACAAATTTCAGGAGTACCGTAAATACTCGAGTATAAGCCAACCCGAATATAAGCCGAGGCACCTAATTTTACCACAAAAAAATAGGAAAACTTACTGACTTGAGTATAAGCCTAGTGTGTCCATCTGCATGCCTCACTGTGCCTCACTTTGCCTCACTGTGTCCATGTGCATGCCTCACTGTGTCCATGCCTCACTGTGCCCATGCCTTACTGTGCCCATGCCTCACTGTGTCCATGACTAGACTTACGTTTAACATGGGAGTATATAGAAGGGGTGCCCGGATTTGAAAAATCAGTGCTCCCCGGCCGTAGGTTCCTCAGACAGCAAACTTTGTAGACTTGTAGAGGAGAACTGGGGCTACATGTGTGCCAAGTTTCGGTCCAGGAGACCTGGTGACTGGTACCGGGTCCCCAAAGTTACCAGAGAAATTACCATTTAACATGGGAGTCAATGGAAGGGGTGCCTGAATTTGAAAAATCGGTGCTCCCCGGCCATAAGTCCCCTTGACAACAAACTTTGCACACTTGTAGAGGACTTGTGGGGTTGTATGCCAATTTTGGGGTCTAGGGGACCTACAGCCAGCCAGTACCGGGTACCCAAAGTCTGGGAGATCTCAAGTGTGAGCCAAGGGGGGCATTTTCAGCACCAGATGTGCTGAAAAACTCGGCCTATGCTTGAGTATATACGGTAACAAAATAAATACATTTTTTCGGACGAAAACGAAATTCCGAAACAAAATATTTCAGTGTGTACATATCTAGTACTCATTACATCAGGTTTCTCTTTTAGTAAGATTTCTTTTAGGTGGACAAAGAAAATTTGAAAATAAGCGTGTTGCCTGCAACATTGATATGGGCTTAAAGCCCAACCATGGGCTCTGGATCTTTGCCTCCCTTTTCCTCTACCGCTTGGAGCAGTTTCTGATGATATCACAGGTCCTCTTTGCCCTCTTCTTACTCAATCAGTGTGCAGATCCCAAATACTGACAAGAATGACACCATGTAATGATGTAGGTCAACTCTCTTTGCATTCTGTATTTTCCTGTGAGCGAGGGCAGGGGCCAGGGCCTTGATGTCCTGGGGTCACGTAAAGTGGATTGAATGGCCCTTTGGTGTTACTCAAAGCCAATGTGTCTGCCAGAGATATAGCTGAAATCAGGTAAGCATAGCAGCCAGAGCAGTTTATTGTTATCAGCTGCCAGGAAAAATTAACTGTTGCCCAAGCTGGTGTTAGTCTTTCAGAACCAGTATATTAAAAAGCAAAAATATTAGTAGTTAGTAATCATTATAAGTTTACGCATAAGCATTCTGTGGGCTGAATAAAAACAGCACAGATGGGCTGAATAAAAACAGCACAAGCACATGGCTGGATAAGGAGGTGAGATCAAATGATGTGTTTGTGTAAGGGCAGCAGTGTGATGCAGAGAGCGGGGGGGGGAGGCAGAGGAGACAGAGAGCCAATGCATTGTGTGTATAAGGCAGTAGTGTGATCCAGGGGGAATGGGGAAGAGAGCCAGAGCATTGTGTGTATAAGGCATGTGAAATTCATGTTAGTGGTCCGCAGGATTCAAAATTGAGAGTTTAGTGATCCATGAGGTCCAAAAGGTTGGCGACCACTGGTCTAGAGTTCAGGTTTAAATCCACGTTCACATTGGCTTCTAAAATATAGAATTATAGTTTTTGTTTGTGAAACCTACTTGTCTCTGAGTTAAGGAAATGTATATATCACCCCCCCCTCCTTAAACTCAACCATAATCATAATTTATGCTATCAGCTCATCTTAAATTGGTTGTAAATTTCTGTAAATTCCCTAATGAGCCCAGCTGAAAAAAATCCCACCTCTGACAGTTATCTTTTCTTCCTAAAGAATGATTATCAGTAGCATGTTCTTAATTGTAAATTACACTCATTATTACAGTTGAATTAATACTGAAAGTTGGTTTTGATTTAGTTATATTGCAATGAAACAGTGTGAGTTTCTGCTTCATGGAACCATTCAGAGATATTTCTGCTTTCTGCGCTATAATAGAACTGGTCTATTCAGAGCACATGAAAAAAATACGGCATATTTAAACATACTGGCTACCACTAAATATTTTTATAATATTGTAGCAAGGAAAAAGGATTGTAATGATTCGCAGACCATAAAGAGACCTGGTCACCAACTTAAAACATTGAAGGTAAAAGCACAATTTTTATTTTTTATTTAACCACTTAATCACCGCCCTATAGACGAAATACGGCTATAGGGCGGTTCCTGTACTCTAACAGGACGTCCATGGACGTCCTCCGTTAGAGTCAGGTGTGCGCGCCCAACCGGGCGCGCACACGCGATCACCGGTGCTCACCGGGTCCACGGGACCCGCAGCACCGATGATCGCGGTAAGGAGCCAATGGCGGCGGCTCCTTACCACGTAATCGCGCCGTCCAATGACGGCGCGACCACGTGTGTAAACAAATCTGACGTGCGTCAGATCCGCGGGCGCGCACACGCGGTCACGGCGCTCGGCGGGTCCACGGGACCCGCAGCGTCAGTGATCTCGGTAAGGAGCCAATGGTGGCGGCTCCTTACCACATGATCGCGCCGTCCAATGACGGCGCGATCACATGTAAACAAACCGCGTCACTTGCTGACGCCGGTTCTTCCCTCCTCTCGCTGTACCGATCGGTACAGCGTGAGAGGAGAGCGCGGATGGCTGCAGCAGTGTGGGATGGATCTGTGACTATTGCAGTCACAGATCCATCCATCCCTGCTCAGCCATCCCTGCATTAACTCCTTCCTTCCCTGCGCAAAACTCTGCATACCCCCCACAATACTCTGCATACCCCCCAATACTCTGCATACCCCCCAATACTCTGCATACCCCCCAATACTCTGCATACCCCTCAATACTCTGCATACCCCCCAATACTCTGCATACCCCCCAATACTCCGCAGTACCCCCCAATACTCCGCAGTACCCCCCAATACTCTGCATACCCCTCAATACTCTGCAATACCCCTCAATACTCCGCAATACCCCGCAGTACTCTGCAATACCCCGCAGTACCCCGCAATACCCCGCAGTACCCCGCAATACTCCGCAGTACCCCCCAATACTCCGCAGTACCCCCCAATACTCTGCATACCCCTCAATACTCTGCAATACCCCTCAATACTCCGCAATACCCCGCAGTACTCTGCAATACCCCGCAGTACCCCGCAGTACCCCGCAATACCCCGCAGTACCCCGCAGTACCCCGCAGTACTCCGCAGTACCCCGCAATACTCCGCAGTACCCCCCAATACTCTGCATACCCCGCAATACTCTGCATACCCCGCAGTACCCCCCAATACTCCGCAGTACCCCCCAATACTCCGCAGTATCCCCCAATACTCTGCAGTACCCCCCAATACTCTGCAATACTCCCGCACAATACTCCCGCACAATACTCCCGCACAATACTCCCGCACAATACTCTGCAGTACCCCCGCGCAATACTCCCCACGCAATACTCCCCACACAATACTCCCGCACAATACTCTGCAGTACCCCCGCGCAATACTCCCCACGCAATACTCCCCGCGCAATACTCCCCGCGCAATACTCCCCGCGCAATACTCCCCGCGCAATACTCCCCGCGCAATACTCTGCAATCGTTTTTTTTTCAGGCTTCCCAGCCTAGAGGGGAGATGTGGGGTCTTGTTGACCCCATATCTCACTGTAAAGAGGACCTGTCATGCTATATTCCTATTACAAGGGATGTTTACATTCCTTGTAATAGGAATAAAAGTAACCAAAACATTTATTTTTGGGGAAAAAGGTGTCAAACTAAAATAAATAAAGTAAAATGAACAATAAAAAAAAAAAAAAAAAATTACAGCGCCCCTGTACCCGTGTGCTCGTATACAGACGCGACCGCACACGTAAGTCCCGCCCACATATGAAAACGGTGTTCAAACCACACATGTGAGGTATCGCTGCGAACGTTAGAGCGAGAGCAATAATTTTGGCCCTAGACCTCCTCTCCAACTAAAAAGATGTAACCAGGAAAAACATTTAAAGCGTCGCCTATGGGGATTTTTAAGTCGCGTAGTTTGGCGCCATTCCACAAGCGTGTGCAATATTGAAGGGTGACATGTTGGGTATCTATTTACTCGGCGTAACTTCATCTTTCATATTATGCAAAAACATTGGGCTAACTTTACTGTTTTTTTTTTTTTAAGCACAAAACTGTTTTGTTTTAAAAAAAAAACGCGTTAGAAAAATTGCTGTGCAAATACAATGCGAGATAAAAAGTTGTAACGGCCGCCATTGTATTCTCTAGGGTCTTTGCTAAAAAAGCATATATAATGTTTTGGGGTTCTATGTAATTTTCTAGCAAATAAATGATGATTTTTCCATGTAGGAGAGAAATGTCAGAATTGGTCTGGGTGTTCCAGAACGCCTGATGGTGCTACCTGCATGTTGGGCCTCTGTATGTGGCCACGCTGTGTAAAAGTTCCACACATGGGGTATCGCCATACTCGGGAGGAATAGCAGAATGTGTTTTGGGGTGTAATTTGTGGTATGCATATGCTGTGTGTGAGAAATAACCTAATAATATGAACATTTTGTGGAAAAAAAATTAAAATAAAAAAATCTTGATTTTGCAAAGAATTGTGGGGAAAAAATGACAACTTCAAAAAACTCACGATGCCTCTTTCTAAATACCTTGGAATATCTTCTTTCCAAAAAGGGGTCATTTGGGGGGTATTTGTACTTTTCTGGCATGTTAGGGTCTTAAGAAATGAGAGAGGCTGTCAGTACATCAGATGTGATCAAATTGATCAATTTTCAGTAATTGGTACCATAGCTTGTAGACCCCATAACTTTCACCCAGACTAAATATTATCCAATTTTTTTTTTTTTTTGTTACCAAAGATATGTGGCAGTATACATTTTAGGCCAAATTTATGAAGAAAAATTACTTTTTTGCAAAATTTTATAATAGAAATGAAGAAAAATTCATTTTTTTACAAAATTTACGTTCTTTTTTCATTTATAGCGAAAAAAATAAAAACCGCAGAGGTGATCAAATACCACCAAAAGAAAGCTCTATTTGTGGGAAAAAAAGGACAAAAATTTCATTTGGTTAGAGTGTTGTATGACTGAGTTATTGCCATTCAAACTGTGAGAGCACCGAAAGCTGAAAATTGGTCTGGTTATTAAGGGGGTTTAAGTGCCCAGTGGTCAAGTGGTTAAATCACCTGCAATACAGTGGCGGCCCACCCATAGGGACGCACAGGCGCTGCCCCTCCCCCTCCCGCAGTCACAAAAAAAAAAAATAAGTAAAAAAAAAAAAAAAAACGGGCCCTTTAAGAACTTTTATTCTGGCGGCCGTCTATAGAGGGCACTGCAGCGCCACACCCTCTCGCAAATAACACACGTTCAATGCAATGCATTGAACGTGTGTTATTGTTGCCAGCTGCCTGGTCTATTCATATAACTGGACATGTGTCGCCAGTTACCCGAATAGCGGCAGCTGGTTGGCTGAGGGGAACTGCCTATCAAAGCCAGCGGCTCTGATAGGCTTTTCCAGTACTGCCCTCCGGCTCTCGGAAGTCTATACTCGGAGCGCAGGCAACCTGCGGTCCTTGCATAAGACTGACGGCCGTTTCAGCCAATCAGGTTCCCGGATTCTGGTTATCAGGAACCTGATTGGCTGAAGCTTCTCCACAGCGGCAGAAGACATCGAGGGAGGACATGGAAGCGTCAGGTAAGTGTTTTTTTTTACAGGGAAAGGGGCATCATGGGGCACAGTGGCATCATGGGGCACAGTGGCATCATGGGGCACAGTGGTATCATGGGGCACAGTGGTAAAAAAGGGCACAGAGGCAACAATGAGCACAGTGGCATGGGGCACAGTGTTGACAATTAAAGGGCACAGTGGTGACAATTGATGGCACAGTGACTGCATATGATGGCATGGCACAGTGACTGCATTTGATGGCATGGCACAGTGGTGACAATTGATGGCACAGTGACTGCATATGATGGCATGGCACAGTGGCGACAATTGATGGCACAGTGACTGCATATGATGGCATGGCACAGTGGTGACAATTGATGGCACAGTGACTGCATTTTGATGGCATGGCCCAGAGGTGACAATTGATGGCACAGCGGCTGCGTTTGATGGCATGGCACAGTGGTGACAATTGATGGCACAGTGGTGGCGTTTGATGGCATGGCACAGTGGTGACAATTGATGGCACAGTGACTGCATATGATGGCATGGCACAGTGGTGACACTTGATGGGCACAGTAGCTGCGTTTGATGGCATGGCACAGTGGTGACAATTGATGGCACAGTGGTGGCGTTTGATGGCACAGTGACAGCATATGATGGCATGGCACAGTGGTGACAATTGATGGCACAGTGACTGCATTTGATGGCATGGCACAGTGGTGACAATTGATGGCACAGTGACTGCGTTTGATGGCATGGCACAGTGGTGACAATTGATGGGCACAGTAGCTGTGTTTGATGGCATGGCACAGTGGTGACAATTGATGGCACAGTGGTGGCGTTTGATGGCATGGCACAGTGGTGACAATTGATGGCACAGTGGTGACAATTGATGGCACACTGGCTGCATTTGGTGGCATGGCACAGTGGTGACAATTGATGGCACAGTTGCTGTGTTGCATGGCACAGTGGTGACAATTGATGGCACAGTGGCTGCATTTGGTGGCATGGCACAGTGGTGACAATTGATGGCACAGTTGCTGTGTTGCATGGCACAGTGGCTGCATTTGATGGCATGGCACAGTGGTGACAATTGATGGCACAGTTGCTGTGTTTGATGGCATGGCACAGTGGTGACAATTGATGGCACAGTGGCTGCATTTGGTGGCATGGCACAGTGGTGACAATTGATGGCACAGTTTCTGTGTTTGATGGCATGGCACAGTGGTGACAATTGATGGCACAGTGGCTGCATTTGGTGGCATGGCACAGTGGTGACAATTGATGGCACAGTTGCTGTGTTGCATGGCACAGTGGCTGCATTTGATGGCATGGCACAGTGGTGACAATTGATGGCACAGTTGCTGTGTTTGATGGCATGGCACAGTGGTGATAATTGATGGCACAGTGGCTGCATTTGGTGACATGGCACAGTGGTGACAATTGATGGCACAGTTTCTGTGTTTGATGGCATGGCACAGTGATGACAATTGATGGCACAGTGGCTGCATTTGGTGGCATGGCACAATGGCTGCATGTGATGGGCACAGTGAGGCTGCAATATTTTTTTTTTTTTCGTTTGCGCCCCCGCCACTGCTGCAATATGCTTTTGAACTTGCTGAAAATTAGACTATTACAGAAAGACTGAATTCGCTAGCATAACCCCCCACCCCCTCCGTGTAGATCATGGCTCTCATATGCTTGTGGTCTAGTTTCTCCCCTCATCACCCCTGATCTCTCAATAAAGAGTATCTGTCACGGTCCAAGCTATTGCAAGGGATGATTTTCACTCCGTCTAATAGCAATAAAGTTTAATAAAAATAAAAATGTAAATAAAATACATTTAAAAAAATCTAAATCAATTATTTTTACTTTTTGCTATAATAAATATCCCCAAAAAATATATATATAAAAAAACATATTTTTTCCTCAGTTTAGGCCGATTCATATTCTTCTACATATTTTTGGTAAAAAAAAATCAGCGTTTATTGATTGTTTTTTGCGCAAAAGTTATAGCGTCTACAAAATAGGAGATAGTTTTATAGCATTTTTATTAATAATTTTTTTTTACTAGTAATGGCGGCGATCAGCGATTTTTATCTTGACTGCGACATTATGGTGGAATCATCGGACACATTTTTGGGACCATTGTCCTTTTTACAGCGATCAGTGCTATAAAAATGCACTGATTACTGTAAAAATGACATTGGCAGTAATAAATCAATGGTATATTTGATATATGAGTTCAAAGAAGTCACATGAGGAAAAAGATAGCATTTTCTGTAAGACTGGCGCAGCCTGATATGATTGGTCGACCAGGTGGGATTCATATACATGTTAAAATCTGCAGAAAATCCTTAGAACCCTCGAACATTATATTTTAAATCAAGTCCCTGAATAACAAAATGGTAATTTTTACAAAATTTTTATGTGGTACAATTTGTGCGGTGGTGTAGGGGTTAAGCGTTCCCTAAGGAGTGATTCTTACTTTCAGGGGCGTGACTTGCTGTGACACGTCACTGATTGTTGCTCCCGATGACAAGGAACACGATCAGTGACAGTGTCACTAGGCAGAACGGGGAGATGTTGGGCCGGATTCACAAAGCATTCGACGGCGTATCTCCAGATACGCCGCCATAATTACAAATTTGCGCCGGCGTATCTTTGTTTTGTATCCACAAAACAAGATACGTCGGAATTACGCTAAAATACGACTGCTTAAGCGTATGTCCGGTGTAAAGTTACCCCTGCTCTATAGAGGCGTATGCAATGTTAAGTATGGAAGTCGGGACAGCGTAGAATTTTCCGTCGTTTACGTAAAACTTTCGCGAATAGGGCTTTGCGTAAGTTACATTCACGTCGTAAGCATTGACTATTTGCGATGTGATTTCGCGCATGCGCTGTGGGATACCTCCACGGACGACGCATGCGCAGTTAAAAAAAAACGTCATTAACGTCGGGTCACAAATAATTTAAATAAAACACGCCCACCTCTTCCTAATTTGAATTAGACGTGCGTACGCCGGCCCATTTACGCTACGCCGCCATAACTTAGGACGCAAGTGCTTTGTGAATACGTCACTTGCCATTCTAACTTACGGCGGTATAGCGTAAATTATATATGCTACGCCCGGCAGAGAGTTACGCCGGGCTTCGTGGATCTCTAACTTACGGCGGTATAGCGTAAATTATATATGCTACGCCCGGCAGAGAGTTACGCCGGGCTTCGTGGATCTGGCCCGTTGTGTTTACACTAACATCTCCCCGTTCTATCTCTCCGTGAGACGATCGCGGTATGCCATATTGATTGAGTCCACAGGACCCGCGTTCGGGCTCGCGATAGGGTTCCCTCTCCAAAATGGCTCAGGTACACAGGAGAAAGTCTCTGGATGTGTTGACCAAGGCGAAGACAGAGCGGGACTGAACTGAACAGCTTAATTAACCAGCAGGGCTGACAAACAGGATATCATCATCAGGTGTGCCACTGTGGAAAAGATTGGAGCTGGCAATTAACTAACAGCTGAGTGGCCTGCTCTGAGAAGAAAGGACTGAGCCCAGCCCTGACAGCACTACAATTCATATAAGAATATTTTCCCCTTAAAATTAGCATTTGAAAAATGACTGCACAAATTGTACCACATAAAAATTTTGTAAAAATTACCATTTTGTTATTCAGGGACTTGATTTAAAATATAATGTTCGAGGGTTCTAAGGATTTTCTGCAGATTTTAACATGTATATGAATCCCACCTGGTCGACCAATCATATCAGGCTGCGCCAGTCTTACAGAAAATGCTATCTTTTTCCTCATGTGACTTCTTTGAACTCATATATCAAATATACCATTGATTTATTAAAGACCATCAAGGGGATACATCTCCCTGTTAAAACCTGGCTTGTAGTGCTCGACATTGAAAGCCTATACAATACAATACCGCATAATAGGGGCCTTGAAGTAATTCAGGGCCTTCTTGCTGAAAGAGGCCCCAATGCATCGAAATATAGCGGTTTCATCCTTGAATTACTGAGCTACATCTTGACACATAACATTTTTTTTGTTCGGATCCTCCCACTACCTCAAGGTGCAGGGGGTTGCAATGGGGACTAAATGTGCCCCATCATATGCCAACCTGTACCTGGGGGGGTGGGAGAGAGACGTTTTCTCCAGAGATGACCTTGCCCCTTTTGGACAACGTCGTCTGCTGGTACCGTTATATTGATGATGTGCTCCCACCCGGGACCTTTACTACAGAGCATTCCCTATAGCCAATATCTACAGCTAATGCACAACTGTAGCCAACTGTAGCCAAGACATTGACTTTCAAAGTACTTCTAATGATCTATATTACAGATTAAAATCAAGAGGCTACAGCCATAGATGTCTAAAAAGTGCATATAACCGGGTGAAAGTACAAAAAATAAGCTCTCTTTTCTTCCAAACATCATAGTCAGGGTGACATAGTTAGGGTAAACACACGATACTCGAATCAACACAAGGAAATGAGAAATATATTCAAGAGGTTTTGGCCTTTATTGTCTCCTGACCCCAGTGTTAAAATATTTGTGAAGGAGTATCCTGAGATTACCTTTAAACGTGTACCGTCATTGAGAGACCGATTGGTGCATAGTCATTTCAATGTTGCTGGAGCATCTACATTTGTAACAAGTGGGGGTACCTCCCGGTGTGGTCACTGTGATATCTGTGACTATGTTGGTAACCAACAAAAATTAAAATTACCTAATGGAAAGTGGCATTCAACAAAAACCCTGATTACTTGCCAAACAGTGGGGGTTATATATCTTTCTCAATGTTTTTTGTGGCGGTTTTTACATCGGTGAAACAAAACAACCTTTCTATAAAAGAATAAGGGATCATATTAAGCCCATCCTTAAAAGAAAGATCGTTACTGCAATTAGCAGACATGTCGCAATTTATCATGATTTTGATTCTCATGTTATCAAATTTCGGGCCCTGGAACATGTCCCGCTGGATTCGAGAGGTGGCAGTGTCGATGGGACGCTGCTCCAACTCAAGGCCCGCTGGCTTTATGATCTCAGGGCCACACAACATCCAGGGTTTAATGAAAACCTTAGTTTCAAACCATTTTTATAATCTGGGTGATCTATTTAGGTCATGCACCTTTTCTTAGGTGTGTTTTGACCCTGAATGCTCTGAACCAATTGTTCACTTTCTCCCTTCCGGTCCATACTTTACATCTGCCCTTTTCATCATATTTTTTCCCTATGTTTTCAACCCACCCCTTCTATGTATCTACCATGCTAATTTGACAGTTTTCCAGCATCATCGGCCATGTTGACCTTTAGGCGTCTGGATATATATTGAATTTATCTGTGGTGCTTTTACATTTATAGAAAAAATGTACCAGGATATATCCTAAGATAGAGGCTGGTCCTAGCGCTCAGTGGACAGGTCTTCTAATTTAATAGGTTATATAAACATATATGCAGAGAAAAGCAGCTATTATAATAAGAAAAGTGTATGTGAAAGAAATATGTCTCTATGAGGCATTAACAGCGCTATATGATTTTATATCAATTGAACTCAAACAGTTCAGAATCTGCTTTTTGTGAGGTGCAGCTATCCACCAGGGTCTCCTATCCTTAAGATAGTAGCTAGCCTCAAATACTAAGAACAAATGTAAAAACTGCTAATACACATGAAATAAAACAATGTAAATGCAAAAATAATACACTATGGATTATACATATGTATGACATAACAATCCTCAGGTATGTCAAAAGGGTGCTTCTTTTTTAAGAGACGCACAGTCTGTATATCTATAATGTTCTTTGTGTGGAAAATCTTGAAAATGATTGAAAAAACAACAGATCCAGGCTTTCCTTCACTTGTAGTCCCCCCTCACGGTTTGGTACTCACCAGATAGACATGGTGTTAATTGCCTTCAGATATTGGGATCTCCCTCCTATGAAGTGTAGCTCAGACCAGCAGCAATGTTTCTCCTCCAAATAGATGTGGATGGGGTTGGATGCGTGTGTGCAGCGTGAGCAGTCATGTGGACATAAACATAAGGGGAGAGGACATAGTGTAATACCGTTTTTATTGTAAAAAAAATCTTGTTTAAAAGTTATGCTTACAAATATAAAAACATAGGTGTGCACATCGGTTGCAATGTTACTGCTCACTCAGTTGGTCTGGCGTCTCCACTCCGTCTCCAGCTGATGTGTCCCGGGTGTAACTTGCTCCGTCTGTACGATGAGTCGTGTAGCCACGCCCTGACGCGTTTTGTGATGGGTTCACGTCTTCAGAGGGCGTGGCTACACGGCACGACTGATCGTATTTATAGGAGGATGCAAACCCCTCGGCTCCTCCCTTCTTCCACTAACAGCAGCTTTGCGAGAGGGGATATAACACTCCCCTCTGCCCGTAATCCCGCCCTGCTGCCAATAGGATTCAGAGTGTCCGGGTCGCCCCTCCTCTGTAAGACAGAGCTGCTGTTTGTCATTGCTTAAAGCGTCCTCCATGTTGTCGTAGCGCAAGACAGTGATATTCCCTTATGCGCTACTCTACCTTATGGATCTATTGAGTACTGCCCGGAAAGTTTATTATTGTCAGCACGCAAGGATCACAGAACGCACGACTCAGAGAACCTTGCTGCTGACATATACGGAGGGCTATAGATTGAAGGCTCTGACTGACAGCAGCTGTGTCTTTTTATATAAAAGAAAGGAAAATGTATGTGGTACTAAAAATGATCATACCTGGCTATCAAAAGAATAGTGGTACCAATACTACTCGTACCCAGTTATGGATTACATCTTAATAACTTTCATCAGCAGTATGTAAATGTTACCACTATCAAGGTAAATGTAACTAAGTCACCTTTACCATGATTCTAACTGTTGACATGCACATAAAAATATCCTTAAAATTCAACATATAAGGTACACTATAATGTTCCATATACTGTCCATCCTATATATTATACTATTGGGAATACCACATACACCAATACTCTTAATGTCCTACAGTTTGCTATATGTATGGCCTCTGATCTACCCTAATCCTCTGTGTTCAGTAAGGGTAGATATATAGACACATGGTCATTGTTTGGCCAATGAAATAGACAAATACATAAATAAGAAATAAATGAAATAAAATGAAATAAAATAGGAAAATAGAAGAATAGAATAACATTAGTAGCAGTAGACATAGAGGTAGAATGTCCTTAGATGGTCCTCTTATAAATTGATGTGCATGATATAGTACTAATATAGCCCGATGCCAGATTAAATATGTTCAATGATTTTTTTTTTTTAATTATAAATATAGGTACAGCCTCCCTATAATATCAATAGTGTACATATTATTAATGATTGCTTATGAAGCAGTTTATATCTAGATCAATATTAAGGCCATTCGGACTTAGGGTATTTGTAAGGAATATCCATTCAGTTTCTCTTTTGGATATTTCTCTTACCCTATTACTTCCTCTCCAATTAAAATCTATTTTAGCTATCCCCCAGAACTTAAGTCCTATGGGGTTTTTGTCATGTTTTTGTAAAAAATGTAAAGAGACGCTATGATCTTCATACCCTGTGGTGATGTTGTATATATGCTCTCCTACTCTTTTAGTCAGTTTTCTCTTTGTCCGTCCTATATACATTAACCCACAGGGACATTCAAGGGCATAGACCACATGGGTCGACATGCACGTTATACATTCTTTAATGGAGAAATTCTTGCCATTAGCTGTCGAGGTAAATTGGGTGAGGCCTCTCAAATGGGTAGAGACCTGGCGACAGGCTTTGCATCGTCTGCAAGCCGTGAATCCAGGTCTTTCCCAGAACATCTTTAGTTTTTTTGGGGGATCCAATACTCTTTTCACTATTTGGTCTCCAAAAGATGGACATTTTCTATATATAAATGGGGGAATAGGTGGTAACTGTTGATTCAAAACTTTATCCATTAGCAGTATGCCCCAATGTTTTTTAATTATGATTTCAATATCCTTGTATTGCTCATTATACTCTGAAATGAACCCCCATTCATGTTGATTATTCACCGGTCGTGTTCTTGGTTCCAATAGTTGTTCTTGTGTGGAATTGCCTATTGTTTCAATGAGTGAGTTCATTTCAGGTTTCTTATAGCCCTTTTCCGTGAACCTCTCTCTGATCACACTGGCCTGATTCAGATAATCCGTATCATTGGTGCAATTGCGTCTGATACGCATAAACTGTCCCTTTGGGATGTTGCGCAGCCAGCGTGGATGATGACCACTTTGGATAGGAATGTAACTATTCCTATCAGACGCCTTAAAGTATGCTTTTGTATGATAATGATTAGGTCCCCTCATTACTGTGACATCCAAATAGTTAATTTCCTGTCGATCCCATTTAAATTCCAATTTAATGTTATTTTTATTGGAATTTAATACATCTGCATATGATTGTAGCGATTCCTCAGAGCCTTCCCAAATGATAAACAGATCGTCAATATATCGCTGGTAAAACACCAGTTCCTTGCGTCTGTTTTTGAAAATCCACTTGTCTTCCCACTCACTCATAAATAAGTTGGCGAGGCTGGGTGCAAATTTGGCACCCATCGCCACGCCAACTTTTTGACTAAAGAAATTACCCCCATACCAAAAATAGTTGTGTGTGAGACAAAATTCCAATGCCATTTTTAAGAATTTTTTTTTTTAAGAATTTTTTTTTTTTTACATTTATGTATATGTATTTTCCTTCTTGTTTTTCTTTGGGTACTGATTATGTTTTATATTACTTTGTTTATTATATTGTTTTCTTTTGTCCTTTTAGTTTGCTGATTTTCCAGGTAGGTCCTGACTGTATGCGGTCCATCAGTCAGGTCACCTTTGCATGCTTTCATCTCCCTTGCCTTGACTTCGATCGCCTCCCCCTCTGTGCTGGTTTGATGCCCCCATGTGGATTGCCCGAGCCCTCCTCATGGGCAACCGGGGAGACCTTTGCTCATCCTCCATCGGCCTCCCTCACTTGGCGCTGCCCAGTGCTCTGCTTTCCATCATACCTTTCCTATTGCAACTCTCTCCCTCCTTTGCTCTTTAACATCTATTCTCTCATGTGGTGTGTATTTCCTTTGCCATTTGGTGGTTGAGTTCGTCCAGAGCAGGGAGAGGGTGTGTTTGTTTTCACCTCTGTCATCTGCATCATTGAACAGGCATTCCTCCCCTTAGTGCCGCCAGGCACTCTGGGGAGTGTAGTCAGGCACTCGGTTTGACTGTGCGAGCATGCGCACCAGCGCCTATCTGCCTGCCTCGCTCCCTGTGACATCAGACGCCGGGTCCGTTGGCAGGACTCTACTTATATCTGCACTCATGGTACATACCATTTAAGAGCAGAGGAGGCTGGTTTTACCTTTTCATCTTTACATGCCTGGGTTTTTATAATATGATTTATACCCCCACTTTTTTAGCTTTTTTTTTATTTTTTTTGTAAATATCGGATCTTCTGTTATTTTGTACATCCTTTTTATTTTCCCTCGCAATATATGATTACTTGGCCAGGACCTATAACAATAATGTTGAGACATATGTCCAATAGGTGTCTCCTTTGTTTTAAGAGACCCCTTAACCCAGGGGTGGCCAACCAGTGGCCCGGGAGCCACATGTGGCCCGCGAAGCCTTTTGATGTGGCTCGCGACTTTCCGCTCTGGAATGGCAAGTCCAAATCGCAGGTTGCCGAACCGTCATACCACAGCATCAGTGTTGTGAATGAAGCTGGTGGTAGAGGGACCCTTAAATCACCTCTAAAGAGCGGCAGATGTAAACAGACTTTTGTCTGTTTAAGCCCGCCTACTTCCAATCCGATCCTCTAAAAAAAAAAAGGGGAATTTGTCCCCTTCCATCTGGGCGGATCAGATCGGAGGGCCTATAGATTAGCGTGACTTGTCATCTGCCTGTTCCGATAATTGTGGCCCGTGACTGGTTACCAAGTTGCCTAAGTGGCCCTCGCTCTTCAAAAGGTTGGGCAACCCTGCCTTAACCTATTCCTGATTAAATCAACTACTTCTGTTTATTTTAGCAAAACTTGGTGTACATGTTTTCACACTTGGTTTGCTTCTATTTAGCGTTTCCCTAACATCTGAATTAGCCCTGTTCCTTTCATTTTTTATGTGCCAACGTTGAGGATACTGGCATATATAACATTTTCTGTTTGTTTTATACTTGTAGACAAATGTCACGTGCATACCTCTTTGACAGGGTTTAAGTCCTTATCTCCTGCTCTGATTCAGCCATAATTTTTTCTTCTCATTTAAGTAAGTGACATTTTTAGTGCTTTGCACAACTACTATACTGGGCTTATTCCAATTATATATCCATACTCTGTCATTTCTTAAATGACATTTTGTTGTTATTTTTGTTTCTCATCCAGCTTTTTCCCAGTAGTGCCCTTTGTGGTTGGTTCAGAGCATTCTTTCCCCACTGGGGGACTTCACTCTGATCCAGTACTTTAGCTGTTGGCGATTGTTGGTCTAATTGAGCATTAGGCTGCTTTCACATTGCAGCGTTACCCGAGGTGGCGGTATAGCAGCGCAATTTTTAGCGCTGCTATACCGTCGTATTTACCGCGGTATTCGGCCGCTAGCGGTGCGGTTTTAACCCCCGCTAGTGGCCGAAAAAGGGTTAATACTGCCCGCAATGCGCCTCTATAGAGGCGCATTGCGGGTGAATTACCGCGGTTTCCCATTGATTTTGCGGTTTCCCATTGATTCCGCTGTAAAGATGCGGCTAGCAGGACTTTTGGAGCGGTCCTGCTAGCGCACCGCTTCAGTGTGAAAGCCTTCGACTTTCACATTGAAGCCTGCAGGGCAGGTTTTTTCACGCGGTATAGCAGCGCTATTTTTATCGCTGTACCGTGCGAAAAACGCCCCAGTGTGTAAAGGGCTCTTAGGGTAAGCATGACAAACCTGGTTATTTTCTGCAATATCTAAAAGCACTTTGCATTTTTGTATTTATTTGTATTGTTTACTGTTGTATGTATTCTAAATACTAACTGTATGTTTTCCTATCTATGTAGTTATAATTGTAAGCTTGGATTGCCATTGTATACTGCCGAGGAAGCTTTATAAGCGAAACATGTTGGGACTATGCAATTCTTTTCACCGGGGATAGGGGCAGTGAAATCTAAAATCTATGCCCTATTTTGTAGACGCTATAACTTTTGCACAACTCAATCAATATACGCTTATTTCAATTTTTTTTACCAAACATATGTAGAAGAATACATATCGGCCTAAACATTTTTTTTTTTTTAATTGATATCTATTATAAAAATTGGACTAACTTTACTGTTTTGTTATATTTTAATTAATGAAAAAGGTGTTTGAAAAATTATTGCGCAAATACCGTGCGAGAAAAAAAGTTGCAATGACTGCCATTTTATTCCCTAGGATGTCTGCTAAAAAAAAAAGATATGTTTGGGGCATCTGATTAATTTTCGAGCAAAATTTTTTTGATTTTCACATGAAGGAGAGAAGTGCCAAAATAGGCCCATGGTCAAGTGGTTAAATAGGCACGAAAAAAGGTGGCAGGGGAGGGAGCTCTAGCTGACTTACAGTCTCAGCTCTGTTCCTGTGTGTTTTGTAAAAGGTGGTTTGTCCCTTCCCTCCAATCAGCTCTCAGAGCTGTCTTCCCTAAGCTCTGCAGAGTATAATTTCAGTCTCCTCCCGCTTTTTTCTGACAAGCTGTATGGATTTTGGACTTTAAACGGATGTACTGTAGAGAAAAGAAGACTGCAGATACACGGCTACAAACTATGTAAGGGGATTCGTTGATCTCTGTGTTTCACCGAAGCCAGTCACTTCACTGTTTATATGTAAGGATTTACAATCATTTTAATATTGTCTTCATTATTAAGTCTAAAACATTTTGCCAAAATTTAGAAATGTTATTAAAATTTGATCCTGGTCAAAATTTTAGGGAGAGTTCTAGAAAGTGTGTAAGTGTAATTGAAAGTTTGGCTAATCCCCATAGTCCTTAGCTGACTTTACCAGAGCCGTCCGCCGTGACACTCGGGAGCCAGTGTGCATGCCCGGCGGCCACGATGTCTGCTGGGCACTGCAATTGCCAGTAAAACAGCCAAGGACGTGGATCTGTGTGTGTAAACACTCAGATCCACATCCTATCAGAGGAGAGGAGACTGATGGTGTGTTCCCAGTACAGAGGAACACCGATTGGTCTCCTCCCCTTGTGAGTTCCCGCCCCCTACAGTTAGAATCACTCCCTAGGATACACATTTAACCCCTTAATCGTTCCCTAGTGTTAACCCCTTCCCTGCCAGTCACATTTATACAGTAATCAGTCCATTTTTATAGAACCGATCACTGTATAAATGTGAATGGTCCCAAAATAGTGTCAAAAGTGTCCGGTGTATCTGCCGCAATGTCACAGTCGCAATAAAAATCGCAGATCACCGCCGTTACTGGTAAAACAAAAAAAATCTAAAATCTATGCCCTATTTTGTAGACGCTATAACTTTTGCACAACTCAATCAATATACACTTATTTCAATTTTTTAACAAACATATGTAGAAGAATACATATCCGCCTAAACATTTTTTTTTTTATTGATATCTATTATACCAAAAAGTGAAAAATATTGTGTTTTTTTCAAACTTGCTACTCTTCTTTTGTTTAAAGCGCAACAAATAAAAACCACAGAGGTGATCAAATACCATCAAAAGAAAGCTCTATTTGTGGGGAAAAAAATTATTTGGGTACAGTGTTGCATGACTGCGCAATTGTCATTCAAAGTGCGACAGCGCTGAAAACTAAAAATTGGCCTGGACAGGAAGGGGTGAAAGTGCCCTGTATTGAAGTGGTTAATGCAAATAAGTATTTTGTAAACCAGTTATACATGATGGTCAAGAGTAATAAAAAAGACAAAAACAGGTAAGTGGAAAATGCAGTAACGGTTACAATGAATCAAAATTTCACTCAGGTAACCAGCTAAAGGCAACATGAAACATGATTGGTTCCTATGGATTGCTGCCATAGGCGTGTGCACAGGGTGTAGCAGGTGTGCCTGGGCACACCCTTATCACCCTGTGCTGCACAGATTTACCCTGCTGCTTGGCTGCAGAGAAAGACACTGGGGAATCTCAGCCCCTTTCTCTGTCTCAAAAGTGAGACATCGGGGGACTGTCTAGACCCCTGATATTTCACAAAAGCCCCCCAAGGGGGCTCCTATAAAATTGTAAAAAAAATCAAATAAAATTGTAAAAGAGCAAAAATACAAATAAATATTAAAATAAACTACTTACACCAATCTCTGCCCTACTGACTTCGTCCACTGCTCTTCTGGCACCGTCCATTGCTATATATATATATATAGATATATGTGTGTGTTTGAGCTTTGGGGTGTACACCATAGGTGTGCGTAGCCTATTGCATTAGGGTGTGCACCCTAAAGCTCAAACACACATGCATGTGTATGTATCTACATATATATGACCCTGACATATAGATTTCCCTGCCGATACAGTGAAAGAGAAGAGCATAAATACTTCTCTTATGGCAGAGCCGGTAAGAAAGAGATCTTTCCCATGTTTCTGCTGCTACCCAGAGCGATAATATTAATGTGCATGGGGTGATAAGGGTGTGCCTGGGCACACCTGGCACACCCTGTGCGCACGCCTATGGTGTACACCCTAATGCAACAGGCTGTGCACACCTATGATTGCTGCAGTGTGAGCATTATCATTTAGTCTTCACTGCCTTATGTAATATGCCCCAAAGCAAGCCATATGGTGATCTAAGCATCTTTGTGTGATTGGCTGAAAATCCATTTTAGCAGTAGAGGCTCTTTGAAGACAGATAATCGTGTTTTTGTTTTTTTTCAATATTATTTTCTCTATTTATTTTATAACCTGCACTTACCATTAGTCTGACAAGGGCTACACTGGATTTCTAAATGTTGTAAAAAGCCACGAGAACAATACTCGTTGTAGGGATAATACAGCTCCAAGATGACCATAACTGGCTTAACATCCTCCTGCATAATAGCAAAGTTTTATAATAGTGAGTTTTCTTTTTTTTTTTAAAAGGAATGCTTTTTATTTTTGTTTATTCTTTGTTTAAGTAAAGAATTCAGGTTTGACAATAAAATACATATATGACTGCAGTGTACACAGTGTCAGTAAATGGAATACATACAGTATCTAAATAACAAACAATATAGGTCAAATGTGACAAATAATAAATAAACACATACAAATAACATATACTGTAAAATCAGTAATAAGTTAGATGAAATGAAAAACAAATTCACTTCCTTTGCATTTATTCCTAAAATATGTAAATAAAGAAAACAAAAGGGAAAAGGGGGGTGTAGGTTAGGGAATAGGGGGTAAGGGACAAGAAATGTGTGAGAAATCAGAATGTCATAAATCAACTGCTAGCTACAAGTAATGTTTTTCCCTCATCTGAATATTTAAAAGCATTCCATAGGAGCCATGTTTTATTGTAATTTGAATGTAGGTTGTGCGATGAGCGGACTACGTATTCCATTTCATTAATATTTTCAACTTTGGAAAAGCATAGTGATAGTGTGGATGGATGTGGGTCTCCTTACTTCAAGAAGATACAAGATTTAGCAGCATTGATGAAATGAGTGAGGTTTTATATAAGGAAAGCTAAATTTACTCTGAATCATGTAAGGTGAGATAAATAGGCAGGATTTTGGCTTGCACATTATTAAATAATTGAAGTGAACACAGATTCACTTTTATCACTGAGCTAAGTGAGCATTTAGTAAACGTTCCCTCCTAATATAAAATTGATGGAAACAAGTATGTTATCATTATTATTATTACAACAGAATATTATTTTTCCTCTTAGGAATATATGAGTGTGGAGAATTGGTGATTTGTAAATGTGTTTGATCTGACCAGAGCCAAACATGTCAGGAACTTTGGCAATCATAATTTACAAATGATAGAATTATCTGCTGGTTGCACAGATCTGAATATATATGTCAACGACAATTAAGAATTGCCATTTGATGTTTTGTCTTCTTTGCAAATTATTTTTTAAGTGGTCCAAGCCGATATATTTTCCATGTTAATATGTTAAGTGCAGTGGTAACACTGGCAGGAATTAATTCCCTTTCGTGAAGATCACAGTACTCTCCTTGACAAGGCTTTTCTTTCAAGAAAAGGGAAACCATCCATCTTTTGGTATCATCTACTTTGTGTATAGAACATGGATAAGAATCCAAAGAGAAACAACTGGTGATAGAAAAAAAAAAACGTTATTGATACAAAAAAAAAATCAAATTCAACAATTGGATAAAATTGCACCTCCACCATATTTGTTTAAAATTTGATAACGTTATCAAGATGTATACAGATAGCTACCACATTCATTCAAACTTCACACACTCATCCTAAACAATTAGATAGAAATAGACTTATATGATAAACTTGATATTTGTTATAACCGCTCAAATGGATAGGGCACAGCCCAGTATATTATACGACACAGTCCATCTTAAGTCTTCAGTGTAGGATAGAGAAGTGTGATCCAATAATGGACATTTGATTAATCTGAGGTTAAGTTGTTCCTCAGAGCAAAGTCCCTGTGCTAAGGCAATATGGGATCCTCCTAATGTGTATCGAGCGCTGTAGTTGCGGCTAGTGTAAGTTCCTACTCCCTTTGAGAGACAAACATAGTCCTTGGCATTTACCGAAATCAGCGGGTAGTAAAGTGGTATATGTCTGAATAATGTTTGTGGTGGTAGAAAAATCAAGTTCCAATAAATCGCAGGAACAAGAAGAAAGACGTACAATCTGTCATACCTGGATAAAAATGATGCCCTCACTGAATTAAAGAGGAAGGGGGAGGAGGAAGACCGTCTCACTCCCAGGCTTGCACTGCTGATATATCACACAGTGATTGCCGCTCTCATAAAAGGATCACCACTGAGCCGCAATTAGCATCCAGGGATATCAAAGTGGAGGAATGTTCGTAGTAGTCAAGTTGTATCCCCCTACAACACTGGGTGTGGTGGCGTCATGCTGAGAGGTTTCACTCAGATCCTGTTTTTCTTCAGAGCAGGGAATTATGGGTAGTGGGCATATTTAAATATCCTAGGCAAGATGCTAGCTTTGTGACCTCTCCCCTTGTGACTTCCATCAACGTTTTAATGTTGGAGTCTGAATATGGAGGAGAGGAGAAATGCTTCCTCCTGCCTACAGCAGTTTACATCATCACAGCATATGCAAAATCACTGGACTTGAGCTCAAAGCTGGATCTGCAATGATAAAATGTGGATTCTTTGTTAAAAATTATTATTACGGTATATTGTAACATGTTGGTAGTTTTTTCATATAGACTTTGACACTGTGAGGTTGATTTACTAAAACTGGAGAATGCATAATTTACTTGAACAAGCTGAAGTAAGAAGCTGATTGGCCACCATGCACAGCTGCACCAGATGTTGCACTGTCCAGTTTTAGTAAATCAAACCCACTGTATAAGGTCAGACAAGCCAGCCAGTGACAGACAGAAGTTAACCATGCAGCAGTACAATTGAATTGAAAATAAATGTTTTTAGGACTCTTGGTTTGATTTTCTACTAGATAATGGGGTCAAATGGCCAATCATTTTAAACCATAGTCGGGAGGAATATCGAAGGAGAAGGACTGACATTTATTCTCAAATGAACAAAATGATATCTATGAATATGGTTTTCTTGAGACAAATCATACTTATTGTAATGCATATGTGCATTCTGAAATTAAATGTAGGATTTAAACATTGTCATGGCAATCAAACAAAAATTTACAAGGTTTTCATATGAAATTCGTAGTACTATTAAATGCTCTGATGATGATTTTTTCAGAATTTCCATATGAACATTCAAATGAAATCTTGCTAGTTTATGGACAGCTTTAAGGTCACTTATGATTGCCTCCACAACTGCAGTTCCCACTTTTTTTAAACAGGTTCCTATTATGTTGAACGTTACAAATAATACATATGCAGATACCACCGAATACATTGTACTTTCCATTAAAGAAAATTGCAGATTTTCCAATTTGCCTGTGTGACCTTACTCTAAGACTACTCATTTCAGTTTCTATATTTTCTTCAACTGTCCTGTCACTCTATACCATAAAAAGACCAAAGAGTATTATCCGACAATAGCAGGCTTAGGTAGAGTGTCTTGTATTGCTCGGATGCAGGTCACTGGGTTAGTTGTACACTGTACCGCCTACAGAATGGCTGAGAGATATATCTCATCTCTGCTCTCCTACACTAATCACAGCAGTCACAACATTCCATTCTGGAACTGACCCTGAATACTGAGGCCTGAAAGACGTTTTGTTCAAAAATCGCAGATCTCATCTGATTCTGCAGCAGGTGTCAGATAACTGTGGTCTGGTAATCCAGCAATGCGGAGTCAATTAGGTCAAACTCCAGATCTGTGTTCTGGTTTATTAACAGAGAAGTACATTAATTTCACAAAGTGGGCTCTGCAAAACATAAAGAGCTCAGTTCTCTAAATCATGGAAAAACATATTTTGTATTCCTAAGTAATTGCCATTTGCCTTAAAGAGGCACATTTATTTAACATTTTTAAATATATTTTTCCTACACTAGCTGAAATTAAAGAATAACCAAACCCAAGAACGAAAATATAATACATTGTAGCTTACCAGCCTTTAGATGTGACAACTACATTGTTTTTATTTGTTTTATTTTAGGAAAAAAAATCGAATTTTTAAGAATATTTTTAGCAAAGACAGAAAATACTTGCTGGTCTTTCCTAAAATACAGTGTCCTTGTCACTACTATCAGGGGAATTTAAAATAGTCCTAAAAATATTTTTCTAGTGGTAGTTTCCTTAATGCCTCATACACATGATCGGACTATCCGAGAAAAAAAGTCAGACAGGCTTTTTTTCTCGGAAAGTCCAGCCGTGTGTAGCCTCCATCTGACTTTTTTGGTCGGAAGACCGACGGACCTTGGATAGAGAACCTGTTCTCTATCTTTCCGTCGGACTTCCGACGGACTCACGGCAGACTTTTGCATGGTTAGGGTCTGTCCGTGCACAACTGGCACACCCACTATGCACGCCTATGTAGCTAGGATACAGAGGCACACCAGTACTCAAGAGTGGGCATGACGGTGCTGAGAAGCTGTCATGAATGCGCTGTATCCCCAGGGCCCATTTAGCTTTTGGTTGGGGGATTATACCAACTGAAAGCTACATGTAAACAAAGCGGCTGGGGATACAGGTGATGTCACTACTTAGGCCACGTACACACGATCAGACCGGTCCGATGAGACTGGTCTGACGGACCGTTTTCATCGGACCACGCTGAAGTGGTCTGATGTGCGTACACACCATCAGTCCAAAATCCCATTGGGCCAGAACGCGGTGACGTAGAACACAACGATGTGCTGAAAAAACAAAGTTCAATGCTTTCAAGCATGCGTCGACTTGATTCTGAGCATGCGCAGGTTTTTGGTCTGATGCTTTTGTGTACTAACCATCATTTTGGTCCGACGGCCAGGTGTCCGTCGGACAGATTTTGAAGCAAGTTTTAAAACTTTGGTCCGACGGACAACGGTCCGATGGGCCACACACACGATCAATTTGGTCCGATGAAACTGGTCTTCAGACCAGTTTCATCGGACCGGTCTGATCATGTGTACGTGGCCTTAGATATGGCATTGCCCATATTTTTTGGAAATTACTTCACTTCAATTAAGTCACTGGGTAGGCTGAAGCTGAACGGGAGCTAAGTTTCAGATCAAGCCTGCCTTAGTTTGGACTGACAGCACACGACAATGGTTGGATTTCAAAGACGCTATTGTACGACACTCTAATGAATTCTGCAAAAGGAAGACCAAGTGGATCTTCAAATCTCCCCCATTTTGTCAGGGACCAGGGTGTGACTAGAAATGTGTGGACTGCAACAGAGTGTACCAAACACAGTTAAAGTGCAAATAATATGATTTATTAAAAGATAAGTAAACAACAAAGAAAATGCACCTCCAATACAGTAAATAGTGTAACCCAACCAATGAACCAACAGCCAGTGAACACAAAGCAAAACGACAGTCTAAATCCAATATGTATATACCATGGGATAACTAATCGAAATCATACCAGAGCCGGGGTCAAATACGGGAGATCAAGCAGAGGGGAGCTAGGAACAAGACAGGACAGGTAAAGGGAACCAGGAGACAGCCTGAGCAGGTAGGAAGAAATCAGTCTGCAGGATCAGGGTCAGAATCCAGGAACAGGAGATGGGATGCAGGCTTCAGCAACACAGATTGGAGGCACAAGGAGAAAATACCAAGGCAAAGTGTAATTGCATTCACCAGGTTTAAATACACCCCCTGCAATCGGCATCAGGTGATGCCTGATTGCAGGGGATGATGTCAGCTCCTGACTGCTGAGAGACACCCAGTGGTGGACACCGGATCTGCAGTCTAACAATATGGGAGCACAGTGCCACCAGCAGGGGAATCCGCTCCTGACCGTCAGCCTCTGACTGCTGAGAGACACCCGCTGGTGGACACCGGAACTGCAGCCCATAAACCTGGGAGACACAGTGCCACCAGCTCTAGTGAAACATTTCCTGACTGTCAGAAACCATGAATCAGACCGAGACAGAAGAACAGTTAAATCTCACTTGTTTAATAATAATAATAAAAAGGTAAACAGAGTAAGCGTAGTCAAACAAGGCACAAATAAGGCACAAAAAACTGGGGTGCGAGCTTCAGAGAAGGAATATGAAGTCAGAGGTTGCAAGATGACAGCCAGACCCTGTCCCCAACCTGGTAGGAAGGCGCAGGCAGGCGTCTGCGGTTAGCATGGAGTCTGTACCTTTGCATGTCGCAAAGCCTCCTGGACTTTTGCCCAAGTGGAACAAAGACCACGGAGATGCTCCTCTAAAGCAGGAATACTCTGAAGAACAAACGAGTCAGGCAACATGAAAGGTTGGAACCATAGTTCGCCGTAAACGGGGAAAAACGGGAAGTGGAATTCAAGGCGCTATTGTGAGCAAACTCGGCCCACGGTAAGAGGTCTGACCAGTTATTATGATAGTCAGAAATATAGCAACGTAGGAATTGCTCCAAAGACTGATTGGCTCATTCTGCGGCCCCATTAGACTGCGGGTGATACACAGAGGAGAAAACCTGTTGAATCCCCAACTGTGCACAAAAGGCTCGGCAGAACCGGGACACAAACTGACTTCCCCTATCAGAGACAATGACCTTGGGTAGGCCATGTAAAGAAAAGATCTCCTGAGCAAAAACTGGAAGCCAATTCCTTAGAAGTAGGCAACTTCTTAAGTGGAATACAGTGAGACATTTTCGCTTAGCCTCAGACAAGAATGTGAGATTCTTATGGTCAGTAAGAATGAGAACCGGCACAGTGGTACCTTCGAGGAGATGTCCCCATTCTTTCAGGGTTAAAATGATCGCCAAAAGCTCTGCCACCAATCTCATAATTGCACTCCGCAGGTGATAATTTCTTGGAAAAGTAGCCATACGGATGCATAGCGCTGTTGGAGTTAGGACGTTGAGACAGAAGGGCGCCAACTCCAGTCTCAAAAGCATCAACTTCAAGGATAAAAGACAACATAGGATCAGGATGTGCCAACACAGGAGCAGAAACAAAGGCAGCCTTAAGACTCTCAAAAGCCTTAATGGACCCTGGAGACCAACTTTCTGGTCATATCAGTCAGGGGCTTGACCAGAGATGAGAAGTTACAAATAAACTTCCGTTAATAGTTGGTAAGGCCAAGAAAATGCTGCAAAAGGACATAATCCCACAGGTAGAGGCCCCTGTAGGACAGAAAAAAGTTTCTCTGGATCCATCAAAAACCCAGCTGTGGAAATTACATAACCCAGGAATTTGACATGTTCACGATGGAATTCACACTTCTCCAATTTACAATAGAGATTGTTCTCTCTTAGTTTTTATGTTTCAATGTTTTTATTGGAAAAGGCATAAACAGACAAAAGCGTATCTAGTCATTGCACAGTCACAACGGTATTTGGGATTTAAATACCAAGGGATTCGATACCCAGAACTCTGTTAGGATAACATAAAAACATCACCAAAAGAAATAATAAATCAAATCAAGAGTACATAAACAGGCAAAAACCAAATGTTTCCCTCAGCTTCAAATGATTGACCGACAATGATCTTACAGTACGAACCAGACAGAAAAAATGATACCATAGTCGAACAAACCCCGACAGGGGTTTAATCCGGTCAAACTGATAAAGAGGAAGAAATAGGAAAAAGGAGAAAGAAAAAGAAAAAGAAGAAGGGGGAGCAGAAGGAGGGGAGGAAGGGGGAGCCACGGATCGGCACTTCCACGCCACAGGGCTGGAAATTAGAACTAGGCCACACGCATTCTGGTGTCATTTGTAAGGTAGCAAAGCCAAGGATCCCATACTTGGTGAAAAAATGTCATTTTATCTTGCATCAGGGCTGATAGCCTCTCATTCAGCATCAGCCAAGACAATTTGCCCTTAAGCTGTTCAAATGGGAGAGCAGCTGACTTCCAGTTTCTGGCAATTGTGATCTTTGCCGAGATAAATATAAATGTCAGTAGTCGTCTGCTGGATTTAGAGACTTCAGCCACCCTACTCCCCAGGAGTGCTTGCTTCGCTAACTTTGGCAGGTTTATCTGGGTGAGGGAATAGATGAAGTTATACACCCTGATCCAGAACCTCCTTACCCTGGGGCATGTCCACCAAATATGATAAATGGTACCTACTTGGCCACAGCCCCTGAAGCAATACGGAGTAGCTCCTGGTACAAAGGTTGCCAGTCTAGCTGGCACCATGTACCAGCGCAGCAAAACCTTATAATTGGCTTCTATTATAGAAGTATTAATGAGGGAGCGGGACGCTGCCTCCGCCATCTCACACCAGTCTTCCAGGTCAATGGTTTCCTGCAAATCGGTTTCCCACTGGACCATATAACTCAATTTAGCCGTTACACATGACAATATGGAATATACAACAGATATGTGGCCTTTAATCTTGTCATACTGCTTACACATTTGTTCCATGGGTGTAAGGGTAAATAGATCACTCTTACGGGCTAAAGTCCGTATGTAATGTGTAAGCTGGGTGAATCTATAATATTCTGTTGGAGGCATATGGTATTTGTCTATCATGGTCCTCTCGGATAGCACACCCCTATGATCACACAGGTCCGCTATCCGCAGAAGACCCTTATTAGTCCACCAATTAAACGTTTGGGGAGTGAGACCCGGGGTGAAGGCTTTGTTCTGCAACAAAGGTGCCAACGGGGTATGGGGAGATTTAAATTTATGAGTTCTAGAGAGTCTGTCCCAAATGTCCAGAGACAATGACAAGGTAGGGCACAGGATAGCCGGCCTCTCCCTAATTGGGAGCCACATAATATGGGAAATTGGACTAGAGCGACATGAGCGAGCTTCCATAATCATCCAGATAGCCTGTGTCCTCTGGGAATGGAATCTCGACAATTGTGCCACCTGTGCGGCATAAAAATATTTCAACAGATTCGGTAGCCCGAGTCCCCCTTTTCGCCTTGGTGTATGCAGAGTGCACCTGTTCACCCTAGGTCTCTTGTCCCCCCAGATGAACTGTAAGACTTTACGTTGGAACTGCTTAAGATCGTTATGAGGTAATGATATAGGTAGCGTGCGGAAAAAGTACAATAATCGAGGTAAAACATTCATCTTTATGGAGTGTAGTCTGCCAAGCCATGATGGGGGGTGTATCTGCCACCTTGCCAAATCATCTGCCAATCGTTTAAAGAGGCCCGGGTAGTTCCTTTTGTATAGCTGACTAATGGAGGAAGTCAAATGTATTCCCAAATAGGGAAGAGCGTCCGGCTCCCACCGAAATTGGAAACATTGTTCAAGCGTTGCCTGGACACTACTAGGTAGCGATAGGTTCAGGGCCCTAGATTTACCGTGGTTAATTTCTAATCCTGAAAATTTAGAAAATGGCTGTAAAATAGCTAACAAATTGGGGAGGGAGGTGATCGGTGAGGACAAGGTCAGCAATAAATCGTCCGCGAAAAGCAAACACTTATGTTCGTAATCGCAACAATTTATGCCCCGAACGTCCTTACTAGCACGTATTTTGATCGCTAACGGTTCGATCGCCAACGCGAACAATAACGGCGATAACGGACAACCCTGTCTCGTTCCTCGCCTGATCATCAAAGGTTGGGAAGAGTATCCCTTAAGCCTTAGCGAAGCACTCGGGGAATCATATAATGTACGGAGGAGATCCAAAAAGCGCTGTCCAAAACCAAAACGTTCTAGAACATTAAACAAATAATCCCAGGAGATGGAATCAAACGCTTTCCGGATATCTAATGAAAGCAACATCCCTCTCCTAACTCCCCCATTGTCCCAGTCAGATTGGATCGCTGAAATAAGATTAATTAACCGACGGGTTTGGTCAGATGCTTGTCTATTAGGGATAAAACCTGCCTGGTCGGGGTGGATATAGTCCTGAATAAATGTATTTAGTCTTTGGGCCAAAATTTTAGTAAGGATCTTTAAGTCCGTATTGATCAGGGAGATTGGGCGGTAGTTGGCACAGTCTCCATGATCCTTCCCTGGCTTTGGAATCATATGTATGTATGCAGCATTCTCATGGCAGGGGAGCTCATTACCATTTCTCAAGGCATTAAAATAAGAGCAAAGGTGGGGTACTAAGATATCCAAATATTTCCTATAATAGTGACCCGGGAAGCCATCTGGTCCCGGTGCCTTAGTTGGGTGTGTAGATTTGATTGCGGCTCGGATTTCAGGTTCCGTGAAGGTCCCATCCATCAGATCCGCATGAACTGGTATCAATTTCGGCAACTGCAAGTCATGAAAGAACGTCCTTTCCCTAGAACGGTCTAAAGTGTTCGGTGAATCGTAGAGCTTAGTATAGAATTTATAGAATTCGCCAATTATTTTCTCGGGATTTTGGGTCGAAAGACCTGTAGATAATCTTAATTTAGGCAAAGTCGGTGAAAACGGCCGGGGGACAAGTCTTCTGGCTAACATTGTGGTCGGCTTATCCCCCATAGTATAGAACCTATGTTTTGACCAACTGATATGTTTTTCAGCTTGCGTAGTCAAACTGAGGTTGAGTGATAATCTAGCTCCATCTATTTTATGTCTGATATCTATCAGGGGGTTTCTACGCTGTTCATCCAGTAGGTCCTCTAAATGGGCTTCCAGCTGCTTAATCGTTTGTTCCCTATCCTGTTTCGCCCTGGCCGCCACTTGAATGAGTTTCCCCCGTATTACAGCCTTATGGGCAACCCAAGTAATTGTAGGGGACGTGTCTGACGCCTTATTAATCCTGAAATACTCTTCTAGTTCTTTTTGGATTTCCGCGTAGATCACAGGATCGTTCAAAAGGCTCACATTAAGTCGCCACGGGGAGGGTTTAGACTTAGCCCATAACCCAGTGGTGAAGATCTGGAGCGGAGAATGATCCGACCAGGGGGTGGACAAAATTTTAACTGATTTAACGTAGGGGAGCAAGGGGGTGCGTATCAGGAGATGATCGATCCTGGAGTACGTGCGATGGGCCTGAGAAAAGTGTGTAAAGTCTCTGGCTGTGGGGTTGAATTCCCGCCAAGCGTCAATCAGGCCATGCAAATTAAATAATCGTGCCACCTTGCCGCTCACTATCGGTGGACGTTTTAAAATGGGCCTGAAAGAATCGGATTTGTCCATAATCCTGTCCAAGGGAACATTACTATCTCCTCCCAGTATAACTTGACCCCGAGCCTTGGGCAGCAATATTCTAAACATTTTATCAAAAAACTCAAGTTGTCCAGTGTTAGGAGCGTAATATGAAATAAAGGAGACCTCCTGATCGTGGAACCGTCCCACCGCCATAATGTACCTACCACACTTATCTTTAATTATAGAGATGGGAGTAAAAGGTGTCCGCTTCGAAAAACAGATGGCTACGCCCCCCTTTTTTTCCGGACCCCCTGCTAAATAAAATTGTGGGTATTTCACGTTTAAATAGCGGGGTGCCGAGGTTTTAGAGAAATGGGTCTCCTGTAATAAAAGGACTTCAGCTTTCTTTGCATGGTAGTACTGGAAGGCCTTAGTCCTCTTAACTGGGGAATTGAACCCGTGCACATTGTGGCTGATGATAGAATAGTCAGTAGTCAAGGCAGTGGCCATCGTGGCAGGGCAGAGCACTCTTACCTCGTGTAGATGAGAACAGAGCTGGGTTGCTGGGTCGGAGACTGTCCACCTCCAAAATTCTCAAGACCAGGATGCGTGGGGAAAGCGTGCCGATTCGGGGCTCATGTAGAGAACGGGGAGGGCAAGAGGGAATTGGAAAATAATAGAAAGAAAACAAGAAAACATTAGTAGGCCGTAAGCCTAAATAACCTAACTGAAACTGTTGTAGTATACACATATAATATAAGAGAACCCGGGGGATAACCCCCACCGGAGACAACGTCCGGTACATTAGGTGCAAGGGTACCATTCTCGTCCGAGAATAGGTAGTCTCGCAATCAAGTGGCATGTATGACCACCCCAACCCAAACACGTAATATAAAAAATTACTGAAGCAGGACAATCGGGGGTAACAAAAATAAAAAGAAGAAAAAAAAACCCAACACTCGCCCTTGGTGCAACACCGCGGACTACCCGCAGCGACACTAATCTCCAAGGGAGGCGACACAGGGGCGGGAAGAGTCCCCATCGGTTGTTCCCGCCCCCGTGACACCTAGCCAATAGAGGAACAACTAGTCATCCTAGTCATGAACTCCTATCCCCTATTTGGTTAACACCGTTCTGATAGTTTATTGTCCCTCCGGACTCCAATAGCGCTAACAGTTGAACAAATCCTCCGAAGAACGTGCAACTTGGTGAAGCCGCCATCTAATATAAAGCAATAGCGTCCTTGCAAGGTCGAACATTCTGGCCGAATATGGATCAGGCCTATATGGCCCAACTGCAGAAAGTCCCAGGGGGGGACAGAAAACAGTGAAAGTGTTCAAGTGTTCCGTTGAGCACTCTTGGCCTGCGTGCGCTTGCGGTCCTTCCATAGAGGCGAAAGAGGGCGGTCGTCCGGGCGTGAGGGAGAAGATGCCAGGGGTTCTTGCGAGATGATGCCAAGTTCAAGCAGTAGATTTTCGCCCGCTTGAAATGTAGAAAAAGAGTGGGATCGTCCTTTATATGTGAACGATAATTTAAACGGGAACGACCACCTGTATTTGATCTGTCTGTCCATCAGTTGCTGAAGGAGTGGTCGGAAGGTTCTACGTTTCTGTACTGTAGACGGGGCCAGATCCGTAAAAAGCTGTATGGAAGCACCGAAAAGTGACAAGTCTTGCCTATTACGGGCCGCAAACATCATCTTCTCCTTAACACGATAGTAATGCGGTTTAGCAATAACGTCTCGTGGCAATCCATCCATCCTTGGGGCTGTCAACGCTCGGTGGATACGATCGATTTCCATGTGATGGGGGGAAATGTCAGGGATAAGTTCTTTCATCAACTCTCTCATAGCCCCCTCAAGGTCGGTATGGGTCTCTGGGAGACCGCGAATGCGTAAATTATCTCTACGTGAGCGATTTTCCAGGTCCTCTATTTTTATATATGCCTCCTCTAACCGGTCCTGAAGGTCAGCGAGCATAGTAGTATTCTGGTTAACCCGTTTGATTGTATTGTCCACCTTAGTCTCAATCACTTCAAAACGTTCGCCCAAACCATGGATGTCTTTTTTTAAATCAGTGGTGATCATTGTGCATGCCTTAGAGAGCTCCTGCTGTAGCATGGTGGAGAAACGAGCCAGTAGAATGGCATCAGGGGAGTAGTGGGCAAGCTGGGGAGGAGGAGACCCCTGACCAGGCTGACTGAACAGGACCTCAGTCAGATCAGCCATGTTCCTGTCCATTGAGGAAGCTGGAGAGTGAGCTGACTCTTGTCCCTCTGCATACAGCGCTGGGGATGGGGGCTGTGAATGTAACTCACCCCTCTGAGCAGACTCCACATCTCCCGAGGATTGAGAGGAAAAAGGATCCCTGGATGGCTCCAAGTCACTCTGCCTGCCTCCCCTCTGTGTTGCGCCGTCGGATTTCACCGCTGTGCTGCCGCGTGTGTCTGGGCGGCCGGGCGCCATATTGGATTGCGGCCAATGCTTAGGGGAAGACCCCGCTCCTCCCTTGGCTCCGGGCTGTTTGTGCTGACCCTTTCTCGGCTGGCCTCGTGCCCGCCGGTTCATCACCGTTCAGGGCTTCAATTCCGGCACTCAGATCCCGCTGCCTGCGCTGATAATCGCTTCGTTGGGTCGGGGCGCCGGGAGCTCAGCTGGATCGCGTCCTTCCCGGAAGTCCCGCACATGCGCACTTCTCTCTTAGTTTTTAAAGCACTCGACAGACATCTGTGTGGTGGCTCTCCAAGGATTTGGAAAATATGAGGATATCGTCAAGATAAACCACCACACATAACTGCAACAAATCTCTGAGGACATTGTTAATAAACTCCTGGAAAACTGCATTACAGAGGCCAAAAGGCATTGCGAGATACTCATAATGACATGTTCTGGTATTAAACACAGTTTTCCACTCATTGCCCTCCTTAATCCTGACAAGATTGTATGCCCCTCTCAAATCAAGCTTTGTGAAAACTGTTGCTCCCTTGAGGCGGGCAAATAATCCGTAATCAACGGGATTGGATAGGCATTCTTAATGGTGAGATGATTGAGACCCCTATAATCAATGCAAGGTCTCAGTTCACCACTCTTCTTCTTCAGAAAAAAGAAACCAGCACCAGCAGGAGACAAGGATTTGCAGATGAAACCTCGAGAAAGTGCATCTGCAACAACATACTCCTCCATGGCTTTATCCTCTAAGACCGACAAAGGGTAAACCTGGCAACGAGGGTGTATGGCACCAGGTTGAAGGTCATTTGCGCAATCATACAGCCGGTGTGGAGGCAAAGTACCGGCTTGATCTTTGTCAAAGACATCACTAAAATCGTGGTTCTCCTCTGGCAGGGAGGAGAGTGAAGAGGTGCACAGGACCATGGCTACCTTCTGGAAGCATCTCTTACTACATTTTGGTGACCAGGACAGAACCGCAGCATGGAGCCAATCAAAATAGGGGTTGTGCCTCTCTAACCAAGGATAACCAATAACCAGCGGAAACTTAGGTGAGGAAATAACTTGGAATTGGATTATCTCATGGTGAAGAGCCCCAATGGCTATGGACAATGGAACAGTCCCATGAATCCAGTGCTTCAATACAAAGGCAGCATCAATGAACAGGCCTGCAGCCCCGGAGTCGATTAGAGCCTGTATCTCGACAGAAGACTCAGCCCACGACAGAGTAACCAAAACTAGGAGCTTATCCCTCTGTGAAACTGGAGACAAAACAACGCCACCTAAGGTCTGTCCATGACAGGACCTCAAGGTTCGGGCATTCCCTGGACAAGACTTCAAAAAGTGACCAGCCTGGCCACAATAAAGGCATAATCTGCCCCTCCTTCTATTGGCACTCTCGTCCGCAGAGAGAAATGTGAAGCCCAAGTGCATGGGTTCATCTTCACAGACCGACTCGGTACCAGGAGGCAAGGGAGGTGAGGGAGGCAAGGGTGGGACTGCAAATCTCGGAGACAAATGTACAGGAGGCTTCCGCAAGCGCTCCTTAAGAGAGAGTCTCTCTCTGAGTCTGGAGTCAATGAGAATGGCAAATGTGATCAAGCTCTCCAGTTCAGTGGGTATATCTCGGGCTGCTATCTTATCCTTGATGTTATCCGAGAGACCATGAGAAAAAGCAGTCACAAGGGCCTCATTGTTTCAAGCAACTCTCCTGCCAGAGCACCAAATTCAATGGCGTCCTCGTACTCTGTTTGAAGGCTTTTTGGCGGCTGAAAAGGAGCGTGCGGAAACGTCAAATACCCTTTTGAAGTAAGCCTCAAATTCTGGGTAACTTAGGACCATGGATTTTTGCATCTCCCATAGAGGGTTTGCCCAGTCCAAGGCTCTGTCAGAACACAAGGATATCACATAACCTACTTTGGTTCTGTAGGTGGGAAACGCCTGGGGGCAGCATCTCAAAGTATATTTCAACCTGGTTGAGAAACCCTCTGCACTGAACTAGATCGCCCCCAAATCGCTGGGGAAGCGGAGCGGAACCAGACATACCTCTTATAGAGGTAATACTCGAGGCGAGTGCCTGCACAGATACTGGGACAACAGCATGGTCGGCCTGCAACACAGGTTCTACGGGAGCGGCCACAGTGGGAGATTCCAGATGAGCCGTGCGACTCAGGAGCATCTGTAACACCATGGCAGACTGATCCATGCAGTGGTCCAGGTCATCGAATCTGGAAAAAATATTACCAACAAGTGAATTGGCTGCATATTCTAAATTCATGGCCTTCGCCTACTGTCAGAATCCATGAATCATATGTCGGCCGCACGATTAGATCGTTTTCAATACGAGTTGGAGAACACATTGCCTTAATTAAAAGTGGTGATGTTAAACATATTGTCCCAAGGCATTATAAACAATGTCACAACAGAGACCCTAGGGGCTCCCAATTTGTAATAATTGACAGATATGATGCTCCATGGAGGGGCGGAGCCAAAACCAGGGGCGTTTCACGTCTTGAAACATTCTGGATTTTTGAACTCCTGTCTCACCGCCCACTAGGTTTGAATGTAGACTGGGACATCAATTCTTTTATAGACAAATCATAAACGTGTGACATATAATGGTCATACCATTAATATCAGGCAATATGTCATCTCACGCTCCTTATTTTATTTATAATTCTCTCTCTTTTTCCGTTGTGCTTTAACCTGCGAAGCAGAGCCTTTTTTAGTTCATTTATTATATAAAACAAATCTGTTTGTACTATGTATCGGTTTTTCATATTGACTGTATATTAATTTTGGTCTGGAAATTATTTGAGCGTGGTGCCCTGGTTGAGAGTCCCACTTATTTTCCAGTTTGCGCATTTAATCACCCCAATCACTTATTGTTCTTTTGGATTTATACCTCCATGCTTAGATGTTCCATCTAGCATGGAGGCTAGTCCTCCGGTTTTGCCCCTTACGTTACAATTTTGGTGCCATTACGAACAGCGTCCCTAATATCTTTATGGTATCGTTCACCTTTTCATAGTTTTATATGTTTTTCTATTCATACAACTAACAGCTCGTGTGAGCTGTTTTGTTTTATCACTGTAATTTTAACATTTTTTTAATTTCAATATTGCAGCCTGGTTCCTCCTAAATCATACCATCCTCCCAACCCAACCCATCTGTCATCTATTGTTGGTGTTGGCTTTGTGGAGCGCATATGATGGAGCGCATCATGTGATTGGTGGAGCGCATATGATGTAGCGCATCACGTGATTGGTGGAACGCACGCTGTGGAGCGCACGCTATGAAGCGCTCGCTTTGAGGCGCACGCTGTCCAACGTGTGGAGCGCACGTCGTCCAGGACGGGTACGCGCACCGTGTGATTGGGTGAACGCGGGTTTGACACGCCCTCCGCATGTTGTCACACCAGATAGAGCGCACCATGTGACTTGTGTGGCGCGGGGATGGCCCGCCCTCGACCATGCGCGTCACCGCGCTACACACGTCTTGAGATGACACATCAAGAGGAGGTCCCATATGGACCTATCTGTGAGCGCCATACTCGTGATGCAAAACGCATCTCAACGCCATCTTTAGTGAGGGAAACACTCGGTACAGCTGCTAATGTGTGGCCGTTACCCGTTTATGTTCCCTGTCTGTATATCATTTAACACTCAGGTTCATCATGAATTTTCTTTGTCCCCCCACCATTAATATTATTAAACCTTATTGTGACGGGTGAATGTCCCGTTCTCCATGACACTTCCTGTTTCCAGTGCCATCACTAACCATCCACATTGAGGCTTGGAACTCAAGCCCGGGCGCCATCTTTGGCTGCATCCCGGAAGTTGATCAATTGATGACGCTGCAAGGGAAGTGAGTGTGACTCTCATCAGGGGACCAATTATTGTGTATATATATCCGAGTGGCTATGGTGGTCTACTACCCTTTGACAACGTGTTTGTACACGAAACGCGTCAGGGAAGACTCTACCGTCGCCACATTATGACTACAAGCGCTTTTTATCCTGAATTTATGTAAGTGCAACACTTATTACATTTTTTATTTACCTTGACGATATCACACTATATTGCTCCTTCTTTTCCTCCACAAAACGTTTTTTCCAATATACATTTACGGAGCATCAAGCCTTGGACAGCAGAAGTTTCCCTCCCATATCACGGCGTAGATGTACATCTCTGTTACCTGCAGCTTGATGAGGCCCCGATCCATGCTGGATGTTCCAAAGCTTATATGACTCTCAAGTCTATATAGCTTGCAGAGTCCATTCAATCTGGTAAGCCTCCATTCTTCAGTGGGTGAAGGTTTTCTTCCTTCCTTTTTATCACCAAACAAGATTTTTCATAAAGGACATCACTTGTCTACATTGAGCACCTTTAGTCCTTGTTATTTGGACATTTATTGCATTGTCTATGTTTGGACACTTTTTCACATATGGTGTTGTTTAGTCCTTGTTATCTGGAAATTCATTGCATTGTCTATGTTTGGACACTTTTTCATATCTGGTGTTGTTTGACTACACCCACCATCTACACATACCTATTCATCATATGGACTCATTGTATTTATTTATATATGTCTATATTTAGCGCTACACAATTTTTATCCAGAATCCATGAATCAGCCTGAGACAAAAGTACAGTTAAATCACACTTGTTTAATAATAAAAATAAACAGGTAAACAGAGTAAGTGTAATCAAACAAGCCAGAATCGAGTAACTGGATCGGGTAGTCGGTCAAGCCAATGTCAGAGAGCCAGAGATAAATGTAGATCAGGAGCCAGAAGGAGCACTAGCTGAGCAAGTCCAGAACAGGCGAAGGCAGAGATGAAGTGAGCTGGAAGGCTTTAAGTAGGGAGGACTGGTGAGCAGATCATCAACAGGTGAGTCACTGTGGAAAGAAAGGAGCTGGCAATTAGCCAACAGCTGAGCGGCCAGCTCAGAGAAGGAAGGGCTGAGCCCAGCCCTGACCAGTGTTGTAAGTAACGGCGTTAAAATAAACACCGTTACCTAACGATGCCTCTTTTGAGGGTAACGAGTAATCTACCAGATTAGTCTTCCCCTCACGGTAACGCCGCTCCCATTACTTGGGCGGCGTTACCACAATTACACACATGTACATGTCACCGTCGGCGGCCATCCTCCATTATTAAAAAAGCGCGCCTCCCCCTCTGACTGTTCCGGACCGTCCGTGATAGGCGGAAACACTAATTTTCACAGCAGAGCCTCTGTTTAGTGTTCAGCCTATCACGGATGCCTTCTCATTCTCAGCCTCGGCCTCGGACGAGAGGACATCCGTGATAGGCGGAACACTGAACAGAGGTTGTGCTGGGAAAACTAGTGTTCCGCCTATCACGGACGGTCCGGAACAGTCAGAGGGGGAGGCCCGCTTTTTTAATAATGGAGGATGGCCGCCGACGGTGACAGGGAGGACAGTCAGGACGGGACAGTCAGAGGGGGAGGCACGGCTTTTAAATAATGGAGGATGGCCGCAGGAGATGGTAGGGAGATCGTCGTTGAGGCATTTTACAGACACAGTGAGGCATGTATGATGGCACAGTGCCTCACTGTGCCTGTAACATGCCTCACTCACTGTGCCTGTAACATGCCTCACTCACTGTACCTGTAACATGCCTCACTCACTGTGCCTGTAACATGCCTCACTCACTGTACCTGTAACATGCCTCACTCACTGTACCTGTAACATGCCTCACTCACTGTGCCTGTAACATGGCTCACTCACTGTGCCTGTAACATGCCTCACTCACTGTGCCTGTAACATGCCTCACTCACTGTACCTGTAACATGCCTCACTCACTGTACCTGTAACATGCCTCACTCACTGTGCCTGTAACATGCCTCACTCACTGTGCCTGTAACATGCCTCACATGCCTCACTGTGCCTGTAACATGCCTCACTGTGCCTGTATATATATATATATATATATATATATATATATATATATATATATTTATACAGTATCTCACAAAAGTGAGTACATGCCTGAACACTGAAGAAACTAAACTTTGCTACAATGTAAAGTAATGAATGCACAGATTGTATAACAGTGTATATTTGCTGACCCCTCAAGATAACTCAACACATAGCCATTGATATCTAAACCACTGGCAACAAAAGTAAGTACCCCTCCCCGGTAACTTGTTAGTGTTACAAGGTCTCAGGTGTGAATGGGGAGCAGGTGTGTTAAATTTGGTGTTATCACTCTCACTCTCTTATACTGGTCACTGGAAGTTCAACATGGCCCCTTATGGCAAAGAAATCTCTGAGGATCTGAAAAAAAAATGAATTGTTGCTCTACATCAGGGGTGCCCAACCTTTTTAAGAGTGAGGGCCACTTAAGCGACTTGGTAACCGATTGCGGGCCACAATGAGCGGAGCGGGTGGATGGCATGTCCGTGTCCACTCTGCGTATGCAGTGCGAACACGGACACAGCCCACTATACTGTGGATTGGATTGGAGGTAGGACACAAGTCGGTTTATGTCTGCCACTACTTAGAGGTGAATGGAGGGTCCAATCGGTCGGACTGTCAGACTGAACGTGTAAAAGGGGCCCAAGGGTGCTTTCACACTGATGCGCTGCAGATCACCCGCACTGCGGGTGCTATGCAGTGTACCTTTGGCTTTCCTGCACTTTGCAATTGACTTCTATTTTACTATGCAGGTTTGGTGTACTTTCAGAAAGCTCACCAAACTCACAGGTAATAACAGAAGTATATGGCTCAGTGCAGGTAACCCGCAGGTAAACTGCTCTGCACCTGCAGATCAGTTTGAAAGCAGCCCAGTAACCACTGCAGAACAGATATGCCCATATATACACAGTGATTTTAGAAATAAACTGACCTTTATTAACAGTATTCTATTTAATTCCATCCCAGAGCAGAAGGTCGCCAGCCACATCAGAGGGCTCCGCGGGCCACTGGTTAAGCACCCCTGCTCTATATAAAGAGACAGCATTGTGGCCAGTGTTGTCACATGAAAAGATATAATAAAATATTTACAAAAATGTGAGAGGTGTACTCACGTTTTTGAGATACTGTATATATATATATATATATATATATATATATATATATATATATACACAGTTGTGCTCATAAGTTCACATACCCTGGCAGCATTTATGATTTATTGGCCATTTTTCAGAGAATATGAATGATAACACAAACGTGTTTCTTTCACTTATGGGTAGTGCTTGGCTGAAGCCATTTATTATCAATAAACAGTGTTTAAATCATAATGACAACAGAAACTACCCAAATGACCCTGATCAAAGGTTTACATACCCTGGTGATTTTGGCCTGATAACATGCACACAAGTTGACATAAAAGGGGTTTGAGTGGCTATTAAGGGTAACCATCCTCACCTGTGATCTGTTTGCTTGTAATTAGTGTGTGTGTGTTTAAAAGGTCAATGAGCTTCTGGACTCCTGACAGACCCTTGCATCTTTCATCCAGTGCTGCACTGACATTTCTGGATTCTGAGTCATGGGGAAAGCAAAAGAATTGTCAAAGGGTCTGCGGGAAAAGGTAGTTGAACTGTATAAAACAGGAAAGAGATATAAAAAGAAAAGACATCCAAGGAATTGAGAATGCCAATCAGCAGTGTTCTAACTCTAATTGAGAAGTGGAAAATGAGGGGTTCTGTTGAAACCAAACCACGGTCAGGTAGACCAACTAAAATTTCAGCCACAACTGCCAGGAAAATTGTTCGGGATGCAAAGAAAAACCCCAAAATACCTGCCGATGAAATACAGGACTCTCTGAAAACATGTGGTGTGGCTGTTTCAAGAAGCACAATAAGGAGGCACTTGAAGAAAGATGGGCTGCATGGTTGAGTTGACAGAAGAAAGCCGTTACTACGCAAATGCCACAAAATATTCTGCTTACAATACGCCAAACAGCACAGAGACAAGCCTAAAACCTGCTGGCACAAAGTCATTTGGAGTGATGAGACCAAAATTTTGCTGTTTGGCCACAACCATAAACACTACATTTGGAGAGGAATCAACAAGGCCTATGATGAAAGGTACATCATTCCTACTGTGAAACACGGAGGTGGATCGATGATGTTTGGGAGATGTGTGAGCTACAAAGGCCCAGGAAATTTGGTCAAAATTGATGGCAAGATGAATGCATTATGTCATCAGAAAATACTGAAGGAACATTTTCATCAGCCAGGAATCTGCGCATGCGACGTACTTGGACATTCCAAAATGACAATGATCCAAAACACAAGGCCAAGTCAACCTGACATTGGCTACAGCAGTATAAATGAAAGGTTCTGAAGTGGCCACCTCAGTCTCCTGACCTCAATATCATTGAGCCACTCTGGGGAGATCTCAAACATGTAGTTCATGCAAGACAGCCCAAGAATTTACAGGAACTGGAGGCTTTTTGCCAAGAGGAATGGGCAGCTTTACCATCTGCGAAGATAAAGAGCCTCATTCACAAATATCTAAAAAGACTTCAAGCTGTCATTGATGTTAAAGGGGGCAATACATGGTATTAAGGACTAGGGTATGTAAACTTTTCATCGGGGTCATTTGGGTAGTTTCTGTTGCCATTATTATTTAAAAAGAGTAAACACAGTTGATTCATAATAAATGGCTTCAGCCAAACACTAACCATGTGTGAAAGAAAAATATTTGTGTTATCATTCATATTTTCTGAAAAATGGCCAATAAATCATATATTCTGACAATCTCTGCTGAAAGTATATTCCAAGCATCAATAACTCTTTCAGTAAAAATAATACTTTCTAAGATTGGCTTTAAACTTTATTCCTGCTAATTTGAAATCATGGCCTCGTATTCTTGATCTTAGCTTTGTATTCAAAATATTGCCCTCCTAAACCTTATTGTATTCAAAGCTATCAGTTATGTCTTTTCTTTACCTTCTTCCCTCCAGACTGCACATTTTAAAGTCAGTCCTGATTCGTTTTGCTCTTCAAACCATTTATGTTGCCCATGACATTCTATCTTATTGATATCTTATCAGGGACTTGCGGTGAGGCCAGTGGCTGGCGAGGCACTGGCTAGGATCAAAGCCAGGTTACATACGCCACAATCTTTAGAGTGAGAGCAATAATTCTAGCATTAGACCTCCTCTGTAACTCTAAACATGTAACCTGTGAAAAAAAATTAAAGCGTCACCTATGGAGATTTACAAGTACTGAAGTTTGGCACCATTCCACAAGTGTGCTCAATTTTAAAGTATGACATATTAGGTATCTTTCTACTCGGCAAAACATAATTTTTCACATTATACAAAAAAAATGGGCTAATGTTAGTGTTTTTTTTTTCATGAAACTGTTTTTTTTTTCCTTTTAGACACATGCTCCTTCTATGACACTGCAGTGAAAGGCGTGCCTCCACTGCAGCATTTTTATTGGACAGCTGGGACCAATGGTACTTTACCATTGGTCCAAGCCTTCAAGCTTTTCATTGAGCTCAGTGCCTCTGACAAAAAGTGAGGAGAGGCACTGTGAGCTCAAACTCTCAGGCCTTGTACACACGATCAGTCCAAACCAATGAAAACGGAAAGAAGTTCATTTTTATCGGTTCATAGACTGATGGTCTGATGTGCGTACACACCATCAGTTCAAAAACTGATCGTGTCAGAACGCGGTGACATAAAACACAATGAAGTGCTGAAAAAAATTAAGTTCAATGCTTCCAAGCATGCATCGACTTGATTCTGAGCATGCGCGGGTTTTAAACCAATGTTTTTGCATACTAACCATCGATTTTGACCGATTGTCAGGCGTCCATCAGTCCAGTCGACTTGATTCTGAGCATGCGCGGGTTTTAAACCAATGCTATTGCATACTAACCATCGGTTTTGACCGATTGTCAGGCGTCCATCAGTCCGATTTTAAAGCAAGTTTTAAAACTTTGGACTGAAGGACAAAAGACTGATGGGCCATACACATGGTCGGTTTGGACCGATGAAAATGAACTTCAGTCCGTTTTCATCGGTTTGGACTGATCGTGTGTACGCAGCCTCAGTCTGCTGCAAACAGAGTGTGTCAGCTTAAATTGGCTGCTCTGTATTTAGCTTAGGACCATAGGTCGTAGGAGCCCCACATTATTTACCAGTGGTGGGGTCGGACTTAGGCTACATACCCCCCAAAATCTACAACCCTCGAAGCTCAATATTTAATTTTTTTATTTAATGTTCATGGCCCTGCCTCACCTGCCTCCCCTGACTTCACATCCCTGTATCTTACTGTAAGTGAGGTCTCCAGAACTGGATACAGTATTCTCAATAAGGTCAAACTAAAGATCTATATAAGGGAATCAGGACTACCTTCCTCTTGTTAGTGAGTCCTCTAGTGATGCAACCAAGAATCCTATTTCCTTTTTCCACTGTCTGGCCACATTGTTTGCTCATTTTGCAATCATCTGAAATAAGAAGTGTAGTGTAGTGCTGGCCAACGCTGTACCCCCAATATTGTACTCTGTCAAGTAATTATTTTTCCCTAGGTGCATTATTTTATATTTAGAAACATTGAACTGCAGTTTCCACTGATTGACCCAATGTTTCTGATATCTGATATTGACCTGCATATCTAGTGTACCACCCAAGGGTTAAAGGGGTTGTAAATGTAAATTTATTTTTACCTATATAGCTTCTTAGTGCAGTCCTCCTTCACCTACCTCATCCTTCGATTTTTCTTTTAAATGTCCTTATTTCTTCTGAGAAATCCTCACCTATTTTTCTGTCTGTAACTACACACAGTAATGCAAGGCTTTCTCCCTGGTGTGGAGAAAGCCTCTTAAAGGGGGGAGGGGGCAAGCAGGCAAGTCAGGACACTCTCTACTTTGCAGATAGAGAAAGGAGCCGTGTGTTAGTGGGCGTCCTGACCCTCCCCCCTCAAGAGGCTTTCTCCACACCAGGGAGAAAGCCTTGCATTACTGTGTGGAGTTACAGACAGAAGAACAGGAAGTGAGGATTTCTCAGAAGAAATAAGGACATTTAAAAGCAAAATCGAAGGATGAGGTAAGTGAAGGTGGACTGCACTGAGGTAAAGGAAGCTATTTAGGGATTTTTTTTTCTTTTACCTTTACAACCCCTTTAAGTCATGTCAGACATGTTTGAAGTCTAGCCTGGATGACAATGGATCCCTCCAAAGATACAGTGGAGGACTGAGGTTAGCTATACAGGGACAGGAAGTGTGTTCTTTACAGGATAACCAGGTAATAATAAAAATATCAAGTAAAAAAAAAAAACTAAAAAAGGAAACTAAAGCAACCACGTAAAAAAAAGGCAAGTAAACTGCAATGTAATAAAGCAGAAGTAAATCCATTGCTTTAATCGTTTCGAAACATTTTTTATTTTCTCGGCATGCCGGAAATGCTAACTATATCATTGCCTATGCTCTCAACTAAACTGTTAGGCCCCGTACACACGGGCAAATAGATTTGTTCAAATCGGTCGGACCGACCGATTTGAACAAATCTGTCTGCTGGCCGTTTTGGTTTGATCGCTGCACACACGATCAAACCAAAATCCCCGCCAGCAGACAGAGCGGTGACGTGGCGGTGACGTTGACGCCGCCACATAACCGCACCAGGAAGTAAATTACTTCCGCGCATGCGTCAAATCCATTCGACGCATGTGCGAGAAGATATGTCTGCTGGTTAGCGTACTAACCAGCAGACATATCGGGCGGACGGATTCCCAGCCGACAGATTTTAAAGCATGCTTTAAAATCTGTCGGCTGGCCAAATCCGTCGGCTCGCCTGTACACACGATCGAATCTGTCTGCTGGGACGGTCGGGCCGACAGATAGATTTGATCGTGTGTAGGCGGCCTTAAACCATTCAATGACTGGTGTCGTAACTGATCACATGTATAGCATCATGGCAGTTGAAGATCAAACAGAGGACAAAATGGCAGCTTCCTTGGCTGAAAACGATAGGAGGGTTTACTTACACTTTAATTTATTTTGGCTTACTCAAAGACCTACAATGGCAGAAGAAACAGTTAAACACAACTGTGGTGTAGCACAGCAAAGTAGAAGCACGGGGCCAGATTCTCAAAAGAGATAAGACGGTGTATCTCCAGATACACCGTCGTATCTCTGTATCTATGCGACTGATTCTTAGAATCAGTTACGCATAGATTTTGCTTAGATCCGACTTTGCGTAAGTCACTTACACAGTCGGATCTAAGTTGTAATGTTACGCTGGCTGCTAGGTGGCGTTCCCGTCGATTTCAGCGTCAAATATGCAAATGAGCATGATACGCCGATTCCCGAACAAAGTTGCGCGCCGTCGAGGTAGTTTACGTAGTTTGCGTACGCGTAAGGTTACCCCTGCTATATGAGGGGTAACCTTGCGTAGGTCCGGCGTAAGCCATGTTAAGTATGGACGTCGGGACAGCGTTGTGTTTTTCCGTCGTTTACGTCGTTTACGTAACTCGTCGCGAATAGGGATGTATGTTAATTACGTTGCCGTCTAAATCAATGTATTTGCGGCGTACTATGGAGCATGCGCAGTTCGTTCGGCGCGGGGGCACGCTTAATTTAAATACAGCACGCCCCCTCCTTCTCTATTTGAATTACGCTGCCTTACGCCGTCCCATTTACGCTATGCCGCCGCAAATTACGGAGCAAGTGCTTTGAGAATACAGCACTTGCCCGTAAAAAGTGCAGAGGCGTAGCGTAAATGGGTTGCGCTACGCTACGCAGAAAAAACGCTATTGTACGAGAATCAGGCCCACTGTCTGCATATGTAATGAGCAAATATGTCTGTTCCACGTTCATATAAAGTACATTTACAAAATAAACACAGAGGGCCAAATTCAGATACATTTGCGTATCTTTAGAGCGGCGTAGTGTATCTTCGTTACGCTACGCCGCGGCAACTTAGAGAGGCAAGTGCTGTATTCATAAAGCACTTGCGGCGTAGCGTAGATGGGCCAGGGTAAGCCCGCCTAATTCAAATGTAGGTGGAAGGTGGGCGTGATACATGTTAATGAACCGTGACCCCTATGTACAGTAAATTAGGTGCCGAACGAACGGCGCATGCACCGTCCGTGGACGTATCCCAGTGCGCATGCTCTGAATCACGTCGCAAATACTCAATGCTTTCGACGTGAACATAACTTACGCACAGCCCTATTCGCATACGACTTATGCAAACGACGTAAACAACCAGGGCTGGACTGGGACAGAAATTTGGCCCTGGATTTCATCCAGACTGGCCCACTATTACAGGTCTCTCCCATGGCGGCCGGACGACTTCTGCACCCCCCCCCGGCCACCCAAGCCCCCTTCTTCCCCCTTCACTAGCCACTAGCCGTTCTACTTTTAGAGTAGAATAGCTGGTACTGGTACTCTTATAGGCAGTACCAGTGGGGAAGCTAGACATTATTTCAACCGGGACAAAGAATCAGTTCGGTGCCCCCCTTATGGGACAAGATTAGGCAGAAGTGAGAAACTCCCAGGCCATAGCTGTTGAGTCAGCTGTCTGTCCCCTCCCCCCTTGCTCCTCTGTCGTCCCCCCTGCTCCTCTGGTCCTCTCCCTGCTTCGTTGTTCCCCCTAGGTGAGCGCTGCGGGGAGGGAGAGACAGAGGAGAGAGGGGGGCGGCAGTCAGCTGTCACTGAAGCCGGCCCACTGAGCCATCGGCCCACCGGGAAACTCCCTGTAGTCCCAATGGCCAGTCCATCCCTGTAAACAACGGAAAATTTGACGCTGGTCCGACGTCCATACTTAACATTGCCTGCGCCTCATATAGCAGGGGTAACTTTACGCCGGTCATACGCCTTACGTAAACAACGTATATCAATACGCCGGGCGCAACTACGCTTGTGAATTGGCGTATCTAGCTTATTTGCATATTTTTTATGGGAACGCCGAATGCATCCAGCGTAACTATTGCCGGCATAGGCAAGTTACGTCGACTGACTGAAGCCATGTTTTTCGGTGTATCTTGCTTTCTGAATTCGGCGTAAAGATGCGACGGCGCACATTTGAACTTACGGCGGCGTATCAGGAGATACGCCGGCGTAGATTCTTTCTGAATCCGGCCCACAATCTACATTTTCAAAGCAACAACACCAACTGATGACATTATTTACATCAAGTGGACCCCTTTTTGATGCCTAAAAAAATAAAATAAACTTGAAAGCCTTTTAACATTAAAATTGGATGTAGGTTAAAAAGAATATTAAAGAAGGGCTTATGAGCCATTTAGACCTAATATATAGCTATGCAACAGAGTTTATTCATTGTTTTGGTCTATCAAAGTTTTATAATGTCTTCTTCTGGCTTCTGTACAATGAATCCTCTGAATTCATCATAACTTATAAACCTGTTAATGATTCCTTTGAGCCAAATTCCACTGGCCATTTCAGTGTTTGTATTGAAACGTTCCCATCACCGCCACTTATTATAAATATGCGCTTGTGTTAATATTTCAGGTTAACACTTAATAAAAACAGATTAATAAATAACAGCGAATCGTGATTGTGTTTTCTTAGTACATTCTGTGAACATCTTCATAGCACCTCACATGAACCTTGTATTTCCCAGCTTGTCTCAGAGATATAATATGCAATGCGATATGTAAATCTAGCCATGGTTTTGCCATCACTTTAAAATGACAGTTGTCTAAGAGAAATATAGTGCACCCATGTATATTGCCCATCCTACATCATGTTATTGTGTTTGTTCAGAACCTTTCATTTTGAGATCAAGTTAAAGGTGCAGTCAGATCTGAAAAACACAACTAATCCAGCTCATTAGGGGCCATTTTATGTATTTGAAAGCGCTAACAAGCATGTTAATACTTAATACGGCAACATGTTACATGCATTGTTACATTGCCTTGCCATTTATTTTGAACACACTAACGCAATGCATAAATGTTAACTTTAACCACTTGCTGACCGCGCTATAGCAAAAATACTGGTACAGCGCGGTCGAGTTACTGTGACACGACGTTCCTGGGACGTCGTCCTTCACTTCCGCGATTGCGCCTCCCCTAAGACGCGCTCGCGGAAGTGTCCGTGCTCGCCAGGTCTAGAAGACCCGGCGCATCATGGATCACGGTAAATTGCCGAAATAGCTTGTAAACACTTGTAAACAAACCGGCGTTATTTGATGACGCCGGTTCCTCCCTCTCCTCTCTGTACCGTTCGGTACAGTGTGCGAGGAGAGGGGGGGGAGCGGGTGTCAGCAGCAGCGCTGTGGCTGGATCTGTGACAAATGCAGTCACAGATCCAGCCATCCATCCCTGCTACCCCAATACTGTGCAATACCCCAGTACTCAGCAATACCCCAATACTTAGCAATACCCCAGTACTCAGCAATACCCCAATACTCAGCAATACCCCAGTACTCAGCAATACCCCAATACTCAGCAATACCCCAATACTCAGCAATACCCCAATACTCTGCAATACCTCGATACTCTGCAATACCCTGCCCAATACTCTGCAATACCCCAATACTCTGCAATACCCTGCGTGATACTCTGCAATACCCTGCGCGATACTCTGCAATACCCCACGCAATACTCTGCAATACCCCAATACTCTGCAATACCCTGCGCGATACTCTGCAATACCCCAATACTCTGCAATACCCCAATACCCTGCGCGATACTTTGCAATACCCCAATACTCTGCAATACCCTGCACGATACTCTGCAATACCGCCTATGGGGATTTTTAAGTAGCGAAGTTTGGCGCCATTCCACGAGTGTACGCAATTTTGAAGTGTGACATGTTGGGTATCTATTTACTCGGCGTAACTTCATCTTTCACATTATTAAAAAAAATTGGGCTAACGTTACTGTTTTGTTTTGTTTTAAGCACAAAACTGTTTTTTTTTTAAACACGCGTTCAAAAAATGTCTGCGAAAATACCATGCGAGATAAAAAGTTGTAACAGCCGCCATTGTATTCTCTAGGGTCTTTGCTAAAAAAGCATATATAATGTTTTGGGGTTCTATGTAATTTTCTAGCAAATAAATGATGATTTTTCCATGTAGGAGAGAAATGTCAGAATTGGTCTGGGTGTTCCAGAACGCCTGGCGGCGTTCCCTGCATGTTTGGCCTCTGAATGTGGCCACGCTGTGTAAAAGTCTCACACATGGGGTATCACCATACTCTGGAGGAATAGCAGAATGTGTTTTGGGGTGTAATTTGTGGTATGCATATGCTGTGTGTGAGAAATAACCCGCTAATATGACAGAAACAATTTTATTTTATTTTTTACAGAATTTTCAGTCGTTTTTCTTTTATAGCGCAAAAAAATAAAAAACCCAGAAGTGATCAAATACCACCAAAAGAAAGCTCTATTTGTGTGAAAAAAGGACAACAATTTCAAATGGGTACAATGTTGTATGACTGAGTAATTGTCATTTAAATTGTGAGAGCACCGAAAGCTGAAAATTGGTCTGGTTAGGAAGGGGGTTTAAGTGCCCAGTGGTCAAGTGGTTAATGCAAATATGTAAATTGGCCCTGATATATTTTATTAACCACTTGCCAACCCTATAACATAGATATACAATGGCAAGGCAGCCTTACTGTGCCAGATCAGGTACCTAGTATGTGATCTGGCACTTACACATAGATGGCACATGATTTTGCAGATACCGATCATCCGGTGCCATCCAATAGATTACCGCCGGCACCCGCAGATCGTCCAGAAACACATACAGGGCAAGGCTCTGCCTATGTAAACAAAGCAGAACTCTGTCCTGTCAGTGAAGAAGTAATGGATTTACTTTCCCCACCAAGCAGGGAATGGAATCGATTACTTCCCTTAGTAAAAGCACCACACACTGTACACATAAACAATGGCTAGACACACATTTAACCCTTTGATCACCTCTAGATGTTTAACTCCTTCCCAGTCAGTGTCATTAGTATAGTGACAGTGCATACTTTTAGCACTGATCACTGTATTAGTGTCACTGGTTCCCAAAAAGTGTCCAAAGCTTAGAGTGGAACTAATACAACAAATACCTCTACTCCAATAATGCAACATCTGTGAGGTTCCTCACTGGTGCCGACATCTTCTCCCTAGCTTTGTTCGTGTGCCTGGGATTTGGCCATCTTGGTTGGGTGGCCAGGGAATGATATAACTCCCAAGCATGCATATGGGAATTTACTTATTCTGGTGCTGAGGAGTACTGGAAATGTATACTGAGCCGCACATGTTCATCTTAGGGTACACCCTAAAGAAGAGATGTTTGTTTCATCCAGAAGAAGCACAGAAAGTCTCTTCTGCCTCCTCATAATTTTTAATCTGTTACCTTTAGACCAGCTTTAAGTAAAAAAAAGAACACTGGAGAAAAAATTCTAAAGCACATCACACTGGTGACCCTATCATCTAACACAAAACAAATTGCTATTGCTGCAATTCCATCTTCTTCTGACTACTACTTCATCGCTCTCTCATTAACCAGACCAGCAGATTGAATCTAATTTACTGTTCTCTTGTTAGCAATAAAGATTTCATAGTGTTCCAGACATTAAAGAATTAATGCCCAAAGGGTAAAGCGGAGGTGTACTTTTGTGATTCTGCAGCTATGGTCTCCAAGAAATTATCAATAGGGAGGTTTGGCAGTGAGGAGGAAAGATCCAGTTCTTGCAGGAAAAGTGGATATTTGCATATTAATATCTTAATATATCCATATATTTTGATCTCCTGATCATTTTGAAACACAGGCCCAGATTCAGAGAGAATTAGATTATCGTAGCATATCAGAAATACACTACGCCACCGTTTTTTACCTGGCTCTACGTGGAATCCAGGTAGATTTTGTCCAGTAAACGACGGCGGCGTAGTGTATTTCTCCCGGCGCAATCCATCTACGCGAGTAGGGGGCGTGAAGCAATTAAAATAGGCGCGTTCCCGCGGCGATCGAACTGCGCATGCTCCGTTCGCAAATTTCCCGCCGTGCATTGCACGAAATCACGTTGTTACGTCATTCGTTGTTTGAGTAGCGTCGTTTACGGACATTTCTATTCCCGAACGACTTACGTAAAAAAAAAAAAAAAATTAATTAAATTCGACGCGGGAACGACGGCCATACTTAACATGGGCTACGCACCGTTAGACCAGCAAAAAGCTGGTCTAACAGTACGTAAAAAAAAATAGACGTAAGCGATTGCGAAGACCGCTCGTATCTTCGTGGATCGCCGTAAAAACTCATTTGCATATCCCGACGCATCAAAACGACGCAAACTCCTCCCAGCGGCCGCAAAAATATCGCAGCATAGATCCGAAGGCTTACGAAGACGTAAGCTTCTCGGATCGAAGCCCGAAGCCGCCGTATCATGGTTTGAGGATTCAAACTAGTGATACGGCGCGCGAAATTTGAAATTACTCCTGTCTAACACCAGTTAGACAGGCGTAATTTCTCTGTGAATCTGGGCCACAGTTTTTACTGAAGGCAACCTTTGCTTATGTATTTTTTTCATCAAATGCCCAATCTGTATCGCCCAGATTTGCGATGGGTTCAATTTTAACTTGGGAGAGTTTCAGCCAGGAGCTTCCAGTCTTATGCCGCGTACACACGATCGGACATTCCGACATCAAAACCGTGGATTTTTGCATATTAATATCTTAATATATCCATATATTTTGATCTCCTGATCATTTTGACACACAGGCCCAGATTCATAGAGCAATTACGCCTGTCTAATTGGTGTTAGACAGGAGTAATTTCAAATTTCGCGCGCCGTATCACTAGTTTGAATCCTCAAACCATGATACGGCGGCTTCGGGCTTCGATCCGAGAGGCTTACGTCTTCGTAAGCCTTCGGATCTACGCTGCGATATTTTTGCGGCCGCTGGGAGGAGTTTGCATCATTTTAATGCGTCGGGATATGCAAATGAGTTTTTATGGCGATCCACAAAGATACGAGCGGTCTTCGCAATCGCTTACGTCAATTTTTTTTTACGTAAGTCGTTCGGGAATAGAAATGTCCGTAAACTACGCTACTCAAACAACGAATGACGTAACAACGTGATTTCGCGCAATGCACGGCGGGAAATTTGCGAACGGAGCATGCGCAGTTCGATCGCCGAGGGAACGCGCCTATTTTAAATGCTTGACGCCCCCTACTCGCGTAGATGGATTGCGACGGGAGAAATACACTACGCCGCCATCGTTTACTGGACAAAATCTACCTGGATTCCACGTAGAGCCAGGTAAAAAACGGCGGCGTAGTGTATTTCTGATACGCTACGATAATCTAATTCTCTCTGAATCTGGGCCTCAGTTTTTACTGAAGGCAACCTTTGCTTATGTATTTTTTTCATCAAATGCCCAATCTGTATCGCCCAGATTTACGATGGGTTCGATTTTAACTTGGGAGAGGTTCAGCCAGGAGCTTCCAGTCTTATGCTGCGTACACACGAATGAACATTCCAACATCAAAACCGTGTTTTTTTTTCCGACAGATTGTTCGATAAAACTTGTCTTGCATACACACGGTCACACAAACGTTGTCGGAAATTCCGAACGTCAAGAACGCGGTCACGTACAACACTACGTAGAGCTGAGAAAAATGTTATTCAATGATTCCGAGCATGTGTCAAATTGATTCCGAGCATGCATAGGATTTTTGTGCTTTGGAATTGGCTACAGACAATCGGAATTTCCGACAACAACTTTTATTGTCGGAAAAATTGAGAACCAGCTCTCCAACATTTGTTCTCTAAAATTCCGACAGCAAATGTCCGATGGAGCATACACACGGTCGGATTTACTGACAACAAGCTCACATCGAACATTCGTTGTCGGAAATTCCGACCATGTGTACGCGGCATTAGTCTAATCAAATCACTTTGTAATTGCACTTTTAATCTAAAACCTAAAGCCTTCTAGGCAGTTTGTGATTTCTTCTTATATGCTCATGTACCTTTAATTGATTCAGGAAGTTGAATACAATTTTACCTTTTTGAGAAGGTATAGGCCCGGATTCACAGAGAGTGGGGGCACATTTATGGCGGCGTAGCGCACACACAGTACGCTACGCCGGCGCAGCACGGAGAGGCATGCACTGTATTCAGCAAGCTATTGCTCACCAAGATACGCCAGCGTAGCATATTTTCAAAGGCCCAGGCCATCGTAAGTGGAAGTGGGAGTGACCCCATGCAAATAATGGTCTGAGCATGGTGCAGTGTTTTACGCCCGACGTATCAAGAATGCGCATGCACCGTGACGTAGTCGTGATGTGGACGCATGAAACTGCACCCTTATGCGCATGCTCACAACTACGTCGGCACAACTGCCTAAGCTACGCCGGATCACTACGTATGCCGTGAACGTAAAGTACGCCCAAAACGCCAGCATGTGTTCTCTAGGGGCAGACCTTTGCATGTCTATTGCTGGGTTGCGCCTCATCTATGGGGAATAACTTTACGCCGGACGTACAACTTACGCAAAAATCGCATAGATGCGTCGGGCGCACGTACGTTCGTGAATCGCCGTATTTCCCTCATCTGCATATTTGAATGTCTAATCAAAGGGAGAAGCAACATGCGTCCAAACCATATTTGCGCCCACGCTACGCAGGCGTAAGCAAGATACGTTTTTGGACGTATGTTGGTTTGTGACTCTGGCGCACACATACGCCGGGCGCACATTTTCACTACGTCGGTGAAAAGTGATTTACGTCGGCGTAAGTGCTTTATAAATCCGGGCCATAAACTTTTGTTTTAGTGCAAGTCTTGTATTGGGTTTGTACTGTATGTTTGTAAGTGATATAAAAACATGTATAAAATATACTCCACAAAACTTAATATGAAATATATTTTCTTTTATTTACCAAGAACTGTACACTTGAAGCACAATGGGAACAATTACATTTATGTGAAAGCGAGAGTTTTGGAGGAAACAAGGTTTCAGATAAGATTGTCTTGTACTTGAACACAACATTAAGATCTTTTACAATGCTTGGAATATTTATCTTGTTTTGTTTTCCTTGTACCTTTCAAGCTCAATTAATGCACCTTAACCTGTTTTATCCTTCACCATGTAGTGCCTTTTATAAATATTTTGTTGGTGAGATGCTTTATAAAGCTTCATCTCATCTGTCCTTCATGTTTTATTATAAAAGGGTCATCTCTTCTCTGTCTATAGAACGTTCTTGTTCATTGTTGGGCAACAATACTTGTAGCGTTTTTCTAAACCTTATTTCACTTACTGATGTTTTATTCACCATATGAAATCTAAATTACTCTTGGTATACTATATATTCAATAAAATGTTAGTGAACCTATTTACAAGGTACAATGCTTTAAACAGCAACAACAAAATACTTAGAATGTTTAGCCTTTTGCTTAAAAGGTATTACTCTGGTCCAAATTAAAAAGCAGGTACGGTAATTGTTTTGAAATATGGAGTAGTTAAAATCATTAAGGGCCAATTTATATCTATGTGTTTTAGCAAGGCACCCATTACTGCAAAACATGGCAAAGTACGTTACATGTTTTGAATATATTGTGATGCCATTCATTTTAAATGGCATCCCAATGCACCAAGGCAACACACATGTTGCAAAGCATGGCTACGCACTGTAGTGTGTTAAGGCCAGAAATGTGTGATGTGTAATTTTAGGATGTTTAGTTGCACCAGAAGCCTATTGATTTTAATAGGCTACCTTAATGCAACGTGGGACATGTTGACATGTCACATTCTGCTTATTAACCTAGTGCATTAAGGCATATCACAAATCTAAATGGCCCCTAAAACTCAAACAGATAATACTTGATCTTACCTGCAAGATTAGCTGATGTATCAGTGTTGTAGATGTATTGTCTGAGCTGCCAATGCTGCAGATACATTGCTTTAAATTACTAGTGCAGATATAGCATAATGAGTGTCCTCGTCTGCTCTCAGGGGATCGTTTGTGTGATCTCCCCTTAACCACGACCTTCCAACTGAAGAACTTAAGAGCATAGGCTTTATATGCTACAATACTCCATATCCTCTCTAAGGGCAATCTGGCACAGGTAAACCTACAAGGGTGATTGCTCCAGTACTTGGTAGCCTTGGCTCTTTTCTTTTGTAACTGTACCTTTAAATAATAATGGAAGCAACTTAAGACACCAAGAGGAACTGCCGGGATCTATATATTTCTTCTTTACGCAAATCAGTGCTTTGCCCATGCAGTCCTAAGTAACACGTTTTCTTTGAGTCTGAAACAGAAAGAAGGCAGTGGCGCCTCCAGCTTTCATATTTAGGGGGGGGGGCACAGGGACAAAAGTAGGGGGGCCAACTATAAAATCCAATTTTATATTTATAGATATATATATAGCTATATATATATATATATATATATATATATATATATATATATATTTATATATATATAGCTATATATATATATATATATATATATATATATATATAGATAGATATATATAGATATATATATATATATATATATCTATATATATATATATAGATATATCCTGGGGCTCTTTACTACGATCCCACAATGGGCCCTTTCACATGTTCTGCAGTGAGCTCCCTTCCTACTATACTGGGGCTCCCCAGGGTGGCAGAAAACAAGAGATATATTACTCCAGCACACCAAGAAAATATAAGGGTCCAAAGCAGTGGGAGAACTCTCTGGGTTGCAAAGGTTGTCTTGCCACTGAGCCCTGGTGTTCTGCCACTGTGGGGTTTCCCAGCTGTCCTGTCCCTGCTATTGACAGCACTGGTCTGGCATCTGTCTCCTTGGCAGCGGCGGCATTCTATTAGGACCTAGTGCTGGTGACATTATGGGTGCATGCAGGGGAAGGCTGGCACTATTGGTTATAGAGAGCCGAGCCCCCAGCTGGTCACCTATGAGCAGTAATGCTGTATAACCTTCTCTGTTGACATGCTGATTGGGATGTGATCCAGAGAAAATAGTTGTCTGAGAACATCTTTTTCCCATGAATATGTACTCTCCATCTATGACCATTTATATACACAGAGCTAACATAGAAAAGTTTGGTCCCCTATAACCATCTCTAATTTGTATAAAGAGTTAGGGGGGGTATTGAATCACGTGGTATAATCACCTCACATTTATTAATACCAAGAATGGACACCATGGCCATTAGTGGCCTCTTATATAAGGTCTTGATAGAGGGGAAATAATAAAAAAAAAAACCTGGAAGTAGGTGGGGGCTTTTTTATTTATTTTCCTTCTAACACGGATATAGAAGGTCACAGCAGGAGAATACACGCTTTTGAGTATAAGAAATGGAGTGGGAAGCAAAGGAGCAGATGTGCCCTACCGCATTAAGGGATGGCGTGGAGGAGGGAGGGGGTAAATATGGAGGAGGGAACTTTTTACTCCTTCTTTTTTTTTTTTTAGTGGGGTGTATTATAATTGGTTAATTTTCGACAAGTTCTGTATGTAATGCTGCGTACACAGGACCGTTTTTCGGGTTCAAAAAATTACGTTTTTTTTTATGTCATTAAAAACGATCGTGTGTGGGGTCCAGAGCATTTTTCACGATCTAAAAAATGGCCATTGTGTATAAAAGGGGAGGGGAAAGGGGACAAATTTGCGCTTGGTAAATATAAATAACAATAAAAAATATATTGAAAATTCCTGAGAGTAACAACTAATAGCTGTGTTTGGCATCAGGCCGCCTATGGGAAGAGAAAAACGCGCATGCGCTATGCGTGTGTGTGGGTAACACGCACACGCATAGCGCATGCACGTTTTTCTCTTCCCATAGGCGGCCTGACGCCAAACGAAGCTTTAAGTTGTTTTTTATTTCCTTGCAAGGATATTCATTATCTCTCGCTGATTACGAGAGTTTGTATTTTTATTGTCACCAATAAATCCTTTAAACCTTTTAATACACTATGGAACTCTTTTTTGTTTCTTTTCCATTGCGGCATATTCATCCCCACTCTGAGTGTGTATCCCATTATCACACACACACACACACACCTGTGGCACTCCCGGAAGTACCTGTGAGCTGCAGTCTGGAGCCATTGAAGGCGTGGGAGACAGAGGATCCTTTCAGCTGATCTGCAGGATAACCTCATCTTATAAGCTTGTTTGACCTCCCTGAGAAGGGCGGTCGCAGGCTTTGTGGTAAGCCCTTAATTTTACTATTAGGTTATGGGCTGACTTCACGTTTTTTTGGAATCGCTCAACCTACACTGGAAGCACAGCTTTCTTTTAAATATTTTTCTGGACTTTGACCTGCTGATCCATTGGACTTATTGGGCCAGATTCAGGTACACGTAAATTTGCGCAGCGTATTCGAAATACTCTACGCTGCCGTATTTTTCCAGGCTCTACATCGAATTCTGGTAGATTTTTGCCCGTACGATATGGCGGTGTAGTCTATTTCTCGCCGCGTAATCTAAATACGCGATTAGGGGGCGTGAAGCATTTAAATTAGGCGCGTCCCCGCGGCGATCGAACTGCGCATGCTCCGTTCAGAAATTTCCCGACGTGCATTGCGCGAAATCACATCGTTACGTCATTCGTTGTTTGAGTAGAGTCGTTTATGAACATTCCTATTCCCGGACGACTTACGTAAAAAATAAAAACAAACGTTGAAATTCGACGCGGGAACGAAGGCCATACTTAACATGGGCTGTCTAATATTATACCAGCAAAAAGCTGGTCTAGTGTTACGCAAAAAAAAAATGACTAAAGATGCCGTAAGAGATTGCGATTGAAGATCGTAATTTCGGGGATCGCCGGCAAAAGCTCATTAGCATACCCCGACGCGGAAAACGACGGGAAGTCCACCCAGTGGCCGCAATTTTATTGCAGCGTAGATCCGAAGGCGTACGAACACGTAATTCAGTCGAATTGAAGCCCGCAGCCGTCTTTTCATGGTTTGAGGTTTCAGACTAGCTAAAAAACGCTCGTAATTTGAAAGTACTCCAGTCTAACACCAGTTAGACAGGAGTTACGGCTCTCTGAATCTGGCCCACTGTTTTTTTCACTGAACATTCACCATTATAGTCAATATATGTTTTCAGCATATATCTTATGTTCTTCACTTTATTGTTTTTTGTCATAATATAAGACTATTGATGTATTCACTTTGATTTATTTCCAGCGCTACACTGTTTGCATATATAAAAAATGGCCATTAAAAATTTCGAACATGCTCTATTTTTCCACAATGTTTTTAACGTTGTCGTTTTTAAGGTTGTAAAAAATGATCGTGTGTGGGCTGTAATGACGTGAAAAAAATGCGCAAGTTATGAGACGGGAGCGCTCGTTCTGGTAAAACTACCGTTCGTAATGGAGTAAGCACATTCATCATGCAGTAACAGACTGAAAAGCACAAATCGTCTTTTACTAACACGCAATCAGCAAAAGCAGCCCCAAGGATGGCGCCATCCGAATGGAACTTCCCCTTTATAGTGCCGTCCTTTGCTAGAGCATTTTTTTCACGATCATGTGTAGGCAAGGCCGTTTTAATGATTGGGTTGAAAAAAACTTTGTTTTTTCTAGACCCTTAAAAACGTCATTTTTTAGAACTAGAAAAATGGTTGTGTGTACGCGGCATAACTCTCTCTTGTAATGTTTACCTTTTTTTTTTATGTATACTATTAAATTATAGAATACAAGAATGTATAATATTGAATGGATATGTTGACATTTTATATAAAATGAAATTTTAATAACAAAAAAAAAGCCTACATGTTCAACCCTTGTTTTGTGTTTTCAGAAAATGGATTTAAATATTTTCAAGGTTATTTGACTTACTCTCTTTAGCAATCTGTCTTTTGTACTGAATTTTGGACAATTTAATGTCCTTTTGTCGGTAGGTACTTGACATAGCCTGTGCATCCCTGAGGCCAGGTAGAAGTTCTATTTTGAAAGTTTGTTATTTTGCTACCCTGTCTTAGAAAACCAAATTTGCCAGAAAGATGCAAAAAGGTGGAGTTTCGCTTAATGGATTGATGTTTTATGCCTCAATAGTTATCTGATGTGAGTAGTAAAGCAGCTACAAGGATGATTTGGCCACTGATGTATTTATACTGCATTAGTAATTACTTCAGTCTCTGTACAGGTGCCAGTAGATCAAACTGCCCTATATGTATATTTTGCAAATGGGACTTTGAAGGATGATCTTGCATGTGGATAATATCTTATGCTCTAAATATAGCTAAAATGCCATTGACTCAATAAAAAACCCCACAGTTTGTGGTCTTGAATTTGCAGTTGGAGGCCGGAGTCAGCTGAGAACAGGTGCAGAAGTGTGCTGTAGAACATAACATGAGTTAACCCCTCTGCTGCTGGTGCAAGGGAGGCATGAGAAATTGCCCTAAAACATATATTACATTTTATTAAATCCCTGAAAAGTTGTTAGTGGTTCATATCTTTAATGAATTTCTAAAGTAGAACTCCATGCAAAAGACAAAACTTTGACTAAAATTAAATGTGAAAAAGCAATTTGCTGTACGTGAATCTGTCTCTGTTTTTAAATTCACTACTTGAAATAAGTAACACACAATGGTGGGTGGGGAATTCAATAAAGGAGTTACAATACTTTTTTTGCAGTATAGCCCCTTTAAAATAACCTTGGCCTAAGCCTTTGGTCAGGAACTGATGTAGACAAGAAGGCCTGGCTCGCAGTCTCTGCTCTAATTTATCCCAAAGGTGTTCTGTCGGGTTGAGGTCAGGACTCTGTGCAGACCAGTCAAGTTCCTTCACCCCAAACTCACTCATCCATGTCTTTATAGACCTTGCTTTGTGCACTGGTCATGTTGAAACATAAAGGGGCCATCCCCAAACTGTTCCCACAAAGTTGGGAACATAAAATTGTTCAAAATGTCTTGGTATGCTGATGCCTTAAAAGCAAAGCAAGGACCATAAAGACATGGATGAGCGAGTTTGGGGTGGAGGAAGTTGACTGACTTGCACAGAGTTCTAACCTCAACTTGATAGAACACTTTGGGATTAATTAGAGTGGAAACTGCGAGCCAGGCCTTATCGCCCTACATCAGTGCCTGACCTCACAAATGCATTTCTGGAAGAATGGCCAAACATTCTCATAGACACACTCCTAAACTTTGTGGACAGCCTTCCCAGAAGAGTTGAAGCTGTTATAGCTACAAAGGGTGGGCCAACTTAATATTGAACCCTACGGGCTAAGACTGGGATGCCATTAAAGTTCACGACCGTGTAAAGGCAGGTGTACCAATACTTTTTTACAATAAAAAAGGAAACAAGATCAACAGTTTTGAAAAAAAAAATATGTTTCCCCAATTTTGTTATAAAACATATCAAATATATCAAATAAAAGGCCAGGACAGTACAAACACTTGCACAATGACCACTTTTTTTGTAAAGTAAACACCCCAAGGTGATCGTATTTTTGCTGTATTTCTTTGTAAAGTAGACACCAAAAGATATTTTAAAGAGACATAGTGAGTATTTCAAAGATCAATTTTTTTTCCACTATTGAGCTCTCCCTGAGCATACTAACCTCCCAATTTTAAGCATCAAATCTCTCACTAGTTTCCCCTAAATATCTATAAGTGGACACTGTAGATATTGACTATGGTGCTAACGTCATTGCTGCCTGTGACAAAGCATCAGATGGATGTAATCAGCAGCAATCCTCTTTTACGCAGACAGAACTGTTGTTAGAAGGCTGGCTGCTGTTCACAGCCAGTGATAACTGTGATTGGTTCACAGTAATCACAAGGTACACAGGCACTGTGATTGTCCCTTTTGATTTTGCTTATGATCTTCGCTGTCTAATGACAGCAAAATCACAGGCACTGTGCACTTGGCTGGTGCGTACATCCACACAAATGTTCGAAGGACATTTATAAACATCCTCTCAGAATACAAGTGCCTCAACTGACCATTTAATTAAAATGGCCTGTTGTGAGGTTATTAAATTTTGCAATATTTATATTAAAAAAAGGTTGCCTTCTAATATAGTAACTTCAAGAGGAGAGTACTGCTAATAAATGCCTTACGTACCTTTACTGCAATTGCATCGTATTATATTTTACATATTAAAGTTAAATATATAAATATATACAGTTAAATGTAAAGTTCCCAGTATGGATTAGATTTCGCATAACATTAGCACACTGACGTTGTAATGAGTGAGACTGAAAGTGAGAATATCAGAACAACAGAAGATCATTTATCTTTCTATGAAAACATCAACCTGTACCAGAACTCAGGAACTAAACCACAAACTTTTAAATAGGTGGTGGTATTATACACGGGCGAGACTAGGCAGTTATTTCCCTGAAATTTCAGATAAGTGTTGGCGATGTAATAAGGAACAGGGAACATTGTTCCATATATTTTGGACATGCCCTAAGATCAGGAATTATTGATTAGAAGTACAAAGGATCTCCCAAAAATGTACACCTTATCCAGTACTAGATGATCCCGCTATTTTCCTGTTACATCTTTCACAGATTCCAACAAAGACATATAAAAACTTGGTCATCTGTCATCTGATTATTGAAGCCAAGGCAGGTATTGCTCGAAATTGGAAAAATCCTAGGCCACCCTCGATTGTAGAATGGATCAATAGGGTTAGAAATGTGGGGGCCATAGAGAACTTGGCGCTTTCGGCCCAAGATAGAAAAGAACAATATAATGAAACTTGGAGGGCATGGAATGTATTTGTATATTCAGAAGAAGGGAAAAGATTGTTGGGCAATTTAAACGGGGAATAAGTCAGTCAGTCCTATATTATTAAACTGAAGGCCCTCTTCCTTGAAAGGAGGGGGAGATATGGAGAGGGAGAGGAGAGGGTGGAGGAATCTTTTTTTTTTTTTTGGGTGGGAAAGGGGAGGCTTGGGGGGGGAGAGGGATAGGGGGGTATAAAGAAAAAGGGATGAGTAGGTGGCAATCCGATATTTAAAGAACATAACCAGCAAGAATTAGAGGGATACTTAAAGTCTCAACAAGGAGGGCATAGACCCCAGCCTGCCGTTACTGCAGGATATAGGTAGAGCGGGCGAGGTAAATATGAGAATGGATGAGGAATGAGATGTATATAAGTGTATAAGTAAGGAGAAATATTGCAATGAATGAATGTGTATGCTCCCTTTGTTATTGTTTTTACCTGGTTTTTCTTTTGTAAAATATAAATAAAGAATATAAAAAAAAAAAGAAGAAGAAGAAAGTGAGAATATGAAAGATCAGTCAGGAAAGGTGAAATGAGGAAAATGTGATAGTAGAAGAAAAAAACAAACAACTATCAGTATGAAATTGAGATGTCAAGGAAGTGCTTCTCAAATAGACCTGTAGATACAGACTGTACTCCCATCCTAATTCCCTACTAATGCTGTGTAACAGCAAAAGAATGAGCTGAGACACACTCATCTGGCGTAGGAAGGTTCACTAGTTCAAAGTTGTGTAGAATTTCTATTACTGCTCTTGATGCCAACCTCTGATTTGTTTCCTTTGGAGTGTTCCAGCCATCTTGCTGGACTGATGTATTATTCCTTGTCGAGTGTGATGTGTTTTCTCAGCTGCAGCCTTCCGCTGCATGTTTTACACAGTACCAAGCTTTGCTGTCTTAAAACTGTGAAGATGTGACAACTCAGTGCATTCTTACACTCCATACTCATTAACATGAATGGAGCTTTCTTGCCAATTTGGACTGTACAGGATTGTCAAAGGCTCTGGACATTTTCCACATACAGCAGTCTTGCTGTTTTAAAAAGGAAGCTAAAATTACTAGGGTTTTCACATTAAAAACAAGAATGGCAAGCAGATCTGTACTTATAATAAGATATGAAAAAAACAAGGGTGACCTACTATGTCTGGTCACGCTGACTTTATTACTGTGCCTATGACCTTTCATGAGAAAAGGTGACCAAAGGTATGCAGATCACCAGTGTGCGAAACTTCAAATGTAACTTCTTTTTGTGTGCAATGTAGATTACCTTGACTTTCCCACCCCATAACTTCTTTATTTATGTAGGATGAAAGATACTATTATTATTCGAAAGGCATATTGGTGTGGACATGAAAATCATGTGTATCTTACCCACTTTCCCTATTAATGTGGGTGGTTAGCACCTCAACACAACACAAACTCCTGCACTTGGGGGTTTAGTCTATAGGTAAGTGGTACAGCCAACCCTCTGGATAGAAAGAAAAATGCCTGTGGGCTTGCTGCCCACAACAATGGGTATCCTTAGAACGAGGAAAGAGGAAAGGAGGGCGCACCGACCTTGATAAAATGTATTAAAAAACTGTAAGGCCGCGTACACACGATCGGTTAAACCGATGGGAATGGTCTTATGGACCGTTTTCATTGGTCAAAACCGATCGTGTGTGGGCGCCATCGGTTATTTAACCATTGGTTAAAAAAAAGCCAACTTGCTTTAAATTCAACCGATGGATTCCTAACCGATAGGTCAAAACCGATCGTTAGTAGGCACGAACCATCGGTTTAAAAATCCACGCATGCTCAGAATCAAGTCGACACATGCTTGGAAGCATTGAACTTAATTTTTTTTAGCACGTCGTTGTGTTTTAGTCACCGCGTTCTGACACGATCGGGTTTTTAACCGATGGTGTGTGGGCGCGACGGACCATCAGTCAGCTTCATCGGTTAACAAATGAAAACGGTCCATCAGACCATTCTCATGGGATGGACTGATCGTATGTTCGCGGCATAACAGCAGTAATCATACCCACAAAAGAGCGCCAAAAAGGCTTGTCAGTCCACCAGCAAATGGAACTGCGTCTCTGGACAGCTGCAGCCTGGACTGAATATTGAAGGGGCTAGATGGAGAATTAGGATTTCTGGAGAATAAAAGGTACAGAAGACACCACTGAAGGTATTGGTCATTTTCTTTTCTGGAATGCCTCGTACACACAATCAGTTTTCCCATCGGGAAAGCTGCCATGGCAGCTTTTGGCTGGGAAAACTGGCCGTGTGTATGCTCGATGGCAATCTTTCTGGCAGGAAAAATGAGAACATGTATTCTTCTTTCCTGCCGGGATTCCCGGCGTTTTTTAAGCTGGCAGTTTTTCTATGGGGAAAACCTTTCCTGTGGAGCATACACACGGCCGGGTTTCCCGACCAAAGCTCTCATGGCAGTTTTCCTGCCAGGAAAACCGGCCGTGTGGAGGGGGAAAAAGCTATCGAGCAGCTTCTCGGTTTTCCCCTTGGTTTTCCCGGTGGTAACTGATTGTGTGTACAAGGCAGAACACTGTTTTATTAACAAACCAAGGTTCACCTTTAAAAAAAAGTGAGCTTCAGGTGGTGCACAACAGAAGTTACATTCAGACTATATTTTGAAACTTTCAAAAAATCGAACATTTTTGGTCACAAACATATGAGATAGTTTATACCATTTTTGAGTATATACCCTTAAAATCCATTGGTAAAGAAAAATACTGCGCTCATTCAAAATAGCGTCAAGCAGCGACTAAAAATGTTATAAAACATTTAACAAAGCATTGCGAATTTTCGGCAACATAAAAGAATCGCATCAGCTACTCGGCCCTTCTTTTGCATCAGAGCCAATCAGAATAACTCGAATATTCGGCAAAAGGAATATTGCGCGATTATCTTCTCCGCCCTTCTTTTGCATCAGAGCCAATCAGAATAACTCGAATATTCGGCAAAAGGAATATTGCGCGATATTCCTTTTGCCGAATATTCAAGTTATTCTGATTGGCTCTGATGCAAAAGAAGGGCGGAGAAGATAATCGCGCAATAGGAATATTGTGCAATTATCTTCTCCGCCCTTCTTTTGCCCCCTTATTCTCCTTTCTTTTAAGTAGAGTTAGTGTAGAGTTAGTGTTTAGTGCATATTAGTTTAGTAATACAGGAAATGATCTCCGTTTATGAGAATTTCGCAATCATTTTCGCATTAGCGAAATTTCGCTACATTTTTTTTGGATAAAATATCACGAATATTCGATATTAGCGAATATTCGCGAATATTCTTCTATATATTCGCGCAATATCGCGAAATCGAATATGGCGTATTCCGCTCAACACTACTAACAATAAAGGTGAACAGAATCAATTCTTGTGTGTAGGTGAAACAGTCTGACAAATGATGTAGTCATCTGCAATCCACCGTGAAGTCCATAAACCTAAATATGTTCAAACTCTAAATATTCTCCAAAGTGCACATGAATCCGCAGCATCCAGAAGGAGTGATGATAGAAAAGTGCCTCCACCACACTGCTGCTTACCAAAAGAACATGATCTCTTAATTATAGCAGATCACGAGATGCATATAATAATAATAATATCCACAGGGGTCTCCTCACTAAAGAACCTTACTGGATTGGATGCCTTGAACGGTATACCGATGCAGGATATACCATAAAAAGAGAGGAAACTCACATAGCATAAAATCTTTAATAACTTCCTTACTGGGCACATATACCCCCCTCCTGATCAGGTGAAATTTCAGCTTCCTGGATGCATCGCTTTAACTGACAATTGCGTGGTCATGCGACGTGGCTCCCCACAAATAGAGCTTTCTTTTGGTGATCAGCAAGTGGTTAATATATTCATTAGGTCAATAAAAAATGTGCACTTACATCGTGAGAAAAGATGCCGGCATAAAAACAGAAGTCGAGCCGACCGGCTCCTCGATCATACAGCCCGTATCTTCCGGGTCTGCCGTGTGACGCAGTGACGTCAGAACATCTCTTGCCCAACGTTTCACCTCAAGCTTCCTTTAGAAGCTCTACTGAACAAAAAAGTCAATCACCTGACCTAAATCTGATTGAGCATGCATTTCACTTGCTGAAGACAAAACTGAAGGGAAAATGACTATGCGTTCCAGACTTCAGGCTGCAATTGCCTGCAAAGGATTTGCAACCAAGTGATTCGGCACTGCGTCGCCTTAACTGACAATATCGCGGTCGTGTGATGTAGCTCCCAAACAAAATTGGTGTCCTTTTTTCCCCACAAATAGAGCTTTCTTTTGGTGGTATTTGATCACCTCTATGTTTTTTTTTTTTTTTTTGCGCTATAAACAAAAATAGAGCGAAAATTTTGAAAAAAATTCAATATTTTTTACTTTTTGCTATGGGCCGGTGATCTGCCTAGCTGGTTCCAACGGAAACCTCCAAACCTCGGCCGACATCCAAGGTGACGTGGAAAGTGAGGAAAGTGGCCAGTCAGCCTCACGTCCTCGCTTCGCTTGGACGGCTCGCTCCACTCGCTTGGCCTCCTGGCTCTTTTTTTAACATTCTCCAATCCACGGGGATGTTAAAGAATGAGCCTGGATGCCGCCCTAGGTTTGGAGATTTCCGTAGGGAAGGATTGCGCCTGCGAGGTCCTTGGAGGAACCTACTCGTTAAGGGAACTAGCCTGGCAAGTCGGATGGTCCTCTTGCCTGATCCGACTTTGGCATGCGACTTGTGCTCTGATGATCTTGAAGGGCAATTCCATGCCAAATAAAATAAAATAAAAACAGCATGGGTAATCCCTCTAAGAGCATACCAGGCCCTTATCAGAGCAGGCAGCCCTTGGTGGGGGTGGGGACGGCAAGCGCCCCCCCCCGCTTCTGAACCAGGCCACATGCCCTCAACATGGGGGGTGGGTGCTTTGGGGCACACTGCACAAGTTTTTACAGTCGTTTATTAGGCAGCTCTGGGGTCTCAGTCTCTCCGATTTATTTCTTCTCTCCCCTCTGCCTTCTGCCAGATCTCCTCCGCTATCTTCTGCTCTTTGCCCACTCTTTTTCTCGCTTGTGCCCATTCTTCGTTGTCTTCTTCCCTCTTCTCTTCTTCTGATGTTGACACAACGCTTTCTCCTGCTCTAATGCCCAATGCGCAAAAGAGAGGGCAAAAGAGCAGGAGATAGGGGTGGAGACCCGGCAGAAGGCAGATGGAGAATAACCGTAAAGAGAGTAGAGAAGAGCCGGAGAGGGGAGAAGAATTTGGAAGAGACCCCCGGAGCTGCCTAAAAATTACTTTAAAAACCGGTGTAGTTTGTTTTATTTTTGACACTTTTTTTCAGGTGAATGGGTAGGGGTACAATGTACCCAATACGCATTCACTTAGCACCCTCCTGCCCCAAAGCACCCACCCCCCATGTTGAGGGCATACGGCCTGGTACGGTTCAGGAGGGGGGCACTCGGTTAAGGGTCTGGTATGGATTTTTGGCGTAGGGGTTCCCCTTTAAATCCATACCAGACCGAAGAGCCTGGTATGCTCTTTGAGTGAGAACCCTTGCCATTTTTTTTTTATTTGGAATGGAGTTCTTCCTAAAGATTCATACCAGACAGTGCCTGGTATTGTCAGGGATTGAAGTCGGATCCCTGTTAATTAAAGTCAGACGCATGTCAGACTTCAAGTCGCAGGGCAAAGTCAGATCCAAAGTAGTACGACTGTCATGTCGTACCAGTGTGAACCCAGCCTCACCCTCTCTATTTGTATTGTTTACCATTATTATTCCCTAGAAAAGTAATAGAATGGAAATCTTCCAATGGGGACACAAATTCTGGTGACCTAGGGGGCCCCAAGAGATTCCCTTAATTTGTAAGAATTTCCTCTCACTTCCTGTTTTGGCTGTGCGACAGGAAGTGCAGGTGAATCTCCCCAAAGGGACAACAATGCAAAAAATAATCCTTTCAGACATCTAACCCTCCCTTACTCTATCCAAAATAAATTCCCATAGTTCTACTTTAAATTGTTTTATTAAATGAATGCTATACAAAGTGCAACACAACCTACCATTGTCTATGTCCCCAATGCAACCATATAATACCTAAAATACTGCATCGTACTATGTTATAAAGCAGGGGTGCCCAACCTTTTGAAGAGCAAGGGCCACTTAAACAACTTGGTAACTGGTCGCGGTCCACAATGAGCGGAGTGGGTGGATGGCAGCCCACTCTACTCTATATAGCCCACTCTACTCTCTGTAGCGGATCAGATTGGAGGTAGGTCATTTACATCTGATACTCCTTAGAGGTGAATAGTTGGTCTGATTGGGTCGGACTGATTGTGTGAATAGGGCCTAAGGCCGCTTTCACACTGGTGCATGGTTGTTTACCCGCTCCATGAGTGCAGCACAGTTCACCTGTGGCTTTCCTGCAGGTTAGCTGCACTTTGCCAAAGATTTCTATTATATCCTGTAGGTGCGGTGCACTTTCATAAAGCACACCAAACTCGCAGGTAATAGAAGTCTATGGCTCAGTGCAGGTAATTAGTTTCAAAGCAACCCAGTAACCACTGCAGAACAGATATGCCCATATATACACTGTGATTTTAGTAAAAAACGTAACTTTAATAACAGTATTCTATCCTATTGTATTCCATCCCAGAGAAGGAGGTCGCGGGCCACATCAGAGGGCTCCGCGGGCCACATCAGAGGGATCCTCTAGTCCAGTCACATGATCTTCAAGTCATGTGACACATTGAGGCTGGATTCACACCTATGCAGTTTTAGTGCTTTTTGAATTTTGCAGATTTGCATTTTACTAAGGATTTAAAAAGTTCTAATAAATCCATCCTATCTATAAAAGAGACTACCCAGTGTATTCTACAAGTGTCGCATTATAACAGGGATCTCCAAACTACGGCCCTCCAGCTGTTGCGGAACTACACGTCCCATGAGGCATTGCAAATCTCTGACATTCACAGACATGACCAGGCATGATGGGAATTGTAGTTTCTGAACAACCATAGTTTGGAGACCCCTGCATTATAAGACTGACAATTTTTTGTTGTGTTTTTTTAATGAATTTTTCTGAAAAAAGCGTGAATAAAATAAGTCACTTAGATGTAATTATTGGAGGTAATTATTTTACATGCTCAGCATTCCATTAAGGAAAAGCACACCAATTTTATTGAACAGCCTTTCCTGAATTAGAGTGCATTACATGCTGGACATCTGAAGTCAGTGGTGTCCATTTTAACCTTTAGGTGGATCATTTTCTAAGGTTTACAATGGGAAACCATGAAAATCACTCTAAAAAAGTCACCAATTAGAAAAGCAGATATTATGCAATACATAACATCCACTGCCGGGGGAGAGTAGCACTGAGGTGCTTTGCCCTGGGGCGTATCACGCCCTGTGGGTATTTTCTCTCCTCCGGCAGTGGTGACTTGATTCCTTTCTACAACTTGCAGACATTGCAAGTTCTTAACACATTCTTGGCGCAACAAACATCGTCGCCCTCTCCTTAGGAGTTTCAGGAAGATCTTCTCTGGTCTCCTTTTCCTTCCCACATGGTTTGGAAAAATGTTGAGATATCCTGGCCCCCCTCCCCCTCTTCTTCTCATATATGGAGCTACATCTATTCTTGATGACTTGATGACTTTCTATGTTTATTTTTATTTTTCTATTTTTCACACTTATTTGCCTCCTCCCCCCATTGTGGATGGGATGCCTGCTGTTGGTGCCGTCTTTAGACGCCCTCTGTTGCCCTGTGTTTTCGTTCCGGGTGGCGGATGTTTAGGTGGGTTTTTTTCCCTTCTATGCGGACACCGATGTGGCTCTCGATAGGAGGTGTGACGCAGCTACTGGGCGCCCACGGTCGCGTCATGAATGACGCGTCTGAGGCGCAACACCAGATGCTGGATTCGTCACGCTGGGGTCACGTGATGTGCAGCGCATCTGATTTGTTGCGCTGTAGTCACGTGATGCGCTGAATGCTGGCGTCAGTATCCAGCGCAATATCCCAGCGTCTGATCCCTACCGCGTTGTAGTGGGGAGATTGCGATGGTGCACTTGGTATGTACCCCTCGCTGCCTAATTAGTATTAGCATTAACATTCATCCTTGAGGACACCTGCTCTATTGAAGGGGAGGTGGATCTACACCTGTGGCCAATGATCATCTTCCAGGTAAGTATTAAAGGAAGTCAGGGGGGCAGTATCAGCATTCATTTTCCTCCCATCTCCTGCTGGAGTGGGAGGTCATTTTGGTATTTGGTTATATTTGATCCTGGACTCGCCACTGGAACACTGGCTCATCTCTGATAGAACTGGGTCTATAGGAGTGGTGAGTACACCTAAGGTTCTAAATCTGTCCTGCTCTGTCCTGCTTGACAAATGACAATTCAGTGACTTTTTTATATATATTTAAAATTTCCCTTTAGCTGGGATCTCCGTTGTCTATCTCCGGCTGCTGACCTGAATGGTGGTTTTCACTATCATCCCACCCCCCATGGTTTTGGAGCCCCCCCTAAATGGAGAAGTCTCATGGGCATTGGGATACATTACTTGGTCCGGCCACCCTTGGTCTTGGTGCGCACATAGCCCCCCCAGGGATTATCTAGGTGCTCCTCGTCTGGGAGAAGGTGAGTCCCCTCCTTCGGAACAATGAGCCCCTTCGTGTCCCTTTTTACCATGTCCACATGCTGCAATGTCTATGCCTGAGTTTTGTTGTTTTCCTTTTTTCTTTTATTATGTATTTCTAATTTTTCAGAAAAAAATCTACTGCTTATTTCCCTGAAGAAGGATGTACAATTAACATTTGAAACGCGTCGGAAACGACCATCCACACCCTTAGCTTTGTCCTGGGGTGTATGATGATCTATAGCAGTATTTTTTCTAGCTGGATTTATTTATTTGTATATTGATATGCTATTGTGAATTATTTATATTTTTTGATATTTTGTAATAAATTTATACATTTTTATGACCTAGTTGTCACCACTATTTATGGTTTCCCAGAAAATCCCACCTTTTTAGAGGTATTCATCTTTTCTAACATACAGTATTTATACTTTGTTTACAGCCACAAGTGCCCCAATATTTCCAGAGTAAAACTTTGGGCTGCCCTAAAAATAAAATGTGCCGCTCCTCCCCTTATTCCTCATTTTGTCTAAGGGTTTCTAATACAGAGTATCACCTACCTAAGTTTGTGGTCCCATCATCTTTCTCCCTGCAAGTTCCAGCAGTGAAGACATTTCCCCACCGAAGCCTCTCTTCTTGCAAGTCGATAGTAGGGTTGCCACTCCTCTTACCATATCCTCCGCCAACACTGTCCTACATTGTATGTGATGATGTCAGAATACTAACCTACCATTCCTGGATGAGAGAGAAGATTAAAGCACCAAAGTATACCAGCTTTCAGTTCTTTCAATCATCGAGGCCCAGCATTAAATGTAGTCAATACCTAAGGTGGTCTGTATGGGCCAGATTCACAGAGCGATTACGCCTGCGCAACTGCTGTTGCGCGTGCGTAAGTCTAAATGTGCGCGTGCGTATAGTTGGACGCGATTCACAAAACAATATACGCCAGAAATCTACGTTTTTTGGTCCGGCGTAATTGAATTAGACATTCGCTTCCCTTCGCGCAAAACTGCGCTAGACACACCATTGATTTGCTAGTCAAATATGCTAATGAGGGAGTTACGGGGATTCACAAAAAAACGCAGTTGCTGCGCAGGCTACGCGATGTGCGCAACTGCAAAATGTTCTGTCTAAAGTTAGAGGACCTAAAAGCTGGTCTAAATTTTGAAAAAAAGTCTAATTGTCAGATAAAGCAACACTGTTAGTGAGGAGTTCAGCAGTCACACGTGTTGCCCAACAATCTGTATGCCAACATGCCAGGGGCATCGTCGCGCATAGCTATACTACTGACTTTAGATGAACAAAGAAGGATGAGGGCACGGAGGATGGCACTAAGGAGGGCACGGGAGATGTTTTTTTTTTTTTTTTTATTTGCTTACATAAAATTTACAATTTAAATTAATCTAATACAATATTCTTATCTGATACAAGCCCCTCACAATCATACACAAACAGAACCAAAAAAATTAAATAAATGACGAGGAAATGACGAGGAAAAAAAAATAATGCCCAGCAAAAATATAATTTAAATAAAAAATGCCCAGCAAAAATATAATTTAAACAAAATAACAACAAAGAAAACACATAAAAGACAAAAATCACTCTGCAAAACAGTCCCCAAATATCTCAAAGACACAAACAAACAAAAGCACCTTGCTGTATAGGGAGGGATACAAAGGGATGTATTTTTGCAAAGGAAGTGCATTTGTGTGTGTCTATTTATGCTGTCTGCGTAGTTCATAAAGTTGCCCTAGTCCATTTCCAATTTCACTGATTGCGCCGCTCCCGAGTTGTGAGCATGCGCACAACGGAGCTGACATGGTTTCCTTCACGCGCGCATGCGCGAGTCGGCCGGCCCTTCATTTGCATGGGGTCACGGCTCATTTCAATGTAACACGCCCACGTCCCACCCAATTTGTATTACTCCTCCTTACGCCTCAGGAAAAAACCTTACGCTTGCGCAATTTCTTGCGCAAAAGCTACGTGAATCCCGGGATTACGCGGCTAGATTGCGCACGTCTAACGTAATCGCGGTGCGCTACGCCGGATCGATAATGCGCCGATGTACGTGAATCTGCCCCTATGTCTTCAGTCTGCCTAAGAACTTCCTCTTCTCCAGAATGACATCCACCCATCAAGGCATTTTGATATTTGCATAAGTCTGAGAGAGAACACCTCATGAGAATCTTTTTTTTTTTTTCATTCTACTGTTATATTCTCTCTCGTGAACATTTTTATACTTATTTTTATATTTATTTTTTAGGAATATACCATCAATTCTGGCTGATTTTTCAATATCCCACGGCACTGTTTTTTCATGCCTTTGTGAACCTCCAGCATAATATAGAGTGGTTGTAATCTTGATCATGTAAGTGTACTTTGATGGTTCTGTACCCTTAAATGAGTGTATTTTGAATATATGAAATTTTGGATATACTGTTGTATTTTATATTTTTTGTTTTGTTTACTTACCTGTATATAAATCCTTCTGATATGTTATCAGTAGTGTTGCTCACGAATATTCGCATTGCGAATATTCGCTACGAATATTGCATATTCGAGTATTCGCGAATAACGCGAATATCGCGGCGAATATTCGCTATTTCGAATATTCGAATGTTTTAAATTTTTTTTTAGAACAGATCACATCCTAGAGATCCCCATCGACGTCTAAAAGCATTGCTGGTATGATTAGAGACCTTGGGCCGAGTAGCTGCAGCGCTCATTTTATATTGCCGAAAAATCGCAATGCGATTATTCGGCAATAGCGATATCGCGCGATTATTTTATATTGTAATATATCACGAATATTCTGAGCCAATCAGAGTGCTCCATTCCGCATTTCTCGAAATTTCGCAATTATTTTGCATTGTAATATATCACGAATATTCTGAGCCAATCAGAGTGCTCCATTCCGCATTTCTCGAATATTCGCAATTATTTTATATTGTAATATATCACGAATATTCTGAGCCAATCAGAGTGCTCCATTCCGCATTTCTCGAAATTTCGCAATTATTTTATATTGTAATATATCACGAATATTCTGAGCCAATCAGAGTGCTCCTTCCGCATTTGCCGAATATTCGCAATTTTTGTGTATTGTAATATATCACGAATATTCTGAGCCAATCAGAGTGCTCCTTCCGCATTTCTCGAATATTCGCAATTATTGTGTATTGTAATATATCACGAATATTCTGAGCTAATCAGAGTGCTCCTTCCGCATTTGCCGAATATTCGCAATTTTTGTGTATTGTAATATATCACGAATATTCTGAGCCAATCAGAGTGCTCCATTCCGCATTTCTCGAATATTCGCAATTATTTTGTATTGTAATATATCACGAATATTCTGAGCCAATCAGAGTGCTCCATTCCGCATTTCTCGAATATTCGCAATTATTTTATATTGTAATATATCACGAATATTCTGAGCCAATCAGAGTGCTCCATTCCGCATTTCTTGAATATTCGCATTCGCAATTCGCAATTCGCAATTCGCAATTCGCAAAAATTCGCGAAAATTCGCAATCATTTAATTTCCAAAAAATATCACGAATATTCGTATTTAGCGAATATATGTCGAATATTCGACTATATATTCGAGATATATCGCGAATTCGAATATGGCATATTCTGCTCAACACTAGTTATCAGCTACCATCCCCCCCGAGGAAGACTTAATTAGTCAAAACACATTGGGACTCTGGACCTATGCAACTTGGATCACCACATTGTATTCCATGGTTGTTTGTCTTCTGCGAATTCATGATTCTTATGCGATTTTTTTTAGACTTCTTGACATCTAGCATATTTTCTTTCCTCTAGATTTTTTGGGGTCATTTCAATGATATCCTAATAAAGAATAGATTTTATTCCTCTATACTTGTTTTATATTTTGTGGGTATCAAAAAGGCCCCAGTGTTCCCCTCTCCTCCCCCTAGTGTTTTTTTAAAGCAAGCCCACTGGGCTGCATCAGGACTGAGGTCTCCTGAAAGTGGGGTTTCAGAAGCTTGGTACACAACCGTCAGTATAAACAAAAAAGTCAGTGCTACTACCCAGTGAATAGTGTATAATAGCCTTCACGCTACTATAAGTGGATAAAGGATGCTCCAAAAAATATATATATAATGCAGCAAAATCTATGAGTGTTTACATTACACTCAGTGCTACTACCCATACATCACATGGAAAGCAAAGCTCCCGGTGATCGATCCACAGTTGCTTGCTAAGTACAGTAATGAGGAAAAAATGATCCGCACTCTGGTCGTTGCTCTTAAGAATATGTAGTATTTATTAACAAGCCACAGTGCACAAATGGTTGATGTGTTTCAGCATATAAGGCCTTAGTCATTAAAATAAGGCCTTATAGGCTGAAACGCGTCAACCATTTCTTTTTGCGTTTGTGTGCTGTGGTTTGTTAATAAATACTACAAATTTTTATTAGCAACGACCAAAGTGTGGATCATCTTTTCCTCAGAACCATCAGTGGGCTCTACCAGCAGTACCCTCTACTTCAGACTTCTCTGGACAGGATATTCTGGCAAGTGGGACATCAGGAGTCGGTACATATTTCATCGTATGACCCCTATCGGTGGATGGGTTATGTCCTTTGGAGGATACCTGATCGTAACATTGTGGAGGAGTAAGACACCCCGGAGAGTGGGACTTCAGGAGCAGGAGTATTTACTACATGCTTTTTACCCCTGCAGGGGAAAGGTTTTCTGGTGAGTGCACACACAAAAGGGAGCACGGAAAAGTCACTAATTTCCTTTTTTTGCACAAGAAGCCAAGATAGACTGTCACTATTTGGATTCAGCACAAGTCACTTTGTTGGGATTTGTTTGGAATTTGGACATCTACTATTAATAATAATAATTTTTAACTTTGGACTGTTGCATATTTTGTTATAAGATTTTTTACATAAGCTTTTTTCACAGTTTTCTACTTTTAGATTTTGTATGTCTGTTCTAGTCACATTTTATTAACCATCACTTTGTTTTTACATTACATTTTATTATACCACTTATTTATATAACTCCTGCACTTGCTATAGTCAGGTTTCTCTATAGAGCAGTGCCATTTCCCCTTTCTATTATATCTCTTCGTACAGAACCCTGTTGGCTTCTTCCACTAGCAAAGATGGTCCTGCATTGCATAGAAAAATACAGAGATCAGTGACATAAGACATAAGGGTTTTATTAAAAAAAAGTAATAAGTGTTGAATGGAAGAACCAGGGACAGCAACATATAAGCAGATGAAACGTCAGCTTTAAGTTTCACACAAAATGTGTATGTCATACCGAAAAGCATAATCATCATCAACAACAACAACAACAATTTGTTTGTTACAAAGGTATTAAAACACTGATTGATGACAAGCATGTATGAGCATGGATAGAAGGAAGAGAATCCAGATCATACTGCAATCCTCTAAAGAAGAATCTGATAATTATGGATCAGATTATGTAGCAGCTATGCCAGATTTAAAATCCTGTTCATTGCTGATACTGCGATGACTGGGGGCTCAATACCTGCTACACAGCTTGCCAAGAACACAGTGTAGAGCCGTTCTCCAGTGGCCAGACCTGGCAGGACATCTAGCTGACTTTGTGCTGCTTTATAAAATAAACCAAACTGCACAAAGCATTGAACTGTTGTTTGTTTGTTAATTTATTAAGGGTTTTCTTTTTTGCACAAGATCTTTCCATAAATGAGTAAGGGTTCTAATACCCCTAAATCACTGACATAGGAATAAGGGCCATTATTGGGTGCCCCTTTACTGTTAAGAGGTTGAGGGAGAGTGGCAGTCACCATCAAAAACATAGAGACATGTGCTTTGCCAGGGGGTCCCCTAAATTAAGGGTATGTGGTCTAATATCCCCTGCACATACCCCCCTTGCCCGGCCTGTTAAGCTGTATGCTTAGAAAAAGCACTGGTATGGATTTTTGGGGCAGACCTCATGCTTTTTTTTCATAATTTTTGCATGGGGTTCCCTCCTACATTTCATACCAGACCTGAAAGGGGTCTTTTTTGTGTGGGTTTCCATCATTAACACTGATATGTAGGATAAGGGTCTGGTATAGATGAATGGATCCCTGGCTGCTCTGTTTACAAACAGAAGTAAAGTGCATGGAAGTTGTCATTTTATCAGTATTTTAAAGGGGTTGTAAAGGGGTTGTAAATAGGTTCCTCTAAGCTAGTGCGTTATTGGATCACTTACCTTTTCCTTTGATTTCCCTTCTAAATGTTTTTTTCCTTTTTCTGAATTTCTCACTCCCTGTTTCTCCTCAGTAAACTTGCCACCATCATCCGAGCGGTGGTTAGTCAGCCAGAACAGCTTACAGAACAGCTTACTGAGGAGAAACAGGAAGTGAGAAATTCAGACAAAGAAAAAAAAAACATTTAGAAGGGAAATTGAAGGAAAAGGTAAGTGAACCAACAATGCACTAGCTTAAACCTATTTAGAAAATTACTAAAATTGCATCTCAATGCCAAACTGAATTTTTAAACTTTTTTTTTCTCGCTTTGGTGCACGTTTCCCATGGTAGTGCTCAACTCACCATGGCAACCCCTGGTTTAGTATCCTAAATAATATCCAATATTATTTTTTAACATTTGGCTTCCATTTTCAATGGGGTTTGGTTTCTGCACCATCACTATTCCACATCTTTGTTAATGCCACGCCCCAGCGACCCCCTCAAGTTCTCAAACTAACCTCATCTTATAACACAATGGATACACACGCATGCTCACTCTGAGTCCTGAGACCTAGTCCTTGTATTCTCCCACCTCTGCAATCGTTGCAACTTTTCTTCTCTCTGATCACAAAATGTCATGCTTACCTTGCCTTTATCCTTTCTAATTGCAAACAGTTATCTGTAAAAAACTTTGATACTTTAATCTGTCGTTCTCTAGTATTGTAATGCCAACCCCTATGTGAATATCTCACCCCTTTCCTGCCCTGACTTGGCCACTTCTGTCTACAACAGCTCACTTTTCTCCTCCCTGGACAAACTTAAGCAGCCCATAGATGATTCTTGTTTTATTTATTTTTTCAACCAGCAGATTGAATGAAGAAAATTGCTGGATTCCCCCATCCACACATTTGAGGTGGATGTGGTAATCCTTTCTGCTGTGTCATTGTATTATGTCAGCAGGCAGACTTTTCCCCCTTCAGAATACACTGATCAGCTCTACTGGCTATGGCCAGTGCTAATTAAGCAGCAAAAATCCGGCAGGGTGATTGTACAGAAGTTGTTCCATAGACAACAACCCTGCCCATACATGGATCAACATTTGGCTATTCTCTGCTCCATTTACTCACCTTACTATGCACAGAATGAGAACCCAACTACTACAATCCTTGTAAACAGATGACACCAGAATTCTCAAAAAACAACTCTTGCTCTATTCTATGTGTAGCGCCCTCCTGGATAGGTGCTAGGACTAGGCAGATAGATTTGATGCTGGCTCACTATGTTTTGTAAATTTAGCTTGTCACACTGTAGTTGGTGTGGCTGCAGTTGTGTTAGGTCAATTTAGTTGCTCACTCTATTCAGTGCAGCTGCCTTTGACTAGTTAGGTCTAATCAGTGTTCTCAGCTGTCTAGTCTGTTTACTCCCTCTGATGTCCAGAAAAGCTGTGATAACTTTATGGATCATAGGTGGGGAACTATGCAGATGGCAGCACGAATATTTATATAGCCCTGGCCAATCCTAGGTAGCTGGCCCTGGGGGCATAATAGAAATGAGTTCACGGTCCTCAACTTGTACATAGTTTCTCTTTATAGAGTATCCCACACAATACCCTCAACATTATATAATTTTCCAGAAATAAAAACAACAAAAACAATACCCCTAGACTGGTTCTTGAGATAATTGTAAAAAACAAAAGAAAACAAAGGAGTATCGGCCTAGTGTAATACCGTAACAAAATTGTAATAAAAATAGAAATGTATACAGGGCCTACTCACAAGTGTGATTGAAAAAATCGCAGTATAGCTTAGTCAACGTAAGCTGCAACAAGGTGACCCCGAACCACACTTTAATTGACCGTAGAGAAAGTGAAGGGAGGTACAGTTGTCTGACACGTTTCGAAGCTATACGCCTCTTCATCAGAGCCAAGCAGACTGTCTAAGATTGTGTGCCTGGCTGCGGGGTAATCCACTGGGGAAGAACATGGGCAAAATTCCAGTGACTCTTATGGGAGTGAGCACTACATATGCTCTCTTACATCTTCAATCTATCCCTTTCTACTGTCATCTTTCCCTTCTATCTAAAACATGCGCTATTCACATCCACACTTCAAGCTCTCACTGGACCCCTCTAGTCCAAGTCCACAACCATCTGAGCTGCTGCATCAATAATAACAACAGCTATCTCAGCTCCTTACAGTATGTCTTTCACCCACAATGCTCCACAGAAACTGCCTTCTAAAACTCACTGACAGCATTAACTTAAAACATATACTTAGGCCAGGCGGCATGGCTGCATGAAACAACGTACCTGTACATAGTTTTGTGCATGAGATACTGTGGGCACACGCACGCACTCTCTGCACACTGGGGGAGCGTGCACACGTGTACGGTGGTTTTAATGTCCGCCGGCAACCTGCAAACGCTCCACAGAGAGGTAGAACAGGGATCTGCCTATGTAAGCAAGGCGAAACCCCGTTCTGACAGGGGACAACACTGAGATCAGCTGTTTCTAGTGACCAAGAACAGCGATCTCTGTGTTATCCCAGTGAGCCCATCCCCCACACAGTTAGAACGCACACTGAGGCAACACAGTTAACCTTTTGATCACCCCTAATGTAAACCCCTTCCCTGCCAGTGTCATTTATACATTGATCAGTGCATTTTCTTTAGCACTGATCACTGTATTGGTGTCACTGGTCCCCAAAAAGTCACTTTGGATTGGTCCGCTGCAATGTAGCGGTCCCGCTAAAAATTGCAGATCGCTGCCATTACCAGTAAAAACAATAAAAAAAAGTCATTAAATCTATCCCCTATTTTGTAGACTTGTGTGCAAAACAATCAACATCTGCTTATTGGGATTTTTTTTTGTTTATAGTGCAAAAAATAAAAACCACAGAGGTGATCAAATATTGCCAAAAGAAAGCATTATTTGTGGGGAAAAAAAAGGGACATCAATTTTGTTTGGGTACAACGTCGCACAGCGACACAACTGTCAGTTAAAACGACGCAGTAACATATAGCAACAAATGGCCTCGCCATTAAGGGGGTAAATCCTGGGGGGGCTGAAGTGGTTAAGCTGGACATATATTTTTCCCCGCTGTCTTTCACTTTCCTCATTCCTTCTGCTATTTCCAAAGCAGCAGCATATATCTATTTACCTCCTTATCCTTCTTTCTGTTTAGGAATTGTTTTTTGCAAAAACACATTTTCGTAGTTCTTATACACTTGGGGCCAGATTCACGTACATTGGCGCATATATTGACCGGCGTAGCGCACCTCCTTTACGTTAGACGGGCGCAATGTAGAGGCGCAATCACCGTATCCTCGTAGTATTTGCGCAGAAATTTGCGCCGGTGCAGCGTAAATTCCGAGGCGTAAGGCGGAGTAATTCAAATTGGGAAGGACGTGGGCGTGTTTCATTGAAATGAGCCGTGACCCCATGCAAATGAAGGGCCGGCCGGATCGCGCATGCTCACATGAAGCAGACCATGGTCAGCACCTCTGTGCGCATGCTCACAACTCGGGAACGGCGCAATCAGTGAAATTGGAAGTGGACCCGGGAAACTTAGTGAGCTACGCAGAGTGCTTAAATAGACAGAGACAAATGCCCTTCCTTTGCAAAAGTACATCCCTTTGTATCCCTCCCTATACAGCAAGGTGCTTTTGTTCTGTTGTTTATTAGCATTTGTTTGTTTGTGACGTGTCTTTGAGATATTTGGTGACTGTTTTGCAGAGTGATTTTTGTCTTTTCTGTGTTTTCTTTGTTGTGTTTTTTTTTTTAATTATATTTTTGCTGGTCATTTTTAATTTTTTTTTGGTTCTGTTTGTGAATGATTTTGGAATGTGGGGGTGACATTCCTGCCGGAAAAAGGGGTGTCACCCTCATTTGTGGTGGAGAACTGATCCCCAGGTCCGTGTGAATGGTGTATGAATGTACAGTGACATAATTGGAGCCGTGGCATGGTGTTGCTGCTCACAAGTCCTGCATGGTGGGCTTGTGCCAATCCAATGTGATGAGGATGTGATGTGTCTGTGCTAGGGACCACAGTGGTGTGCATGCATGCATTCTCATTGTGCCATGATTAATGTGTGTGTTTAACGTGCAAAGTTGCCTAATGTGAGCTGGCTCCTGGCTGCTCTTCCCTCAGAAGATGGGGTAGCCTCAGTTAGGGGGGGATTGTCTGGTCGGGGGTCAGGTCATCACTTATGTCAATCTCCAGGCCCTTTCTCACTGCGAAGTTGTGCAGCATGCAACATGCACCGATGATCTGGCATACAAAGTTTGGGGAATATAACAGGGTACCATGGGGGGTTCCGGATAGGAGTCATGAGATGGGGTCCCAGTGCATATGCAGAGTCACCCTGAAGGGATAAGACAGGAGGATGTTAGTAGTGCATGTGCCCCTTGTGATTTCAGCATCATGGGGGGGACAGTCATGCCTGCCACCCATGTCACTCACCAACCAGCCAGCTGTCCCCAAACATGTTCTTTTCTAAATCTGTGGGGATGGGGCTAGGATTGTATATGTAGCTGTCATAGGTGTCATGGGTGGTGTCATGTGTTGGGCTGGATGGCATGAGGGGTGAATCTGAAGATGCGAGACACCTCAGAATCACTCATGCCAAAGATGTCTATGCGTGTGTGATATATCAAGTGAAGAGTGAGGGGCTTGTATCAGATTAGATTATTATATCCATCAAGGTTTTAAAGGGCTATTGAAAGATAGTGAGACCGTGTTTGTAATTTGTATGTATGTTATGTATTGATGTATATATGTATGTATCTTTTTTTTTAAATGTTTATAAAAGCAAATAAAACATTTTAGAAAAAAAAATCCTCTCCCGTGCCCTCCTCCGTGCCCTCCTCCGTGCCCTCCTCCTTCTTTGCTCATCTAAAGTCAGTAGTATAGCTATGAGCATGGATGCCCCTGGCATGTTGGCATACAGTTTGTTGGGCAGCAAGTGTGACTGCTCAGCTCCTCACTAACAGTGTTGCTTTAGCTGATATGTAGACGGATTGTCTAATTTTATTCCACCTTTTATATGGACTAATTTAAGACAGGACGTGCAGCTGTTGCGCACAGCGCGTAGCCTGCGCTGCACCAACTTACTTTTGTGGATCCCCGTAACTCCCTCATTTGCATATTTGAATAGCAAATCAATGGTGTGTCTAGCGCAGTTTTGCGCACGGATACGCCTTTCTATCGAAATTACGCCGGTTCAAAAAAAGTAGATTTAATGCGTATATCGTTTTAGGGATGCGGTGCATCGATACGCATGCGCAGATTTAGACTTACGCCGCGCATCTCCTAGAACGCCGGCATAATGGCTCTGTGAATCTGGCCTTTGGTCTCCTTGGTAGGACAAAGTACTAGACAAGTGCAGACTGGAATATTTTGTTTCGTTTTTTCGTTTTCGTCCAGAAAATACATGTATTTAGTTACTCCCGAAAACGTTTTGATTTATTTTGTTTTCGTCGGGAAAGTTTTAGTCCGAAAACGACGATTTTCGATGACTTTGTCGAATTAAACGACGGAAATTCGACAAAGCATCGAAAATCGTCGTTCTGAATACACCTATTCCCTGTATTCAGAACGACGATTTTCGATGACTTTGTGAAATTGAAAGACGGAAATACGACAAAGCATCGAAAATCGTCGTTCTGAATACAGTGAATATACCTATTCACTGTATTCAGAACGACGATTTTCGATGACTTTGTGAAATTGAACGACGGAAATTCGACAAAGCAACGAAAATCGTCGGATCTGAACAAAAACGAAAATAAAGCATTTTTTATGTCGGATCTTTCGGTTTTCGTTTCTTGCGCTTTCGCTTTCGTTCGTTAAAATGATAACGAAAATACCAGATTTTCGGACGAAAATGCATTCTAACGAAAACGAATGCACATGTCTACAAAGTACTGTTTTTGCTATGTGCATGTAACTATGTAGTACTTTTAATATGTTTAACCCACATTAGGATACATTTAAACTTAATTCTTTGTAACAGTCTGATCATTTTAAAATACATTGAAAAACTGATTTGCAATAGGCAAATACTCTGCTGTTAAGTTTAAACACAAATAAATGTGTCTATTATACTGATAGGCCCAATTCACACTTTGATCTCTCAAGGTGTGAGCATCACATTACTTACTTTCAGGAATATCGGTAGATGTTTTATTGCGCAAGCACGGTCTTTATTTTATTTTGATGTTGAGTATAGGCAGAAGACACACAGGAATCTCAAGGATACAGTTTGAGAGGCTCCAAAATATTGTGTCCGAGTAGAAAAGACTGTGATTTCAGTTATCTCCAGGTTTTGTAATCGAAGATCGAGGGCTGGAGCGTGAAAACCTTGATGAGATTTGAGTGGGAAAAATGTTGCCAATACTGTGTCCCGTTCTTACTGGAGACCTGCAGACTGTATGAGAATGTGAGTGTGCACGCTCCTTATCAGCGAACCGTGGGCATATCTCCGAGCTCCCGTCAGGTGATGCAGCCAGGATTCAGGCATATGGTCATTAGGAAAGGTGCTCTACTCAGGAGAGAGTACTCCATGTTTATAAGATTCCTTACCCACAGGGCTGGGAGAGTCGAAAAAGCTGAGTGGGCTTGGAGTACTGTGAGATCTGAGGCGACTAGGTGAGTCCAGGGGACTGAAAGTGTCTGTAAATCTTGAAGGATTGGGAAAGCCTGGGGTGCCAGAAGGTCCTCTATTGAGAGGCCAGGGAGTGGGCCTGGGCAACATGCTGCTGTAACTAAAGGCTAAACAAGCCAGGAGAGCCCAGAGAGCTGGGTCTGAGGGATCCCGACAATAACAGCATAGCTACTGAAGAAAGAGTCAGGTTGCTTGGCATGCTTTATTTTGCTGAGAAATCGCTGTGAAAATCAATCCCTAGCATTTATGGGTGTGGCAATCTTAAGTAAGGGCAGATCATTTATGTGGCATTTACTTCCTGGAATCCATTTGCCCTTAGCTCAGGCAGTCATGCAGAAGGGTGTGCTTAGCTAAGAAAATTTGCTTCCCCTTGAAGACTTATGGGATGTATGACATGATTTGCCTAGGCCTGGAAACTAGGAAGTAACTGAAAAAATGTAATAACAAGCTTTAAACAAGTAAATATATTATACCTTCCAATATAAATAGTCAATATTGATTGAGAGAGCGAGGTTCCACTTTAATGCCATCTTTGTATCATCCCCCTTTTCATGAGTTTATAGTCTAAACTACACCACAGGAGCAAGTACCCAGTTGACAAGACTTTGCTCGGCATGCTATCCCCCAGCCACCATAAATTTACACAGAAGCCCATCCTTGCTCTCCACCAGCAGGTGGCATGAGGCATCAGGAGGCAGAGGAGGAAAAAAAGTAGGAGAAGAGCTGAGGTTCTGGAAGGGAGGAGAAGAGATGGCCTTGAGGAGAAGGGGTAGGGTGCTTGATGTAAGGAGTAGGAATTGGGACAGATTTCAAGGGGGACATTTCAAACTCCAAGAATTGTAAGTGTGTCAGATGAGACTGGGGGCTGCCGCAGTCCCAGAGGGAACCCAAAATGTGGCACTTTAATGACTTGCTACCGATACCTCTTTCCTGCATTTACTAATGAAGGCAGGATCCCCTCTGATAACCAATGTGTGACTGATTCTCTAAACCCTGAATGAGGTTTTTAAACTACAGCGATTAGGTTGACTGCAGGCAACAATTCAGGGTAGCTTCTGAACCACGTAGTGCTGACCACATTAGAATACAAGAAGGAGGAGAAGGAGAGGAATGCTGGTGATCAGAAAGTGGAGGAGAAAAACGGGGCAGGCTTCATATAATAATTTTTTTATTTTGTTAAGCATCCAGGCACTAGAAGCAAAGCTGCAGGAAGAACATTTTCTACCATAAACTTCCTACCCTTCCACACTGCAGGCAGCAACAAATGTAATGCCTCGTACACAGGATCGGTTTTCCCGGCGGTCAAAAGCTGGGAAAAGCGAGGGGAAAACCGAGAACCTGCTCACTTGCTTTTCCCCGTGTACACACGGGCGGTTTTACGGACAGGAAAACTGCCATGACAGCTTTGGTCGGGAAAACCGGCCATGTGTATGCTTCACTGCAGTGTTTCCCATAAGAAAACTGCCGAGCAAAAAAACACAGAATCGTGGCGGGAAAAAAGAGAACAAGTTCTAATTTTTTGCTCGCGGTTTTCATGTCGGGAAAACTGCTATGGAGCACACACGCGGCCGGTTTTTCTGACCAAAAGCAAACATTTCCCGTCGGGAAAACTGATCATGTGTACGAGGCATCAGGATGAGAAATCCTAAAGCCAAGGGGAAGGGCAAGCAGTAGCAAAAATAAGGTGTTGAATCGTATGGCTTTACACTATCTGTTCTTCCTCAATTCATTTTTATATTTAATTATGTTTTGCAACTGTATTTTTTATTTTAGTTTGGGGCTGCAGCAGGAACTAGGGATGTGCCCATTGCCTAATGCCTTGTACACACGATAGGAATTTCTGATGGACTAAAATCTGATGGATTTTTTTTGTCAGAATTCCGATCAAGCTGTCTTTCATTAGTCTTGCATACACACTGTCAGACAAAATTCTGACCGTACAAAATGCGGTGACATAAAACATTAACCTGAGAAAAATGAAATTTGCTTCCGAGCATGCGTCGACTTGATTCTGAGCATGTGTAAGAATTTTCTCAGACGGAGTTCCACACAGACGATCGGAATTTCCCATAGGATTTATTATTAAACTTAAAACATGTTCTATTTTTTTACTCTGATTCCATCAGACTGTTTTCATCAGAAATTCCTATCATGTGTACAAGGCATAAGATGGAAAGGCACTTTCCTGCTTTTCCCTCCTACTCACTCCTCTCTTCTCCAAGATAACAGAGGACTTGGGACTGCACTGCCCACAGTTAACTCTTTTCTGCAAAGACCAGAAGTTATGGGAAGGAGGACCCAGTAGCACCAAAAGTTGTAGACTGTACTGAAAAAAAGCAGGGATTTTCTAATCGGTGCTGTAGATGTTCATATATGAATGAGAAAGAAAACGTTATTGGACCATAATGATACAAAAAATATAGAAAAACATTTTTATTAAGGTATAAACCACTTTAAAATACATCCACAAAAACTCTTTAGTGCATTGTAGACTGTAAGTTATCAACTGGGGTAATAATTTTGACAAATAATTACTGGGATTTTTTTTTTTGTGTGTAAAGTTACAAAACACTGAGGATTTAATACTACTTTAACCACTTCCATACCAGGCACTTACGCACCTTCCTGCCCAAGCCAATTTTCAGCTTTCAGCACTGTCGCACTTTGAATGACAATTGCGCGGTCATGCTACACTGTACCCAAACAAAATTGGCGTCCTTTTTTTCCCACAAATAGAGCTTTCTTTTAGTGGTATTTGATCACCTCTGCGGTTTTTATTTTTTGCGCAACAACTAATAAAAGACTGAAAATTTAAAAAAAGAATACATTTTTATTTTTTTCTGTTAACTTTTTTGTAAATAAGTACATTTCTCTTTCAATTATGGGCACTTATATGGTGGCACTAATGGGCACTGATGAGGTGGCACTGATGGACACCAATGAGGTAGTACTAGTGGGCACCGATGAGGTGGCCCTCATGGGCACTGATAGGCGGCACTGGTATGCGGCACTGATGGGCACTCATAGGTGGCACTGATGGGCACTCATAGGCGGCACTGATGGGCACTCATGGGCAGCACTGGGCACTCATTGGCGGCACAGAATGGCACTAATGGGTGGCACTTATGGGTGGCACTGATGGGTACTTATGGGTGGCACAGATGGGCACTGATAGGTGGGCACTGGGCATGGATTGGCACTGAGGGGTGGCACTAAAGGACACTGTGGGGTTGCACTGATGGACTTTGAGGGGTGCACTGATGTAGCTATGTTGCCAGTCATTGTCCATGTGTGGGCACTGCCTGGCATCTTTCTTTTTTTTTACTTGTATGTTTTTTTTTTTTTTTTAATCCAGATTATTTTTTTTTTACGATTTTTTTTTTTGCCCTGCCAGTGTGGGCATTCCCTGGTGGTCCAGTGTGGGCATCCGAGGGGGGGCTGCACTGATAAACCGATCGGCTCTCCTGTACTCGCATCTGTCAAACGCGAGTGAGGAAGAGCCATCTACGTCTCTTCCTGTTTACATCGTGATCAGCCGTGATTGGACATGGCTGATCACGTGGTAGCGAGCCTCTGCCGGAGACTCGTTACCGAGATCGAAGATGCAGGGTGTCACTGACACCCCACATTAGCGATCGCCACGCTGCTCGCCCCCACGGGCGCGCGCGGCGTAAAATCCTGCAGGACGTTTGTGAACGTCCAGTTAGGATTTCACAACCACTTCCCGGACGTCAATCTCCTATTGACTGGGCGGGAAGTGGTTAAAGGGGTTGTAAAGGTACAATTTTTTTTTCCTAAATAGCTTCCTTTACCTTAGTGCAGTCCTCCTTCACTTACCTCATCCTTTGATTTTTCTTTTAAATGTCCTTATTTCTTCTGAGAAATCCTCACTTCCTGTTCTTCTGTCTGTAACTCACCACAGTAATGCAAGGCTTTCTTCCTGGTGTGGAGTGTTGTGCTCGCCCCCTTCCTTGGACAACAGGAGAGTCAGGATGCTCTCTACGTTGCAGATAGAGAAATGAGCTGTGTGTTAGTGGGCGTCCTGACTCTCCTGTAGTCCAAGGGAGGGGGCGAACACCACACTCCACACCAGGGAGAAAGCCTTGCATTACTGTGTGGAGTTACAGACAGAGGAACATGAAGTGAGGATTTCTCAGAAGAAATAAGGACATTTAAAAGCAAAATCAAAGGATGAAGTAAGTGAAGGAGGACTGCTCTAAGGTAAGGAAGCCATTTAAGGAAAAAAAATTGTACCTTTACAACCCCTTTAAGGTTTATATTACTGGATTTTTATAAAATATATCATACCACATATTTTGGCTGGTAAAAACGAGTTCCTCAATATGCCACACCTATTCACTGATGAAAGAAAAAATCCTCCATAATAAAACAGCAAAGTGGATTTTGTCCTGGATGCTATCTTTTCATGACAGACAAGTAATATTAATACCTTTAAAGCCCCCAAGTTTATTAAGCATTATTAAATTATTAGAGATAGGAACAGCTCCAATTGCAGTAGCTACATATTAAAATGTCCTTGAAAAGGCATTTAATAACCTATAGGACCTAATCATGTCTCTTTATTAATGCAACTGATATATTGCGCTTGTAACATTGTTACCTAGCCTTTTAGTTTATGATGAGTTGTGCTGTAATACATTTTCTGTCTGTAAATGCAAATTTATTTTTATTGCCAGCTATTATGAACCAAACAGACTTTCCCTGAAGATACTAAACCATAATGTACTCCCAAAGCACATTTCAAGTGTATTAATTCACTATGGAAAAACTGATAAGAGTCTGTGTGCTCTTACACCACAGTAATGTACAAGTCTTGCTTCAGACAGCCATTGCCTTGCTGAGAATATTATGTGTTATGTGTACGGGGCATCAGAGAGGGTTACACAAAACTGATATTTTGTTTTTGGTAGATGCTGGGGAATTAAAGTGATTGTAAACAGTCACTTTGTAAAACAACCCATTCAGTTTAAAATTAAAATGAAAGTCAACACACAGATATACTTTTTTTTTATAAGTGATCACATTCCTTTTGTTCCCTCTGTTCTCAGCTGCATAAGAGCTGGGGGAGGAGAAGCAACAGCACACTGAGCTTTCCAGTGAGAGGATGTGCAGAGACAAGTGTCAGGACAAGTCTTATCATTGTGGGAGAGCAGGCTGAGTTCCCAGCACAGCTAGAGAATGTGCTCTCCTGCTTAGTGTGGTCAGTTTTTAATAGGAAAGCAGAGGGATTGTCAGGAACACCAGGGATTTCACATAGAGGAAGCAATACAAAGAGAACAGGATACTTTTTCATACAAGTACATGGTATAGCAGGCACATGTCGGGAATATGAAATGCTGGAGTTACGAACACTTTGAATCAGCTGACACTTTAACCACTTCCATACCAGGCACTTACGCCCCTTCCTGCCCAAGCCAATTTTCAGCTTTCTGCGCTGTCGCTGTTTAAATGACAATTTGAGCAGTCATGCTACACTGTACCGAAACAGCATTTTTATAATTTTGTTCCCACAAATAGAGCTTTCTTTTGGTGATATTTGATTGCCTCTGGGGTTTTATTTTTTTGCTATACAAATAAAAAAAGACCAAACATTTTGAAAAAAATGTAAGTTTTTCTTTTTTTTTCTGTTATAAAATGTTTTAATAAATAAGTAAATTTGTCCTTAACTGATGGGCACTGATAAGGCAGCACCAATGAGGTAGTGCCAATGAGGTGACACTGACGATGGGCACAGATAGGCGGCATTGATGGGCACTGGTAGGCAGCACTGTTGGATGGCACTGATATGCAGCACTGATGGGCATTGATAGGCGGCACTGAAGAGGCCAGGACTGTCATGTTCTTGTCGCACAGGTAATACTTTTTTAATTGCTACAGCCTGCAGATCACGGCGCCCAGTCTTCTATCTGCCTCCCTGCCTCCGCCCACCCCCTTCCTTCTGGGGAATTTTCTGACTGGGATGGCTCACTGGCCCCAGCAGCCAGACCCCAGACTGACACACCACATCACCGATCGCCGCAATACACGTCCCCCCGGCACGTTACGGCTGTTATCCTGCAGGACGTCAATAGACGTCCAGTCAGGATAACTAAACCACTTCCCGGACGTCAATTCACTACTGACCAGGCGGGAAGTTGTTAAATACTAAATATCTCTTGGGGCTGCCTTGGTGAGTAGTGTTGAGCGGAATACGCCATATTCGATTTCGCGATATTGCGCGAATATATAGAAGAATATTTGCGAATATTCGCTAATATCGAATATTCGTAATATTTTATCCAATATTCGCTAATGCGAAAATGATTGCGAAATTCTCATAAACAGAGATCATTTCCTGTATTACTAAACTAATATGCACTAAACACTAACTCTACACTAACTCTACTTAAAAGAAAGGAGAATAAGGGGGCAAAAGAAGGGAGGAGAAGATAATCACGCAATATTCCTATTGCGCGATTATCTTCTCCGCCCTTCTTTTGCATCAGAGCCAATCAGAATAACTCGAATATTCGGCAAAAGTAATATCGCGCAATATTCCTTTTGCCGAATATTCGAGTTATTCTGATTGGCTCTGATGCAAAAGAAGGGCGGAGAAGATAATCGCGCAATATTCCGTTTGTCGAATATTCGAGTTATTCTGATTGGCTCTGATGCAAAAGAAGGGCCGAGTAGCTGATGCGATTCTTTTATGTTGCCGAAAATTCGCAATGCGAATTTTCGGCAACATAAAAGAATCGCATCAGCTACTCGGCCCAGGGTCTCTCTCTAATCATACCAGCAATGCTTTTAGACGTCGATGGAGATCACTAGGATGTGATCTGTTTTAAAAATAAATTTGAAAAAATACGAATATTCGCCATAGCGAATATTCGCCGCAATATTCGAGTTATTCGCGAATACTCGAATATGCAATATTCGTAGCGAATATTCGCAATGCGAATATTCGTGAGCAACACTATTGGTGAGATCTGCTTGTGTTCCTCTGTCTACACACCTGCTGTGGCCATTGTGAGAGGTGTCACTTTCTCTGCTAGGGGCCAGATTCACGTATTCCAGAGCATCTTTGCTCTGGAGTAACGCTTCTGATTTGCGTTGCGCTGCCGAAATTTTAGGAGCAAGTGCTGTCATTCACGAAGCACTTGCTCCTAAAGTTGCGGCAGCGCATCACAAATGAGCCGGCGGAATTCAAATGTCGCGGGTACGGGGCGTGTAGTATGCTAACTACGCGCGATCCCGCCGCCAACGTACTGCGCATGCGTCGAGTGTCAAAACATCCCCGTGCGCATGCTCCAAAATCTGTGAATGAACGTCAATGACGTCACATTCCCATTCATGACCGTTTTACGCAAGCGACGTTTTTTTTTTTTTTTCGACGCGATGACGACGCCTATACCTAACATAGGATACTCCAACCCCATGTAGGTATATCTATGCGCCGCGTATCCCGTCCGGAAACGTCGTATCGTCATTGCGTCGCGCCGGATTTCGATCGTGAATTGCCGATTTCCGCTCATTAACATATTTTTTTGAGCGGAAATCGGCGGGAACGCCCCCGGCGCCATTTTTAAGTTGAAGTAACGATGCGATGGCGAAACTCAGTTACGCTGCTCGCATCGGAACTTCAACCCGGCGTTTCTTGTTTTCTGGTTACAGAAAACAGAAACGCCGGCTCAAAGCCACAGTTAGGCTGGCAGATCACTCGATCCGCCAGCGTAACCTTTCCTGAATCTGGCCCTAGGTGTTTTGTATCTTAAAGCAGAGATCAATCCAAAAGTGGAACTTCTGATTATTTGCTTCTGAAAAGCAAAAGGCTTCACTTAGTGGAGATGGCTGCCGCAGCACCGGACAGCCGACGCGAAAAATCGGCTGGGGTGCCGACATCGAGGGCTCCCTGGACAGGTAAGTGTCCATATATTAAAAGTAAGCAGCTACAGTATTTGTAACTGCTAACTTTTTTTTTTTTTTTCCCCAGGCAGAACTTTAAGTTATAAAGAATGCAAGAGGAAGAGCTGGAATATGTCAAGGTAAACCCCCTTAATATAGTGTACCTTTCTCTTTTATCAGGTTTATATAGAAAACGCAAAGTTCACAGGAGTCATGTTCATCCCTCCTCCTCTAAATGGGTATGTTTAACGGGCCTATATTTTTATTATTATTATTGCTATTACTATTTCATCTGTTACCCTTCAGCTTCCCTGGCCATGTGATCATAGTGAACCATTCCTCTTGGTCTGCCAAACAAATCACCTAATGTGACCAGCAGGGAACAGATTGTGGCACTGTAGTTTCATACCAGCTGCATCTGCTTCTTATTAATTATGCAGCTAGAAAAGACAGCAAACAACGTTTTATCTCTTCAAACGTTGGTTCTCCTCATCCAAAACTCTGCTTATATATACAATATAAATGTTAATTTTAAGCACTAATATTTATATGGCATACAAGCTCTTTTAAGTAAGGGATAGAAGCAAAACTTCAGGTGATAAAATCTTCGGGGTTGCTGCTACTTTTTCTGTTCTGGCTGTATAATTAAGAAGAAGCAGATGTAGTTGACAACAGAACTACAGAGCCTTGAGCTTTAGCCTATTTGTCTTATTAGGTGATTTATGGTAGACCATGAAGAGTAGCTAGCTACCTATAATCACATGATCAAGGAAGGATAGCTGATGAAACTGGCCAAAAGGAAGATGTCTGGTCAAACATATCGGAAGGGAGAATGGAAATAGCAATAAGCCCTGTGAACATAGCGAACATAGAGATACTGCATGAAAAAGTGTATATCAAGAAAAATATTCTTATACAAAAAATATTTTACATTTTAAGAGGAACTCCTGTCCTTCCCTTTTTCCCATTTTATTGTTGTCTGTGTCCACTTTCTGTAGATTCATTCTCACTTTCTGTCTAGGTGACCACAGTGAAAGTAAACATAACATTTTATAGCTGACCTCTAGATATAAAAGAAACAAATTAATACAGTTTGACTTGACATTGGTTTCTTGCAATCTATATAGCAGGGCTGGAGTGTAAGGCCGCGTACACGCGATCGGTTCAAACCGATTAAAATTGGACCGATGGACGGCTAACCGATAGGTCAAAACCGATCGTTAGTACGCACGCCCACCGGTTTGAAACCTGCGCATGCTCAGAATCAACTCGACGCATGTTTGGAAGCATTGAACTTCATCGAACTTCATTTTTCTCAGCACGTCATTGTGTTTTACATCACCGCGTTCTAACACGATCGTTTTTTTAACCGATGGTGTGTAGGCACATCAGTCCATCAGTCAGCTTCATCGGTGAACCGATGAAAACGGTCCGTCGGACCGTTCTCATTGGATAGACCGATCGTGTGTACAGGGCTTAAGAAGAAGCACTCCAAGGAACACATGAGTTAACATGCTGAAAAGACGCATACTGATAGAAGAGAACACAGATTGAAAAAAATCACAGTGGTTCTTTCCCTTTTACTGTCCACTTGGGTGATTGGAGAGGAGCGCCCAATGTGTAAAAAATGTCTCACTTGTTGATATTTATAGTTTATTGAAGATAAAAGTAGAGCCAACACTTTTTTCGTGAAATTACTCCCCCTTTTCCAGGGCTAGCATATAGAACGAAAAATACACGGTAAAAAATGCATAGCTAGTAGATAGGATTTGTACAAGGTGCAAAAAAAAAAAAATCTGTGTTGTTATATAAAATTTCAAGATATAATGGAAAGCTCATTTGGTATCTGAATCGTGTATATAAAATAAAACATGGCACATAAAACACATTGCACTTTAAATAATACAAGACGGAAAAAAACTAAAAAAGATATCTTCATGTAAAAGGTAAATAATAAGTCATCAGTAATAAATAATAAAAGCCATCTACAGTATGCGTAATAAATACCCTGTTTTTTTTTCCAATGTCTGTGACCTTCCACCCTTTCACTTTCAGGAAGGATATACTTAATCTGTTCACTTCCCTTACTGAGCATACTTTCCCACATCAAACTTTGTTGAAGAGCCAGTATACCAATATCTACAGGAGTAGTGCCAAAGTTCAATTCAACTGCCAATTGGCTAGTGGCATTCTGCAATTGCTAGAAGATGCAGTTTATACAGCAGAGATCCCAAATTTGCCACGCTGGGCGGATTAATATAGAAGAGGCCAGGACTGTCATGTACTTGTCGCACAGATATTACTTTTTTAATTGCTACAGCCTGCAGATCACGGAGCCCAGTCTTCTATCTGCCTCCACCCACCCCCTTCCTTCTGGGGAATTCTCTGACTGGGATGGCTCACTGGCCCCAGCAGCCAGACCCCAGACCCCTGCAGCCAGAATTCAGCAGCCAGGACCAGCAGCCAGACCCCAGCACCCAGACCCTTGGCCCCAGCAACCAGGTCCCAGAAGCCAGACACCAGCAGCCCAAACCCAGCCCCAGCAGCCAGACCCTTGGCCCCAGCAGCTGGTCCCAAGGACCAGCAGCCCAGCTCCAGCAGCCAGACCCTTGGCTCCAGCAGCCAGGCCCTTGAACCCAGCAACCAGACCCTAGGCCCCAGCAGCCAGGCCCCAGGACCAGCAGTCAGACCCTTGGCCCCATCAGCCAGACCCCAGGCCCTAGCAGCCAGGCTCCAGCAGCCAGGCACCAGCAGCTCAGCCCCAGCAGCCAGACCCCAGCAGCGAGACCCTTGGCCCCAGCAGCCAGACCCCAGGCCCCAGCAGCCGGACCCCAGGCCCCAGCGGCCAGACCCTTGACTCCAGAAGCCAGGCCCCAGCAGCCAGACCCCAGGCCCCAGCAGCCAGACCCATGGCCCCAGCAGCCAAGCCCCAGGCCCTAGCAGCCAAACCCCAGGGCCCAGCAGCCAGATCCCAGGACCAGCAGCCTAGCCCCAGCAGCCAGACCACAGGGCCCAGCAGCCAGGACCCAGCCCCAAAAGCCAGGCCCCAGGACCAGCAGCCATGAATCAGGACCAGCAGCCAGCCCCAGTACCCAATTTTAAAGGAGTTGTAAAGGTTAATTTTTTATTTTCTAAATAGGTTACTTTAAGCTAGTGCATTGTTGGTTCACTTACCTTTTCCTTTCATTTCCCTTCTAAATGTTTTTTTCTGTGTTTTCTTTGTCTGAATTTCTCACTTCCTGTTCCTCCTTAGTAAGGTGTTCAGTAAGCTGTTCTAAATGACTTTCCACCGCTCGGATGATGGTGGAAAGCTTACTGAGGAGAAACAGGAAGTGAGAAATTCAAACAAAGAAAAAAAAAAACATTTAGAAGGGAAATCGAAGGAAAAGGTAAGTGAACCAACAATGCACTAGCTTAAAATAACCTATTTAGTAAATAAAAGAAAAACCTTTACAACCCCTTTAAGGTAAGTAAAGCATTCTAGGGCTCAGCCTAGGCATCAAAGAGCTATTAATATAATATTTTGTATTTTTACTGTTGTTCAGTGACACTCTAATGTTGTCTCTCAAGGGGCCTGGAGGGCGGAATTTAATTGGCACTGCTATAGCTGCATTTAATTGGCACTGATCAGGCTGCATTTTATTGGCACTGATCAGGCTGCATTTTATTGGCACTGGTAAGGCTGCATTTTTTTGGCACTGGTAAGTCTGCATTTCATTGGCACTGGTAAGGCTGAATTTAACTTCACTGAAATTAGTTTTTGCGGGTTGGGATGTCTGTATACAAAAGTGAGTACACCTGTCCAGTGTTTGTAAATATTTTATTATACCTTTTCATGTGACAACACTAAATTAATTACACTTTGCTACAATGTAATGTAGTGAGTGTACAGCTTCTATAATAGTGTAAATTTGCTGTCCCCTTAAAATAACGCAGCACACAGCCATTAATGTCTAAACCGCTGCAAACAAAAGTGAGTACACCCCTAAGTGAAAATGTCCAAATTAGCAAAGTGTCATTTTTCAGTGTTGTTACATGAAAATAATAAAATATTTACAAACATGTGAGAGGGTGTATATTTATTATATTTTTTGTAAGTGTAAAAGTGAGTGGTAAATTAAGGGTTAATTGCCACATTTTAGTAAGAGCCAAATGTCTGACTTCTGTCAGACAGACTGACATACACAAAGAGCGAATGTCAGCCGTTTTTTTTTCTTTTTTTTTTTCTTAACCGGCCGCTGTCTCCCGACATTTGATGCATGTGTACGAGGCTTAAGCTGTAACCTTATCTCTGAGATCATAGGTTTGAATGATACAAAGTGAATCTGGCACTTGTGGTATTAATTGGGATTGAGAAGCAAGTTATCTGTGGAAAACTCTTGATGGCACTCAAGGCCAAACGTTAATCTAGACAAAACAAAGTACGATTGGGGAGGGAAGTTCCTTGCCTTGCACAAATTGAAATATGCAGCACCTTTGATTTTTAGCTTTCAAGAGTTTCAAGAGTGTAGGGAAACCCAAATTGCATTTCTATGTCCATCAGGATTTGGGTTTCAACATCCATACTGTTTAAAGCCAGAAAATGAGAATCCGGGTAGCAAACCTGTGCCTGGGAAGATCCAGACAATCTGGAAAAACCCACATAGTCTGCCATGAATCTGATGAGGTCTGTGTACCATGTCCTTCTGGGCAGTCCAGTATATTGAAAATCACCAAAATGCCCTCAATCTTAAATCTGTACAGAAAATGAAGAAGGGGATTTATAGAAGAAAAGGCATAGATTAGGGTGAACTGATTCTATGGAGTCAGGAACAAGATTTCTCTTAATGGCTAGAGGATCCTTGAACCTGGAGACAAACTTGGCCTCTTTCCTGTTGAACCTGGTAGTCAGGAGATCCACATTTGGCATCCCCACCTGTGAAATACCTTCATTGATGACTAATGTAGCTCACCTTCCAATTGTCCATACCTGGAATGTGTATGGAAGAGGAGGCTGAAACACAAAGCTCCACCCAATCCAGAATTTGGTTGGCTTCTCTTTGAGCTACAAGACTATTCTCCCTTAATGGTTAATGTGTGCCACTACTGTGGCATTGTTCAACATATTTCCAGTCCAATGACCTTCCTTTCAAAAGGGCCAGCGTTAAAGGGACAACCAAATTTCTCTGAGCTCCAGATTATTAATTGGGAGATGAACTTTCTTTGGCGATCAAGGTCCCTATACTGAGAGGGTATCCAAGACTCCTTCCCAGTCCAACAGGTTGGTATCCATCATGAAAACCTTGTAGACAAATGAAAGAAATTATTTTCCCAGACTCCATAGTGACCCACCATGGCAGGGCAAGCCTAGTTTTGCTGGTCAGGTGTTATTGATGGTCCAAAAACTTAGCCCTCCTGTCCAACACAGCCAGATTGTTAATCTGAAATGCAATGGTCTAGGGTGCAATTACGAAAAACTACTTTAAAGGAGGACACCATTAAGCTCAGAATCCAAGTGCAAAAGCAGAGGGATTCCAGAGTCAGAATATAGTTAGTGAAGTGTCTGGAGTTTATTTCTGAGGGAGGAAAACCTTGGAAAAGGCTATATCATGGATTAGGACCCGACAATCCAAGCATTGAGTGAATTCCAGCACAACCCTCTGGATATGTAGGAACCATCTGACTCTCTGCATCGTCTGGACAGTCCACTCTACATTTTCAGACATTTTTGCCATTCTCTCACCAGGAGATCATTCAGATATCCCACTACAGGCATGCCTGGAGAGTAAAGGCAAGGCAAGAACAGGGGCTAGCACTTGGTGAGGTCATAAGGTGCAGTAAATATACCATATTGAGGGGTGACAAATTGGTAATGGGATGAACCCAAAGCAGTAGAGCTGATGCCCTTGGAAAATGGGGGCATGTAAGTAGACATCCTTGATGCCCACAGAGGTCAAAAGATCCCCAAATAGAGTGAAGCTTTTACTGGCCTGGGGGATTCCTTGCAGAACTTTTATACCTAGAGGAAGGTGTTGAGAACCTACGGATCCAAAAAAATGCTTGCCTTTGGGTTTAAATAGAAACCCTGAAACCCCTCTCTCAGGGATAAAGATCAGGACCTTGGGGGCCAAGGACTTACTGGATTTGCATTGGAGACCTGGGAGAAACAAAACAAATTATTTTTAGATTAAGAAGTAGAGCTTTTCACAGAAGATTAAATACTTTTCTAGGGCAAACAAGGTTCATCAGTAAAGAACCAGGATCCCAAGGCAAGTCCTTGGACCAGACAGTGAAAGTCTGGCAGACAGGCATTCCCAAATTAAAACGTTGCATGATAGGGCCTGTAAGTGTTCTCCACAGGGACAGTTAAAGTCTTGTTAAAGTGGTTGTATAGTCTCTTTTTTGACTTTTTACATACAGGTAAGCCTATAATAAGGCTTACCTGTATGTAAAAAAAATCTTCTAAACCTTTACAGTTTAGGAGATATTCCCCTTGCAATGAGCCGCTGAATGCAGCGGCGCATGCGCACAGGGGATTCTCGGCTTAAGGCCTGGCAGACACCGGACCTTGCTGGAAAGAAGTCTCCCACGGTGCATGCTCACAGCACTGGAGCCGCGATACCTGGAAGACACACCGAGGGGAAATGTCATCTCCCTTGGCATGGACCGGCAGAGGTACCGACGCCTTGTTCTAAGGTAAGTATTTCATAGTGAGCTAGAATGCGGTGCATATTAGCTCATTATACTTTTTCCTTTACAGATGACAACATTTTAATTTTTTTAACTATACAACCGCTTTAAGACAGTAGGAACGATCCATTTTTGAAGAACTTCTCCAAAGGATTTTGTTGGACAAAGCATTTGGATAAAAGGAAGGTGAAGACTTTTTCAGGCAGTCAATCTTCAAAACAGACTGCAAAAGTGTACAGTAATGGTTTTGGCAGGCAGGGGACTCCTAAAATGACACTAGCTTGTGACCTTTGGAATGGCTGACACAAGTTGCTCTAGGTTAGGGTGACCAGACATCCCTGGTTTCAGGGGACAGTCCCCAGATTGAGGACACTGTCCCCAAACCAAGTTTGTCCCCAGTTTTGTCCCTGGATTGGATTTGAACAGGGGCTGTGCAGAATAGAAAATTAAAAAATCTGAATTACACCCCCCCCCTCCGCCGCTCCTATTAGCTTAAGGGGGGGTATTTTTTTCCCATTTTTCTGTGCCCCTTTCTGATAATTATGTGCTGGTCGGAGCGGAGGTAATATTTTTTCAGTTTCGGGTGCATGCCCATTCAGCTCCGCTCACTGTTTTTCTGCCTTGGCTCAAGTCCCGGCCAGCCGCCTGCCTGCTTATCTCCTTGCCTTCCCTGGCGGAGTTATCTTCCTCCGTTCCCCACCCAGTAGTAGCCGGGGCATGGAGAGTAATGCCGGCCTTACACAGTTCGAATTCCGAAAGAATTTTCGTTGCTATTTCGCACCATTAGTGGGCTGCAGCAACAGCCGATTTTTGTGCGGCAATCAAATTTGAGAAATTCGGACATCTAATCAGTGATTGGAGAATCGTGTGAAAAATGTGATAGAAAAAAATGCCCATGTGCAAGAAAAGAAAATTCCTGGAGAGAAAAGAAGATTCCCACCCACGAAAATTATTTTCTGTAGCAACATGAAGGCTTTGGTTGGCCAAATTTTTTAAATCAATGGTGGCATCATCGGATCACGAAAAAAAAAACGTTCTGATTTTGAAAAGAAAAATTATTTGAAATTTGATCGTGTATGGCCTGTTTTAGACTTGACAGGCTGTTAGGGGGGGGGGGGGGCGGCGATGGGCAGAGTCGCTGATTGCGTCATTACTTGTAAAAAAAACTTGTCCCCGGATTTCATTTTAAAAATCTGGTCACTTTACTCTAGGTCGACGCAAGCCTGGACTGCATCAATAAGGACCAAAATGTAATTCTTAAGTTTTCAAGCAATGTAAGTAGACTTTTCCGAGACTGTAGCCAGTCTTCAAAAATAGACAACACACAGTCCTAATTCTCCCTAGTTAAATGTGCAGAAGCAACTGCAGCTTGAGGAAAATCTGAAATAGATTCTGGAGAAGAGGGTGTGGATGCCCATTTGTGGCAATGTGTTTTGACTCAGCCAACATGTTTGAAATTTTCTCCATAATCTCATACATAATAGTATAAAACTCCTTTCTGCACAGACAGGTGAAGGGAGCCACTCTTGAAGGAGTTAAAGAGTCTGCTGAATAGGGTAGTGACACGGCACTGTGGTCCAGGCCCAAGACTAGGGGGTGCTCTGCAAACCTTCCTGGAACTGTTAGCTGAACATAAGCTGGCTAGACTCAGAGCTTCACCACCTTATGCTTGTGATCCACTATAGGGCCAGATTCAGGTAGATGGGCGAATCTTTAAGTTGGAGTAACGTTTCTCATTTACGTTACTCCAAGGAAATTTTAGGAGCAAGTACTGTTATTCACATAGCACTTGCTCCTAAAGTTGCGGCGGCGTATCGAAAATGAGACGGCGGAATTCAAATTGGGCGGGTGGGGGCGTGTATTATTATAACTAGGCGCGATCCCGCGGCGAACGTACTGCGCATGCGTCGACTGTCAGTGCGCATGGTCCAAATTCTGTCAGTGAACGTCAATGACGTCAATCCCCATTTACGGACGTTTTACGCAAACGACTCAATTTTTTTTTTTTCGACGCGATGACGACGGCCATACTTAACATAGGATACTCCACCTAGGGGGCATGTATTTCTTTACGCCGCGTATCTCTTACCGAAACGTCGGAAAGTCACTGCGTCGAGCCCGAATACGATCGTGAATTTCCGATTCCCGCTGATTAACATATTCTTGGCGTTAATCAGCGGGAACGCCCCGCGCGCCATTTTTAAAATTGAAGTTACGATACGACGGCGAAATACAATTACGCCGCTCGTATAGTAACTCCAACCCGGCGTTTCTTGTTTTCTGACTAAAGAAAACAGAAACGCCGGCTCAAAGTGAAAGTTAGGCTGGAGTATCACTGATACTCCAGCCTAACTCTACCTGAATCTGGCCCTATGTGTCACTGCGAGTAAGGAAATCCAAAGTGTAATTATGATACACTGTCAGTGCAGGAAAGGTTAATGCCATTTGTGACATGTCACTGAAATCAGCCGTGAGCCTAATCATTCCACAGAAAATCAGCATGCTGGAGCAGCTGAGCAGATGACAGGAGAGTTAGCTGGTCTGTGTGTGTAGTCCAAAAATATCTGTACCTGAGCAGTAGGAATGACCTGATTGAGGCAGTACTGGCTAAGTAGGGAAGCACAAGCAGTGAATCTCTACAATGGTGCCATAATAAAAAATTATGAAGCAAATGTCCCCTTCTGCTGCTGGACTGTAAAGTGCTTCAGCTTCTGGAAATTAATCCCTCAGGACATCCAAGCTGCCTAAAGTGCAGAAGCCCCGACTTACCGCAGAGTTGGTTCTCATGCAGTGGTCTACTCCCCCCCCCCCATCCTCCAGTGGGCATACTCCAAAAGGAATCTTGAGAGACAAGGTTCCCTGAGACCCCCCCAGATGGGTTGACCACTGCCCTAGACCTTTAAAACACTCTGCAGCTAACTCAGCACATTGTATACCATGTTCTTCCCAGTGAGGCCTAGGCTTCTAGGGCAAAGCCAAGGGTAGTAAATATGGAAGCGGCAACAATGAAAAATGCTAAAAGAAAAAAGCATCTTGATAAAAGTAAAACGGGGTTGTCTCTCTAAAAACAATGTGAAAACATTTGTTCTTCTAAGATACTGGAAAAAACTGAGGCCGGCTGGGTTTGAACTGGGCTATCCATATAAATCGTCACTGCCAGGTATCCATCTCTTAAAGGTAGCACCAAAAATCCTAGTACAGTATATACCAGTAAAGTATACACTCATCTTATGTTCCTTATTTAGGAATTATGAAAAATCATTTTACTCTATAAGAATGCAATTAATGCCATGGCAATAACGTCATTCAGATTTGTACTTGTGTGTACAGCTGTACTAGGGGATCTTTAGTTAAATGTATTTAAATATGAGCAATAAAAGCAAATAAAGAGATTACATAAAACATTTAGATAAAATAGAAATGTCTTATTCTGCATAGAATTGGTTGGCATTAGCTTATCCAGCAAACAAAGGATTTATGTCACATTTAATATCAGCTTGCTTTGGAAGAGTAGATTTTTTTTTAAAGTGATCTGTTTTGGGTCAAAAGTTTGGCAGAAACTACTTTCCATAGCCATGAGTATTGTATGCTCTGCTACTAGGAAACTTTAACAAAGCTTAAGGAATTGCTACATGGTTTAGTAGGAAAACAAAGCATAAAATGTGTGTTAAGGTTTAACATGAACATCATATTATGGCCTAAATGGAATAACATTGCCAGAACAGTGGGAACATTTGCTCAGGGGTCTGGTTGGCATGGAGATCAGAACAATATTGCTGCAGTTCAGAATGGCCTGACACTCGATTTCCATGTGTGAATCTATGGGTTCTATGATCTACTCTTATCAGAGGCAGCACCAGACACTAATAACCAACTAACCAAAAACAAAAAGCAGTATCAAACCCATGACCAAAAATGTTGCAGCTTACCAATCATTAGATGTCCATTCAGTTTCTCTTTTAGGCACTTTTTACTTTTTTTTACCAGGTGATCTGGCCAGTGAAAAGCTTTCTGTATTATGCCACGTACACACAATCGGAATTTCCGATGGAAAAAGTATGATTTTTTCATCCGAAATTCCGATAGTGTGTGGGCCCCCTCAGACTTTTTTCCAACGGTTCTTAGAAATAGAGGCCCAGATTCACAAAGCAATTACGCCTGTCTAACTGGTGTTAGACAGGAGTAATTTCAAATTTCGCGCGCCGTATCACTAGTTTGAATCCTCAAACCATGATACAGCGGCTTCGGGCTTCGATCCGAGAGGCTTACGTCCTCGTAAGCCTTCGGATCTACGCTGCGATATTTTTGCGGCCGCTGGGAGGAGTTTGCGTCGTTTTCATGCGTCGGGATATGCAAATGTGTTTTTACGGCGATCCACGAAGATACGAGCGGTCTTCGCAATCGCTTACGTCTGTTTTTTTTTACGTACTGTTAGACCAGCTTTTTGCTGGTCTAACGGTGCGTAGCCCATGTTAAGTATGGCCGTCGTTCCCGCGTTGAATTTAATTTTTTTTTTATTTTTTTTGCGTAACTCGTTCGGGAATAGAAATGTCCGTAAACGACGCTATTCAAACAACGAATGATGTAACGACGTGATTTCGCGCAATGCACGGCGGGAAATTTGCGAACGGAGCATGCGCAGTTCGATCGCCGCGGGAACGCGCCTATTTTAAATCCTTCACGCCCCCTACTCGCGTAGATGGATTGCGACGGGAGAAATACACTACGCTGCCGTCGTTTACTGGACAAAATCTACCTGGATTCCACGTAGAGCCAGGTAAAAAACGTTGGCGTAGTGTATTTCTGATACTCTACGATAGTCTAATTGTATGTAAATCTGGGCCAGAATGTTTTATTTTTTCCGATGGAAAAAAAACGATAGGAAATTCCAATCGTCTGTGTGCAACTCCAACGGAGAAAAAACCCATGCATGCTCACAATCAAGTCGACGAATGCTCGGAAGCATTGAAATAAATTTTTTGCGGCTCGTCGTAGTGTTCTACGTCACACGTTTTGGACGGTCGGAATTTAGTCTGACAGTGTGTATGCAAGACTGATAATGAATATCAGATTTAATTCCATCGGACATTCCGATCGTGTGTACACGGCTTTAGAGTGCCCCCACTCTGGGCGAATGAGAAAAGGGGCACAACAGACAGCAGCATTTTTTAATCTGGGGGTGTTAGATGTAATAGCAGATTTAGCTATCCTAACAAACTAAAGATAAACTTTCCTTTTAGTATAAAGGTTTTACATGAAAAAAAAAAAATGTTCATCACTGTAAGCACTAGTGTTGCTCACGAATATTCGCATTGCGAATATTCGTTACAAATATTGCATATTCGAGTATTCGCGAATAAATCGAATATCGCGGTGAATATTCGCTATTGCGAATATTCGTATTTTTTCAAATTTATTTTTAAAACAGATCACATCCTAGTGATCTCCATCGACGTCTAAAAGCATTGCTGGTATGATAAGAGACCCTGGGCCGAGTAGCTGAGGCGATCCTTTTATGTTGCCGAATATTCGCGAATACTTTCTCTGCCCTTCTGTGTTTTGTGTATAAAAAAAAAAATACCAAAAAAAAATTAGCTTTAGTTTAGTCATATAAGTTTGTGTAAGTAGAGTTAGTGTTTAGTGCATATTAGTTTAGTAATCCAGGAAATGATCTCCGTTTTCGCGTGTTGTTCGCGCGCATGCGCGGACGAGAATTTTGCAATCAATTTCGCATTAGCGAAATTTCGCATTCGCATTAGCGAAATTTTGCAAAAATTTTTTTTGGATAAAATATCACGAATATTCGATATTAACGAATATTTCACGAATATTCTTCTATATATTCGTGAAATATCGCGAAATCGAATATGGCGTATTCCGCTCAACACTGGTAAGCACCCCTGTCAGTGGTAAATGGATTGTCTCAACACTATTAACTAATACATTTGCAGGAGAGCTTGTTCTGGCCTTACTGGCCAGATTACCAGCTGAAATATATTTGAAGTTTTTTTTTACGTTTAAAGTATTTATTAGGTTTTCAAAAAAAGGGAATACATTGCATAAAGACACAGCATAGAATAGATTATCCAAAGCATACAGGTACAATATACATTGTAAATGCAAAACCAAGGGCTACAAGGAGAAACACTTGCATAACGTTGCTTTGAGTGTGCCCAGGCTCGGGGACCCCTTAGAGCGGGATCACCCTCCAACCTCCCCCGCACCCCAACGGGAGCTCAACTGTGCAGAGGATGGTGGAGAGGACCCCCACTCACCGTATACATCCGGGAGTGACATTAATTAGAGATCGCTGTAGGTAGATGGAGAACCGATACAGGAGGCACTTTGTACCTGTACGTAGCCAAAAAACAAAATACAAGCAAAAAAATAACAAAAACGAAGAACAAAAACAGCAACAACCCGGGGAAAGACCTAGGCTGGGCTTAGAGAAATCTATAGATCAAAAAGGATCAACCAATGCCCAGGGGAGTTTCCCCCGTAATGCGTGAGATGGATAAGGGGGAAGGGTGGACAGAAAGAGGAGAGAAAGAAGGGGGGAGAAGCAGGAGAGAGGAACAGCGGCGGTTAGCGGAAGAGGCCCATTCCCAGGAGGGTTAATTGGACAAGTAAATGGAGTCTCCAATCCCCATGTAGTTAGCCCAAGGTTCCCATATCTCCCTAAACTGGGGAGATGTATCTAGGATAGAACTCAGCATCTTTTCCTGGGACATGATCCATGAAATTTTCCTTTTGGCTGCTGTTATGGAGACCCTGGGACGTTTCCATGACCTGGCTAAGGTGATTTTGGCGCCCAAGAAGATAAAAAATATAAGTTTACGAGAGGATTTCGGGGATTTTACAGGGAGGTGGTTAAGCAGGGCCGTTGATGGGGACCTGGGGATAGCAAGGCCAGTTATTTTGGACGCTATATAGAATATTTTGTTCCAAAAACCTCTGATTTTGGGGCATTCCCACCAGACGTGCAGCATGGAGCCCCCCAACTGACATCCCCTGAAGCATAAGGGAGAAGTCGAGGGGTACATAACCGCAAGCCGGGTAGGGATGAGGTACCACCTGGTGAAAACCTTTAGATTGGCTTCCACAAGAGATACGTTGTAGATGCCCCTATATGAGGAGCCCACAGCCTTGTGCCAAGTGTCCAGGTCCCAGGTCAATTCTAAGTCCGCCTCCCAGGCCAGCATATAGGGCGCCTTCTGCTTGTCCCCGGCCAGTGACGAGTAGATCATGGAGATCCCCCCCTTTGCTCCAGAAGGTCTCCACACCACTGTTCATACGGTGTGGGTTGTGGGGGGTCGGGTTTCGTGGACCAAATGGAATGAAGGAAGGAGGATATTTGGTGGAACCTGAATCTCTCTACAGGAGGTAATTTCAGGGTCATAATACATTGGGAAAGGGAAATAGGTCCCGTGATAGAGATGAAGTGCCCGATCCGATACATCCCCTTATCCAACCACCATTTGAATGCTCGAATGTCCATACCTGGGGGAAAGTCGGGGTTATGAAATATGTGACTCAGGGGTTTACAGGGGGAAACTAAGGAAGGGTCATTTCTGAGTTTATCCCAGATCGCGAACGAGTGCGATAGAGATGGGCAAAGAATGGAGGGTCTGGCCTTAGGGGCACTCCAGAGGAGGTAGTCAAGGGTGAAGGAGGGGACTGCCTGTCTTTCCATTTCCACCCAATCAGGTTTGGTGCATTTGCTATAAACTGTGGAGAGCTGGGTGAGTCTAGCCGCTTGATAGTACCAGAGTAAATTGGGCAGTCCCAGTCCCCCTCTGCTTCGAAGTCTAAAAAGGGTGTGCCTAGCTAGACGATGGCCCGACTTGCCCCATACAAATTGGATGACCTTGCTTTGGAACGAAGTTAAATGATCCTTCTTAATAGATATCGGGAGCGCGCAAAAGAGGTAAAGTAGCCGTGGGAGCAGGGTCATCTTCACCGAGTTTATCCGCCCCAGCCAGGAAAGTTGGTGCGGGTGCCATTGTTTAAGGTCAAGTTCTAATTTTCTATAGGTGGGGGGATAGTTGGCTCGGTATAATTGTTCAAATTTGGGGGTTAAGTTAATTCCCAGGTAGCGAATGGAAGAGTCACTCCACTTAAAGCGGAACGAATCCTTCAACTGGGCCACCAGGGGCAACGGGAGGGAGACGTTGAGGGCCCAGGACTTGGTATAATTAACCCTTAAACCCGACACGTCTGCAAAGTCATCAAGTGTTTTACATACCACCGGTAATGATGTAATGGGGGAGGTTATAAAAAGGATTATGTCGTCCGCAAAGAGACCACATTTGTGGACTGTGGATCCACAGCGTACTCCGGTGATGTCAGGGTTGGACCTGATGGCTATGGCCAAGGACTCTATAGCAATAGCAAAGAGTAACGGAGAGAGAGGACATCCTTGGCGGGTCCCATTACGTATTTTAATCGGGTCAGAATATAGGCCCTGCAGTTTGATCCTAGCTTCGGGGTTAGAGTAAAGGGACCTAATTAGTCCAATGAATTGGGGGCCGAATCCCCACCTCTCTAAAATCTGGAATATATAGGACCAAGAGACGGAGTCGAAGGCCTTTTGAAGGTCCAACGACAATAGCATCCCAGCTTGAGCACCCCCGCCATCCCATCCAGATTGCAATAGAGACATTACATCAACCGCCCTTCTGATTTGGTCTGGACCCTGCCGTCCCGGTATGAACCCAACCTGGTCCTTGTGTATATAGACAGCAATAAAGGATGCCAACCTGTCCGCCATAACTTTAGTCATTATCTTAAGATAATTATTGATCAGGGATATTGGTCTGTAGTTACTGACGTCTCCCGGATCCTTGTCAGGCTTAGGTATGACGGAGATGAAGGCAGTATTCAGCTGTGCGTCTAGGGGTTCCCCCTTAGTTTTGGAGTTAAAGAAATTTGTTAGGTGAGGAGCTAAAGTCTGTGCAAAGGCCTTATAGTATGGAACGGAGAACCCATCAGGGCCCGGGGCAGAGCCCGTCTTCAAACCCTTAATAACTTCCAAAACTTCCGCTGTAGAAATGGGGGCTTCGAGTCTGTCTCTATGGTCCTTAGATAAAGTGGGCGTAGGGAGGTTATCCAGGAACCTAGTCCTGATAGGGGTTGTCCCTGGTTGTTGTCCTCTATACAGGTTCGTATAGAAAGAATGAAACGCTCGGAGGATTTTAAGTGGGTTCGCCGTGGGGGGTTGTCCCGCTATGTTAATTTTAGGAAGAGCGTACGTTCGGAGACGCGGGGTGAGTTTGGAGGCTAAAAGGGGCCCCGGTTTATCTTTCATGTGGTAAAATCTTGCTCCTTGCCATCGGAGACCGGTCACAGCTTTGGCAGTCAGAGCTAGATTTAATTCTAGGCGGGCAGAGTCAATGCGAGACATAGGGCAACGGCCTGGTTCCCTCTTATGTTCCGCACAGAGCTCTTGGAATTTTTTTTCAAGGTTCTCTATGTCCGCTCTGCGAGCCCTATTAAGTCTTGCCTTGATTTGAATTAATTTTCCTCTAATGGTTGCCTTGTGGGCAGCCCAGAGAGTCTCTGCTGAGACGTCAGGGGAGCTGTTTTGCAAAAAGTATTTCGAAATGGCCAGTTCTACCTCCTGTTTGTGAGCAGGGTCCGACAGTATCGATTCGTTGAGCCGCCACTGACGGGAGTTAGGGAGTGAAGGGTGGTTAGTCAAAAACATACTTACTAGTGAGTGGTCGGACCAGACTGTGTCTGTGATCTGAGATTTGCTGATCGATGGGATCAGAGCGTTCGAAATCAGGAGGTGGTCTATTCTAGCATAGGTTTGGTGGGCGTGGGAGAAATGTGTGTAGTCTCTTTGGGTCGGGTTCATCTCCCTCCAGATGTCAGTAAGACCCCTCTGATACACTAATTTGGCAATCTTCGAGCTAAGTCTGGTGGGGCGCACATTTTGCGCCGTCTGAGGTTTGGACTTATCAATGCCTTGATCAAAGGCGACGTTCGAGTCCCCGCCCAAGATCACCATGCCCTCCAATAGTGGGTCTAGGGTTTTGAATAGATCGATAAAAAATTTCAGCTGGCCCACATTGGGGGCATAATAGGAGACCAGGGAGTACAGATGACCGTCGATAGTGCCCTTGGCCAAGACAAACCGCCCTCCCGGGTCCCTGTATTCTGACTGTAGCGAGAACCTGCAGTGCTTGGATATGAGGATCGCTACCCCTTTGGTTTTATCCTCTGCGCTGGACAGGAAAAACTGAGGGAACTGGGCATGGAGGAAATTGGGTTTGTATCGGATCGGGAAGTGCGTCTCCTGTAGGAAAAGGATATCAAGTTTACGGGACTTCATAAAGTCTAGTACCTTCCGTCGTTTGGATGGGGAGTTTAGACCCTGTGTGTTGTGTGTGGCTACCTTCAATGAGGTCGCCTTGGGAGTGTCACTAGCCATGGAGCAAAGGTATGAGGGAGATCACCAAAACCCCGCCACTTACCTGGCTAGAGGCATCACAGCTGAGCCGAGGACCCGATCGTCTGGGGAACCGCAGACCACCTGGGAATAGAAGATCGCCATCCGTCCTATCGCCGCCTGCAAGAGGAAGAGAAGTTAGAGAGGAATAAGACAGTGGGAAGAGATGAGTGGGGGGAAGGAGGGGGGGACACGAGCCCGCTAGGGGCTCAGGGGGGTGTTGGGCACCTGTGTGCCCAACACCGAGAACCCTGTTCTCATTTACTGCACCCTGCAGGCAGGGTGAACGCCTAACCCAGGGAAAGGGCATAGCCGAGTCCGTGGGGTAGGAGGAGGCGCTGCAACACCGCCCCGGCTCCGACGTAACCAATGAGCTAAACTAGAACTGATAGCTCCATCGAAACAAAAAACAAGTATGCCGGGCAAAAAGGGGCACCTCCCAAGGACCCAACCCCCACCCACATACCAAGCATGTAGAAGAGGTCATGGGCCCCTGAGGGCCAGCCACATGCTCCGAAAAGTAAAAAAAAAAAAAAAATGTTTTCATCAAAAATATCAAGAACAATCGGAGGGAGGAATGAACAGGTAAACATGAGTAGCAATACCTAAACCGTGAGTGGCTATTAAAACATATGAGTGGTCTAGTTTAGGATTAAGACTGAGACCGATAAGGTCCCTCGGGACCGCAATTGGGAAAGGATGAGGAGTAGGCAATACTTCCTAAGACATGGGGGGAGTTCGTCCAGAGAAAACAAAAGTCTTCACGAACTGTTTCCAGGAAATCTTCTTTAGTGATGTCATGGAGGCCTGGTGTCCCTGGTCTTCTTAAATTTAGGCTTGTCCCAGGTGTTTGTCAAGGGGCTTGCAGGAGAAGGACGTTTGGTGGGTCCAGGGTTGGAGAGATCCATGGCGGCCTCATGTGAGATAAGGCGGAGGTTCAGCAGGAGGCGTTCCCCATCATGGAAGTTGTGAAATGCATGTGCCTTACCCTTGTACTCAAATTTTACGGCAAATGGGAAGGCCCACTTGTATTTGATGTCACGTTGCGTCAAGGCCGATAAGAGGGGCTTCAGGGTTCTTCTTTTTTGGATAGTTGTGGGCGAAAGGTCCGCAAACACTTGAACTGTGTGACCCCGGCAAGTGAGAGGGTTTTGGTGTCTGCTCACCTTCATCACTTCCTCCTTCACCGAAAAGAAGTGAAGCTTGACCACGATGTCCCTGGGGGAGCCATCCTTCCTCGGCGGTCCTAGGGTTCTGTGGGCCCGATCAATTTCCAATTTATGTTGGGGGATGGCAGGGATCAGCTGTTTGATAAAGTCCTGGACCACCGGAAAAGTGTCAGTAATTGATTCGGGGAGCCCCCTGATCCTAAAATTCTCTCTCCTGGATCTGTTCTCCAAGTCGTCGATCTGGGAGAGGGCAGTGTCCAATTGGTCCTGCAAAAATTGGATGTGGTCAGAATTTTGTCGGGTAGTGGCGATCGTTTGATCGAGTTTGTTCTCTATAGATTCCATCCTGGTGCCTATCATCTGAAAGTCCCCCCTTAGTTCTCCTGTGATCTTGGCGGCTGTTTGTGCCAGTCCCCTGTCCAGCAAGAGTGACAGTTGTGTGAACAGGTCAGTTGTTTGTGACAGGGAGTGTGTAGTGACCTCTGCCATTCCAGGCCTTTCTGCTGCATGTGGGGAGGCAGGCCTCAAGGGGGAGTCCATGAGATCCGCTATTGTCTGCTCCAACAGGGACTCTGTGGATGCAGGGGAATGAGCCATGGTCGGCAGGGGGCTAGCTGGATTCCCTGGCGCGAGTGAGCGGGCTACAGAGGCATAGGATGGCCTGGTGCCATAGGATTCCTCCGTGTCTGTGAGGTAATTCTGGGTGCCGCCCGCCATCTTGGGATCGCGTGTCCCGCTTACAGCCTCCTGCTGTGGTCCCAGGCTCCGTCTCGTCGGTCCTTCTGACATGTACTTGTGCCCCCGCTACTCCTCTACCTGAGAGTGTTGCTGTGGCCAGCTAGGGTGACCCGATCCGCCCGCTAGATCCGTCGGTCAGCCGTAACGGTGCGGAGCTCCAGGGCTAAGCTGCCATTCCGGAGCTGTCCACGCATGCGCCTCGATATTTGAAGTTTTTTGTTACCAACATTGCTGTTCTAAGTTGTGGGGCTTGTCCCAAATGTTTTTAACATTGTATAGTTTTTTATGTTAATAAATATTTTTTATACTATGTCTCTGTTATCAGTGCCTAGAAAGATCCTAGTCAAACCCCTTGACCTGTGACTATTGATGGGTTAGTCGGCATCTAGCAGCCCTTACCCAACCTTTTTAACCTCCCTGGCGGTATGATTCTGTCTGGAATTACATACCAAAAGCGGTACAATTTTTTGCATGGAAATTTGGCGTTTTATACTGTAGGCCTGCAATTCTTAGGAATAACTCGCTTAAATCTGTCCAAACAAGACATCCCGGTTATGATAAAGTTTGAAAAACAAAATCATAAATTTTTATATAATAAATAACTATAAATAATTATAACAAATAATAATGTAATTATAATAAAAAATATTCAATAATGTAATCAACTCAAAAACACTGAAATTTGCTCAGTTGCAGAATTGTCGCTGTAATTTTTTTTTTTTATGACGAATTTCCCCACAAATCGCTATCGCTCAATTCTGCAAGTGATTATAATTTATTATCGCTGATTTCTAGCTGATCTAAAACCATTTTTGACATAAAGGGACACTTTTGGTTGCTATGAACAATCTACAGTTTCCAGGCAGAAAGAACATTTTTATTATATAAAAGAACATGCAGGACACTGGGCAGACCACTAGGGACAAGGTGTGTGTGTATTTTTTACATACAGTACTGTAATCTATACGATTACAGTATACTGTATGTATTGTGTTTGTTTACTTTTTTGAATTTGGCGCTGTTCTCCGATCCCGTGCGTCGTAACTTTGCAGGGAACGGAGATCGACGGCACACAGCGTGGATGCATCGCTGGATCCAGGAACAAGGTAAGCCAGCTCCGTTGCAGGCTCTGCATAGCTACCCTGAGCGTGACTCAGGCATACCAATTTTAGCAAAAAAAAAACACCCCGAGTCACGCTCGGGGATACCACTAGGAGGGTTAAATTGTGGACTAAATTGCTCCAATAGGGAAAAAATAACAATTTACACATGTCATGCTCCCAAAGTCAGAGTGTATGTTGTACCAGTGTGAACTCGGACTTAGTTGACATTTTGAGAAAGGGAGCATAAGCTATATGAATGAGAAAAATTCTGACAGTCTTTGGCTCTGTGATCTGAGGTCTGCTCTCACCCAAAGAGATAATAATCATTGCTTCAAGATGAAATCATCATAATAGAACAAATATCAAATAATGTATATTCCTCTGCCTCTGTAGAAATACTGTAGTATCCATACCGCTTTATGTAGGTACAGAAATGAAAGCTCAAGCAGAATCTGATCCTAAATCAGATGTGATACAGCACATTGTAAATACATCTACCTTGGGTTGTTGATTAATGTGGCATGATTTATACCTACACTAATAATAATTATTTATTGATTGATTGAGTTGTAAACTTCTACCTGCCTGAATATGACAATTTTCTGTACAAGACATGAAGTATTATTAGCAGCCTGTGGGACAGCAGACACCTCAGTTACATCCTTTCATTTTAAAGTGGTAGTAAAGCCCTTTTTTTAAATGTGTACCTACAGGTAAGCCTATTATAAGGCTTACCTGTAGGTACAGTAAATATCTCCAAATGTGCACCGTTTAGGAGATTTTGCTTTAGCAGTGACAGTGATGTCACCAGCGCATGCGCACTGCACTCTCAATGGACAACTTGCCATCCACAAAAAGAGTAATTTTGCTGGTGTGAGTAACTTCATCATGGTTTAGCCAATCAAACATTGCCCCTGAACCCGGAAGGAAGATCGGATGAAGATGGTAGCCCAATCAGCGGTGACAGCCTTATGCCCGGTACATACGATCGGAAATTTCCGACAGCAAGTCCGATGTTAGCTTTTGAACGGAAATTGTACATGCTCCATTGGACTTTTGCTGTCGGAATTTCCGCCAGCAAAAGTTTGAGAGCTGATTCTCAAATTTTCCGACTGAAAAATATTCTATCGGAAAATACGATCATCTGTAGCAATTCCGACATGCAAGATTTAGACGCATGCTCGGAAACAATTTGACGCATTGCTCGGAAGCATTGAACTTAATTTTCTCGACTCGTCGTAGTGTTGTACGTCACCATGTTCTTGACAGACAAAATTTCAGAGAACTTTTGTGTGACCGTGTGTGTATGCAAGCCAAGCTCGAGTGAAATTCCATCCAAGGATGAACACAGATCTGCTTACCAGACATAACTGACCACTGATTTCAGAGTGGTAAAATAGGCTGTTGTAAATTACATTTCCATTGGAAAAGGTATTTCACTTTCATTCTTCAGGATAGGTAGGCCGAATTCAGAAGGCAAAGAAGAGGAGAGAGAAAAAACCCTCTAATGCCAAGCCAATCTCTATGTTTCCTCCTCCAAATGTGAATTGCTACTCTTGAATTTATATAAAATAAGCAAAAAGTCTCCAATAGGGTAATAGCACCTAGATTAGACCCTTATTAAAACAGTAGTGTATACTTCTCCTATATACAGCTCATCACATAACACACAATTTCAATGCATTTCATCATATGTGACGTCATCGGGGGCAGGACGCACGCAACCAAGAACGCTCTTTAAAAAGGATTCAGAAAGATGGATCCGCTTTACTTTTTGCTATTCCAAATCAGGTTATCAATTCAACCATAGATAGAGCAAAGCTCCAACTAGTGACCAAAAAGAATATCATTGACCAAAACTTTTTACAAAGAGTGGTAAGGAACAGAATTTCCGCTTAATCAGTGGTCACATAAATTCACCCATTACTCATTAGTATTAGAAAATTAAAAAATATATATAACAATTTTTAAAGGCAAAATATAAATATTGACTCAACTTCAAGCATAAAAACACAATCACGTGTCAGCCTAAATTAATAGAAAACCATTTTAAAATCTAAAGTTTACAAATATCATATCTACTAAACTCTATTGGTAAAAAAAAGGGTATCCTTCAGAACAACTAAATAAACTGGGATGGCCCTAGCTTATCAGGAACCTCCTAGACCTGGGGAAAAATAACAGGAAAACTAGAAGGAGACAACAAAAAAGGGAAGGAGAAAAAAGACAAAGAGTAAGAGGAAACCTTAAAACCCAAATCATCAGCTGATATTATTGATGGTTGATGCCCCACTCTATGTTGAGCCCATAAGAAGTATACGTCCTCAGGTCAGAGATGTACCTAGTTTCCTTTCGGAAGATTTCACGCTTGGCTAAACCACCCCTGTAACGTGGAATATGCTTATCTATCCCAAAAAAGGGTGCCCGTAGGATTCTTGTTATGTGAAATGGCATAATGTTTGGACACACTGTGGCCCAGATTCACGTACATCTGCGCATTATTGGACCGGCGTAGCGCACCGCCTTTACGTTAGACTTGCGCAATTTTGTCACGTAATCACCCTATTCTCGTATCTTTTAGAAAATTGCGCATGCGTAACGTTATTTCAGAGGCGTAAGGCGGAGTAATACAAATTGGGAAGGACGTGGGCGTGTTACATTGAAATGAGCCGTGACCCCATGCAAATGAAGGGCCGGCCAACTCGCACATGCGCGCTTGAAGGAGACCATGGTCAGCTCCGCTGTGCGCATGCTCACAACTCGGGAGCGGCGCAATCAGTGAAATTGGAAATGGACTAGGGCAACTTTGTGAACTACGCAAACAGCATAAATAGACAGACACAAACGCACTTCCTTTCCAAAAGTACATCCCTTTGTTTCCCTTCCTATACAGCAAGGTGCTTTTGTTTATTAGCGTTTGTTTATTTGTTTGTGACGTGTCTTTGAGATATTTGGGGACTGTTTTGCAGAGTGATTTTTGTCTTTTATGTGTTTTCTTTGTTGTTATTTTGTTTAAATTATATTTTTGCTAGGGCATTTTTTATTTTTGCTCGTCATTTATTTTATTTTTTTGGTTCTGTTTGTGTATGATTTTGGAATGTGGGGGTGATATTCCTGCGGAAAAAAGGGGTATCACCCTCATTTGTGGTGGAGAAGTGATCCCCAGGTCCATGTGAATGGTGTATGAATGTACAGTGACATAATTGGAGCCGCGGCATGGCGTTGCTGCTCACAAGTCCTGCAAGGTGGGCTTGTGCCAATCCAATGTGATGAGGATGTGGGGTGTGTGTGCTAGGGACCACAGTGGTGTGCAAGCATGCATTCTCATTGTGCCATGATTAATGTGTGTGTTTAACGTGCAAATATGCATATGTGAGCTGGCATGAGATGGGGTCATGAGATGGGGTCCCAGTGCATATGCAGAGTCACCTTGAAGGGAAAAGACAGGAGGATGTTAGTAGTGCATGTGCCCCTTGTGATGTGTGCATCATGGGGGGGGCAGTCATGCCTGCCACCCATGTCACTCACCAACCAGCCAGCTGTCCCCATACATGTTCTGTTCGAAATCTGTGGGGATGGGGCTCTGATTGTATATGTAGCTGTCATGGGTGTCATGGGTAGTGCCATGTGTTGGGCTGCTGATGTCCTCCTGCAAGGTTGTGGTAATTCCATGATGGCATGAGGGGTGAATCTGAAGATGAGAGACACCTCAGAATCACTCATGCCAAAGATGTCTATGCATGTGTGATATATCAAGTGAAGAGTGAGGGGCTTGTATCAGATAAGAATATTGTATTAGATTAGATTCAATTGTAAAGTTTATATAAGCAAAAAAAAAAAAAAAAAAACATCTCCCGTGCCCTCCTTAGTACCCTCCTCAGTGCCCTCATCCTTCTTTGTTCATCTAAAGTCAGTAGTATAGCTATGCGCGACGATGCCCCTGGCATGTTGGCATACAGATTGTTGTGCAACACGTGTGACTGCTGAGCTCCTCACTAACAGTGTTGCTTTATCTAACAAGTAGACTTTTTTTCTCTTTTTAGACCAGCTTTTATATGGTCTAATTTTAGACAGGACATTTTGCTGTTGCGCACACTGCGTAGCCTGCGCTGCCCTAATGTTCTTTTGTGGATCCCCGTAAGTCCCTCATTAGCATATTTGACTAGCAAATCAATGGTCTGTCTAGCGCAGTTTTGCGCGGACGGATGCGCCTGTCTAACGAAATTACGACAGACAAAAAAAAGTAGATTTCTTGCGTATCTCGTTTTGGGGATGCCGTGCATCGAAACGCACGCGCACATTTAGACTTACGCACGCGCATCTCCTGTTGCGCAGGCGGAATCGCTCTGTGAATCTGGGCCTGTGTCTCTTAAATACTCTCCTAATGTTGCCTATATGCTCAATAAGCTAAACTTGCAGTGCCCATGTGGTCCTCCCCACACACTGCAAACCACTTGGGCACTGCAGCAAGTAGAAAACATTAGTGGAAGTACACATGATGAAGGTGTCTATCATACAGATCCTTGATGTTTGGGTAGAAAGAATAGAAGTCATCTACTTATTTCGACAGAAGTTTAGTTGGCACACATTGCATTTTCTACATAAATAGTAGCCATGCACCTATGCATCTCATGAAAAAAAAAATTGTCCCCATCAGTGAGTTAGCAGTGATGGTAGACTTTTATTGCAAAATGTATTTGAGACAACTTATCAGCATTTATAAGCTTATCTATATAGTGCCACGAAAGATCCTCCCTTTGGCAGCCTAACAAAGCAAGAAAATAATTTTTAAGAAGGCATTCCTTGTGAAAAAATCTCTGCAACAAGCTAATATGGCACTTGAACTCCCTGGAGATGTTTTTTAAAAATTTAGACAGTTAGGAACACATGCATTGTTTATGACACCTCGCAATGTAAATATGTTAAAAGGAAATGCCAACAGAGAAACTGGTTGTATTTCTCAATCCTATAAATAGTATAGTAACTTAGTGAGTTGGTCAGTGTAACATCAGGAAAATGGTAGATGACAGGTTTAAGGCCTCGTACAGACGATCAGACATATCCGATGAAAACGGTCCGCGGACCATTTCCATCGGATATGTCCGATCGGGAGTTTGATCCGATGGCGTGTACACACCATCGGATCAAATTTCCCGCCGCCGGACGGCGCGGTGACGTGGCGGTGACGCGGCGGTGACGTTGACGCCGCCACGTCACCGCTACGTCACCGCACCAGGAAGTAAAACACTTCCGCGCATGCGCCGAATACATTCGGCGGCGGCGCGGCGGTGTTGCGGGACGACATGTCTGCTGGTAAGTGTACTAACCAGCAGACATGTCGGGCGGACAGATTCCCACCGGATAGATTTCAAAGCTTGCTTTGAAATCTGTCGGGTGGACAAATCTGTCCGCTAGCCCATACACACGAGCGGAGATGTCTGCTGAAACGGTCCATCGGACCGTTTTCAGCGGACATATCCCCTCGTGTGTACGAGGCCTAACTTTGTTAGTTCTTCTGTGAATTGGAGGCAATACATGGAAACCACTAATGGGTTAAAGGTTTACCAGGATTTCAGATGGCATGGTTTTTACTACAAGTATGCTGTACATACACAATATCCAAGCACAATAATACAAACAACAATGTTGAAACAATAAATTGTTTATGTTACTAAGAAGAAGCAGACAGTACTGATGCCTTTCCTTATTTGGAGCAATCACTAAAGGGTATATTTTAATTTGAATTGCCATTTGTTAATAACATAGTAGGGTTGATTTTCTAATGGAATACAGAATGTCCATCTAAAGTAAATGTACACTTGGTCTAATGATTAAGGTGAATTTATGTTAACTTCAATCCTCACTAGGGATGAGCTTCGAGTTCGAGTAGAACTCATGTTCGACTCGAACATTGCCTGTTCGCCGAACAGCGAAATATTTGGGGTGTTCGCGGCAGACCGTCTCAGCAGACAGATTCGATCGTGTGTATGGGCGAGCAGACGGATTTGGCCAGCCGACAGATTTTAAAGCATGCTCTAAAATCTGTCGGCTGGAAACCCGTCCGCCCGACATGTCTGCTGGTTAGTATGCCAACCAGCAGACATATCTGCTCGCACACGCGTCGAATGGTTTTGAAGCATGCGCGGAAGTGTTTTACTTCCTGGTGCGGTGACGTGGCGGCGTCAACGTCACCGCCACGTCAGCGCGCTTTCTGCCGGCGGGCATTTTGGTTTGATCGTGTGTACACGATCAAACCAATACATCCCAGCAGACAGATTTGTTCAAATCGGTCTGTCCGACCGATTTGTACAAATCTATTTGCTCGTGTGTACGGGGCCTTAAAGTCTATGGGACTCGAACATTTGAAATCTAAAGTGCTAATTTTAAAGGCTAATATGCAAGTTATTGTAATAAAAAGTGTTTGGGGACCTGGATCCTGCCCCAGGGGACATGTATCAATGCAAAAAAAAGTTTTAAAAACTGCAGTTTTTTTTGGCAGCAGTGATTTTAATAATTCCTTTAAGTGAAACAATAAAAGTGAAATATTCCTTTACATTTTGTACCTGGGGGGGGGGGGGGGTGTATAGTATGCCTGTAAAGTAGCACTTGTTTCCCATGCTTAGAACTGTCCCTGCACAAAGTGTCATTTCTGAAGGAAAAAAAGCAATTTAAAATAACTCGCAGCTATAATGAATTGTCGGCTCCCGGCAATACAAAGAAAAGTCATTCATAAAAAAAAAAATGTGTTGGGGGTCCACGGTATTTTTTTTTATTTGGGGTGGAGTTCCCCTTAAAATCCATACCAGACCTGAAGGGTCTGGAATGGATATTTGGGGGGAACCCCACATAATTTTTTTTGACGCAGGGTCCCCCTTAATATCCATACCAGAACCGAAGGGCCTGGTAATTGAATTTGGGGGGACCCCCGTGCATTCTTTTTTTATGAATGACTTTTCTCTGTATTGCTGGTATCCGACAATTCATTATAGCCACGAGTGATTTTAAATGACTTTTTTCCTTCAGAAATTAAATTTTGTGCAGGGACAGTTCTAAGCACAGGAAACAAGTGCTACTTTACAGGCATACTATACACCCCCCTAGGTACAAAATTTAAAGGAATATTTCAATTTCACTGTTTCACTTTAAGCATTATTAAAATCAATGCTCCTGAAAAAACGGCCGTTTTTTAAAACTTTTTTTGCATTGATACATGTCCTCTGGGGCAGGACCCGGGTCCCCAAACACTTTTTAGGACAATAACTTGCATATTAGCCTTTAAAATTAGTACTTTATATTTCAAACGTTCGAGTCCCATAGACTTTAACAGGGTTCTAAAGTTCACACAAACTTTTGGTCTGTTCGCAGGTTCTGATGCGAACCGAACCCAGGGGTGTTCGGCTCATCCCTATTGTAGAGGATGTATATACATCCCTAGGAGTTGTACATATATTTATACACTGTATAGCTTAGATAGATCAGTTCTTCCTAATTTACTGGCAGGCAGGTGATTGTGCTATTTAAAGACGTTATCACAGGTATAGACACCCAGCAGGTACAATATTTAAAGGAATTTTTTTATTTTTTTATTTAAGCATCATTAAAATCACTGCTCCTGGTTAACCGATGAAGCTGACTGATGGTCTGATGTGCCTACACACCATCGGTTAAAAAAACGATTGTGTTAGAACGCAATGATCGGTTTGGACCAATGAAACTGTCCTTCCGTCCGTTTTCATCGGTTTTGACCGATCGTGTTTTATACGCGGCATAAGTTTACAAAACTACTATTCTACGCCACCTTCTAAACGTGGACAAGGCATGCATCTCCCCTACTTGGAAGCAGCCACAGCCTCCATCCATTGAATTATGGCAAGGAAGGTGGAGGAGTTAAATTGGATGGAGGATTTGGTTTTGACCTACACACAAACCTGGATATTATTGAACATGTTCATCTATTCTGAGGAAAGGAAGGCTCTCATTGAGGTGAATCTCAATGAGTGATGGTGCCTTTACATCTCGTAGCAGACTTACTGACTCACAAACTGCTGTCCCCTACCCCCTTCTGTCTTCCCCCAAACTCCCCCTTTTTTTTCATAAAAACTGGGCAAAAAATGGGCAGATTTCTATTATCTTTGCGGCTCTTATGGAAGTTATTCTATTTTTAAATATTTGTTTGGAATCACAATATGCCATGTCAGGTTACATTTTGCTGGGGATAACTCCCATGTTCACCCTGTTAAATTCGGTTTATGTTCAGGATGATACTTGTTAAGTCCCATTGCAACTTGCCAGCCAACATTGGCCTTTTCTTAGATTTTCTTGGCATTAGTTGGATGTTTTTGTACTTCACTGGTACTGGTTCTTTTGTATACTTCCCTTTTTATATATGTATTCAATGCAGCCTAAGCTGAGAAAAGTACAGCATGACTTACTTTTTGTAGCACACTACTGCCATTAAAAGGGAGCAAGGCTTTTTGCCTTCGATATGCATCACTACAGCTCAACGCACCTGGTGTTAATGACCTTTAATATGTACTTCTTTCTACTTTGAGTGCAAGGACAGTGATGTAGGAGATTCTATGTTTCTGTATTTAGAAAAGTGATACAGGTTTATTTGGGAAACTGGGTCACTAGGCTAACCGGAATATGACTGCTCCAGTAACCTTGTATCTAAATCAGCGGATCCATTTCTCTATTGACTCACCGGATTAACATATGAGTAGGAGCTGAATCCCAGTGAAAATGACACAGAGCATGTTCTTTTGTTGCCAAGAAAACAAAGTCGAGGGATTATCTGGGCCCTGATAAAACATAGCTCAACGGCATTGGAAAACGCCACCAGGGGATCAACCTGAAACATTAAATTTCACTCAGTTTAGAAACCCTTCTTGGAAACTCAATTCTTATATTTCACAAATACATTCATATCTCACTTCCATATCACTATTACAGTCTGCAGTGAGTGATCCCCCACACATGGAGGAAAATTAAGTAAAGTGCAGTTTTAACAATGCTGAATCATGCATGGCAAACACCTTTTATAAAGTAATGCGGAGGCCCAGAGTTAAATTCACAGCAGGCAGGTGCCTTCTTATATACTGTAATATTCTGCATTAAACACAGTAAGTTGAAGGTATATAATAATAAAAAGGTAATATATTCTTTGATACTTTTAAACTATTTTAAAAGACTATAGCCTTATGTTTCAGTAATTTACTAAAATATAAATATATATATATATATATATATATATATATATATATATATATATATATATATATATATATATATATATATATATATATATATATGTATATATATATAGTTTTAAAGCCAAATAGCATTTCCAATCATCTCTGGTGAAAAATCTTTAAAGTAGACGTAAACCAAATCATTAAAATCTAACATAGGTGAGAGAGTCTGGGAATCATGGATAAAATACCTGTCTGAGAGATTATGATATACTAGTACGGTTTAGCGGAGAACAACAGGGGTGCACATCTCCTCTCTTTACTTTTTTCTCCCCTTCTTCTCTTCTCCTTTTTTCATTCCTTTCACAGGTTCTTTATTTCTTCTCCTATATTTTGATTGAGAGGCCAGGATGGGAACTTAGGCCACATGGTAATATGGTATAGTACCCTCCTCTTCTTCTTCATGAAGCCTGTAGAGTTTTTATTTGTCGTTGTTTTTTTTTTTTTTTTACTCGCAATAGGTTTCTCATGTAGTTTTGCTAAGTTGGAGTTTAAGGAGATGACAGTTACAATAGGCACCCTTGTTAAGATATGCTGTATTTCTCTCACCTCTTGTATTTTGTGACATTTTGTACATGGAAACGGTTATCTCATGTAAACAATATTTTGCTTTGTAAACTTGATATGAATAATTTTCAATACAAATTATTGGAAAAGAAAATCTAACATAGGCTTTGACATAACCACTTGACCTCTGGAACATTGACCCCCCTTCATGACCAGGCCATATTTTGCTAAGTCACCCCCAAATAGAGCTTACGTTTAATGGTATTTGATCACCTCTGCATTTTTTATATTATGCGCTATAAACCAAAAAAGGCTGATAACTAAAAAATAAAAATAAAAACAATATTTTTTGACTTTCTGCTATAAAACATATCCAATAAAAAAATGCAAAATCAAATTTTTTCATAAATTTAGGCCAATATGTATTCTGCCTAATCCCAATAAGTTTATATTGATTGGTTTATATGAACGTTATAGTGTCTACAAACTATGGTATATATTAATTTTTTTATACTAGTAATGGTGGCGATTAGCGACTTATAAAGGGACTGCAATATCACGGCGGACAATTGATCAGTGCTAAAAAATATGCACTGTCACTGTACTAATTACATTGGCTGTGAAGGGTGATCAAAGGGTTAACTGTTTCCCTAGCCAGTATTGTTTTTCACTTTTTTAGGGGAGTTTTTTCTAAGGGAAGAGATTGATTTTATTCCCTGTATGTTTTAAAGACTATTGGCGGGTGCCAGAGGACATCCAATCCCTGGCACCCACAGATTGAAAGTGCCCCCCTCCCCACCCCACCTGCAGACCCAAGCACAGAATCACATATATATATATACACACACGTGATCCTGCACAGGAGAACTGCCCTGCAGCAGTAGATCTTCTATCAGGTGGACAACAAGTGGCAAATATAATTTTAGAAGTCTTTCTCAACTTTTTGAAATTCTCTACTTTCATTAGAAAAGTCAGTTTTAAAGGCCCCGCTCACACCTGTGCGTACTGGAATCGCAGACAGTGTGATTTTGCCTGCAATTTCAGAATCACAGCAAAACCCAGGAAACATTTGCAGTGCTATTGTTTCTTAATGACACCCCAACCGCAGTGCGATTGTCATGTTACAAAACACATGAAATTGGAGGCAAAAACGCAATGTCAAATGTGCCTAGCTCATTGCCTAAATTTGGGAGGCCAATTAAAAATAAATGGTGCTCTTAAAACACCAAGGCCGCGTACACACGATCAAAAGTATCTGCTGGAAACGGTCCGACGGACCGTTTCAGCAGACAAATTCGATCGTGTGTATGGGCGGACAGACAGGTTTTTCCAGCAGACAATTTTTAAAGCATGCTTTAAAATCTGTCTGCTGGGAACCCGTCCGTCCGACATGTCTGCTGGTTAGTACACTAACCAGCGGACATATCTGCCCGCACATGCGTAGAATGGAGTTGACGCATGCGTGGAAGTTTTTTACTTCCTGGTGCGGTGACGTGGTGGCGTCAACGTCACCGCCACGTCACCGTGCTGTCTGCCGGCAGGGATTTTGGTTTGATCGTGTGTACGCGATCAAACCAATATATCCCAGCAGACAAATCCGATCAAAACGGACTGTTAGACCGATTTGATCGGATTAATTTAGTGGTGTGTACACGGCCTTAGAAAAAGTGTCATTAGATGTCGTTCAGATGTAAAGAGAGCCTTAAAAAAAAGCCAATTGTTTAATAGATAGTGTTTTAACAAAAAAAAATTTTTTTATTTAGTATCTATATTTAAAATTTAAAAAAGTCCACTCAAGACATAGGGGGTTATTTACGAAAGGAAAATCCATTTTGCACTACAAGTGCAGTCGCTGTAGATCCGAGAAGGAAATGAAAGGAGACAACATTTTAGCTTGCACATGATTGGATGATAAAATCAGCAAAGCTTCCCCTCATTTCAGATCTTCCCCTCAGATTTACAGCATCTGCACTTCCAAGTGCACTTTCAGTGCAATTTCAAGTGCACTTTGCATTTGTAGTTTGCACTTGTAGTGCAAAGTGGATTTGCCTTTCGTAAATAACCCCCATAGTATTCTATTTTGAGTGGATTTATCCAGGGTTTGATTTTAGTAAACCTGTTATAAACCAAATCTAAAAATTAAAACATTTTCATAAAAATTAGGCCTCATGTACACTGGACGTTTTTTAACACTGCTGTGTTAAATGCCCTTGCATGTTATCCCATGTGTTCATGCACACTTAGGCTGTGTACACACTATCAGTCCATCCAACCGATGAAGCTGACTGATGGTCTGATGTGCCTACTCACAATCAGTTAAAAAAACGATTGTGTCAGAACGCGGTAATGTAAAACACAGCGACGTGCTGAAAAAAATTAAGTTCAATGCTTCCAAGCATGCGTCGACTTGATTTTGAGTATGCGTGGATTTTTAACCGATGGTTGTGCGTACTAACGGAAGGATAACTGACCGATGGGGCCCACACACGATCGGTTTGGACCGATGAAACGGACCTACAGTCGGTTTTCATTGGTTTTGACCGATCGTGTGTAAGTGGCCTTCGGCAGGGGCTGTTAAAAGCAGAAAAAAAAATAAGATTATCAGTGCATCCAGGAGCAACAGTGTTTTAACAAAAAAAACACTACAAGTGTAAACGCACAATAATGCTAGGTGCATTTAGCTCTTGAACGTTAATTTATTTCAATGGGCAGAATAAATTATTATTGTGGTCAATTAAATTATTAATACCCTAGCACTTGAGGTGCCTTAATGTGGCTAACATACTTAAATGTATTACATGCGTTTACAAGTGTAAAAACATAAGTGGGAGGGGTCAACACTAAAGAAAAAAACAGGGCAGCTTGCAAGAGGTAAATATAAACAGTACCCAAACAAACCAACAAAGAAAATAATGCAGAGCCTCCAAATATAGAATATTAGAAACTTAAAGCATGTGCTATTAACACAGCATTCGTAATGTACAAAAAGCATCCACAATATTCTAAAATGATAATACAAATAAATCAGTGTGAATGAAGTCCAATTCAAAAAAGTACAAAATGTGCGATAAATTGAAAAAAGTGTCTCCCACCAGCTAATGAAAATCCTCTTCACCACGCATAAGCAACAGAACTAAAATGCACTTACTGACATTAAAGCTGCTAGAGGAAAGCAGCAACATGCGTGTCTGTGTCAACAGAATCCTTCACATGTGGTCAACCAGCTCCATTCCTGCAATAGGGACACCCCACAGTACTGCTTCTCACCAACAGTGGAGACAAAAGCAGGGGACCACATATAGGGGTAGATTCATGTACCTCGGCGCATCTTTATGCGGGCGTAGCGTATCTTCTTTATGCTACGCCGGCGCAACCTTGAGAGGCAAGCATGGAATTCACAAAGCAAATGCTCCCAAAGTTGCGCCGGCGTAGCGTATAGTCGTCAGCGTAAGCCGATGTAAGTCAAAGTAGGTGGAAGTGGGCGTGACATTTTTTAAATGAAGCGTGACCCCATGCAAATGATGGGCTGAGCTTCAAAAAATGAACTGCACATGCGTCGTATCGTGGACGCATCCCAGTGCGCATGCTCACAGTCACGTCGAAATACCTGCCTAAGATACGTCAAAACACTGCCTACGACGTGAATGTAACCTACGCAAAGCCCTATTCAAGTACTACGTAAACAACGTAAAAAATCGACTGCGTTTGTTCCCTGGACCATACCTTTGCATGGGTTGCGAGTTCTATATGAGGAATAACTTTACACCGGACGTAACCCTTACGCAAATCGCACAGGTAAATTGACCCACAAAACCTTTGCTCCCACTTTGCTAGATTTGCATGGGGCCCTAAAGTGAAATTGGTGCGTTAACACAAGAACAACAGGGTTCCATTCACATCTGTGCGTATCCTTGCATTTCAGAAATTTGCCACACCAAATATTGCAGTAAAAGATGCTCTAAAAAAGTTCTGAAGCTTCTTTGGGGCAATTGCTGTGTGTAGGGCAGCACATTCAGGTGGGTGGGCTGTGTGATGCAGGAAAATACTCCAAAACACCTCCCCACCTTGCTAAAAAAAAAATTGGGAATGTGAGTTCCCGATATGCAGAGATGTAAATAGGTCTTGACAGCTGAGTGTTTCTGTCCAATCCCTTTTACGCAGGGCCGGTGCTAGACTTTTTTGCGCCCTAGGCGAGACCAGCTACTTGCGCCCCCCCCCCCCCCCAAAAAAATGTTTTTTAAAATAAAACTTGTATACTGCTAAAATATAATTTCTATATCTCTATAAGGTATAGAAAGGGCTCAAAAGTCTAGCACCGGCCCTGTCTATACCCCCCTGTGATGTTTGTTGACCCTCATTGAAATGCCGTACACAGCAAACATAGTTGCCAACAATTTTTTTTTTTTTTTTAGAGAGAACTGGGTGACAGCAGGGCAGAGAACTCTGGGTGACAGCAGGGCAGAGAACTCTGGGTGACAGCAGGGCAGAGAACTCTGGGTGACAGCAGGGCAGAGAACTCTGGGTGACGGCAGGGCAGAGGACTGGGTGGCAGCAGGGCAGAGGACTGGGTGGCAGCAGGGCAGAGGAGAGGACTGGGTGACAGCAGGGCTGAGGACTGGGTGACGGCAGGGCAGAGGACTGGGTGGCAGCAGGGCAGAGGACTGGGTGGCAGCAGGGCAGAGGACTGGGTGGCAGCAGGGCAGAGGAGAGGACTAGGTGACAGCAAGGTGGAGGACTGGGTGACAGCAGGGCTGAGGACTGGGTGACAGCAGGGCTGAGGACTGGGTGACAGCAGGGCTGAGGGACTGGGTGACAGCAGGGTGGGGTACTGGGTGACAGCAGGGTGGGGGACTGGGTGACAGCAGGGCGGAGGACTGGGTGACAGCAGGGCAGAGGAGAGGACTGGGTGACAGCAGGGCGGAGGACTGGGTGACAGCAGGGCGGAGGACTGGGTGACAGCAGGGCAGAGGACTGGGTGACAGCAGGGCAGAGGAGAGGACTGGGTGACAGCAGGGCTGAGGACTGGTTGACAGCAGGGCTGAGGACTGGTTGACAGCAGGGTGGGGGACTGGGTGGCAGCAGGGCAGAGGAGAGAACTAGGTGACAGCAAGGCGGAGGACTGGGTGACAGCAGGGCTGAGGACTGGGTGACAGCAGGGCGGAGGACTGGGTGACAGCAGGGCGGAGGACTGGGTGACAGCAGGGCGGAGGACTGGGTGACAGCAGGGCAGAGAACTGGGTGACAGCAGGGCAGAGGAGAGGACTGGGTGACAGCAGGGCTGAGGACTGGTTGACAGCAGGGTGGGAGACTGGGTGACAGTAGGGTGGGGGATTGGGTGACAGCAGGGTGGGGGACTGGGTGACAGCAGGGCAGAGGACTGGGTGACAGCAGGGCAGAGGAGAGGACTGGTTGACAGCAGGGTGGGGGACTGGTTGACAGCAGGGTGGGGGACTGGGTGACAGCAGGGTGGGGGACTGGGTGACAGCAGGGTGGGGGACTGGGTGACAGCAGGGCAGAGGAGAGGACTGGGTGACAGCAGGGTGGAGGACTGGGTGACAGCAGGGCAGAGAAGAGGACTGGGTGACAGCAGGGCTGAGGACTGGTTGACAGCAGGGTGGGGGACTGGGTGACAGCAGGGTGGGGGACTGGGTGACAGCATTGCTAAAATATAATTTCTATATCTCTATAAGGTATAGAAAGGGCTCAAAAGTCTAGCACCGGCCCTGTCTATACCTCCCTGTGATGTTTGTTGACCCTCATTGAACTGCCGTACACAGCAAACATAGTTGCCAACAATTTTTTTTTTTTTTAGAGAGAACTGGGTGACAGCAGGGCAGAGAACTCTGGGTGACAGCAGGGCAGAGAACTCTGGGTGACAGCAGGGCAGAGAACTCTGGGTGACGGCAGGGCAGAGGACTGGGTGGCAGCAGGGCAGAGGACTGGGTGGCAGCAGGGCATAGGAGAGGACTGGGTGACAGCAGGGCTGAGGACTGGGTGGCGGCAGGGCAGAGGACTGGGTGGCAGCAGGGCAGAGGACTGGGTGGCAGCAGGGCAGAGGAGAGGACTAGGTGGAGGACTGGGTGGCAGCAGGGCAGAGGACTGGGTGGCAGCAAGGTGGAGGACTGGGTGACAGCAGGGCAGAGGAGAGGACTGGGTGACAGCAGGGCTGAGGACTGGGTGACAGCAGGGCGGGGGACTGGGTGACAGCAGGGCGGAGGACTGGGTGACGGCAGGGAGGAGGACTGGGTGACAGCAGGGCGGAGGACTGGGTGACAGCAGGGCGGAGGACTGGGTGACAGCAGGGCGGAGGACTGGGTGACAGCAGGGCGGAGGACTGGGTGACAGCAGGGCGGAGGACTGGGTGACGGCAGGGCGGAGGACTGGGTGACAGCAGGGCGGAGGACTGGGTGACAGCAGGGCGGAGGACTGGGTGACAGCAGGGCGGAGGACTGGGTGACAGCAGGGCGGAGGACTGGGTGACGGCAGGGAGGAGGACTGGGTGGCGGCAGGGCAGAGGACTGGGTGACGGCAGGGCAGAGGACTGGGTGACGACAGGGCAGAGGACTGGGTGACGACAGGGCAGAGGACTGGGTGACGACAGGGCAGAGGACTGGGTGGCGGCAGGGCAGAGGACTGGGTGGCGGCAGGGCAGAGGAGAGGACTGGGTGACAGCAGGGTGGGGGACTGGGTGACAGCAGGGTAGGGGACTGGGTGACAGCAGGGTGGGGGACTGGGTGACAGCAGGGTAGGGGACTGGGTGACAGCAGGGTGGGGGACTGGGTGACAGCAGGGTGGGGGACTGGGTGACAGCTAGGAGAAATTGAGTTAAAGATTGCTCAGTCAGTAGATACCATCTTGATCTTTGTCAGCTAATAGCACTATTTACTTCTATGTAAAAGTCTAAAGATATAAGTCCTACAGATGACAAAGATCAAGATGATATCTGTGTTTTCCTGTAGCCCTGTCCTGACTGAGCAATGTTTACCCAATTTCTCCTAGTCCAGTGGCTTCATTAAAAACAAAACAGCATTTTTAGAACCATTTTTTTTTTACCTGCTGCTCTGCCCAGTGCCCAGAAAGACCTGCGATCATCCCTGAGGCCGCCCACTTTGCTCTCCTTCCCCCAGTGACAGGCGGGATCGTCCCTTGGCTGGCCACACCCATTCACGAGTCCCGACCAGTGACTGTGAAGGAGGCGGCTCAGCTCCTCGGCATCAGAGCCCTGAGCCCATCTAACAACTCTGACGCTGTCGGAGCGGGGGGGGGGGGGGTCGCGATCTATCAGTGTACTGCTGCATGTGTGATAGTTTCCTCCCCGCGCCCCTGCACTATCCCCGGCAGCAGACATTCCCTCTCTCTGCAGTGTACACTCATAAAGACACACCGCACAGGGACCGCACCGCACCGCTCCAGTGGTTTCATCCAGCGGGGATGAGTAGGTGAATGGCCATGGCTGCGCTCTAGGCGGCAGTGCGCTCTCGGCGGCAGTGCGCTCTCGGCGGCTGCCTTATCCGCCTAGTGGTAGCGCCGGCCCTGCTTTTACGTACTTGTATAAAGATGGCCATACACTATGCAATCTGATTGTGTATTTAGTTACAATGGTGAGCACTGATTGTAGAAGAATACGTATTCGGTCTAAATTGAGGAAAAAAATATATATATAAAAAAAAAAGATGATATTTATTGAACCCAAAAAAGTAAAAGGTATTGTGTTTTTTTCAAAATTGTCGCTCTTCTTTTGTCTATAGCGCAAAAAAATAAAAACTGCAGAGGTGATCAAATACCACCAAAAAAGAGCTCTATTTGTGGGGAAAAAATGGCGTCAATTTTGTTCGGGAGCCACGTCGCACGACTACGCAATTGTCATTCAAAGTGCGACAGCGCTGAAAACTAAAAAATTGGTCTGGGCAGGAAGGGGGTAAAAATGCCCTGTATGGAAGTGGTTAAGGGGTGATAACTCCAAAACGGCATTAAGAAATTAATCAAAATGTGTTGTTTTTATTACAGCAAACATGTAAAAGACACTTAAATAATTGTGTCAAATAGGCAATGCTCAAGTCCTGCGGGAACGCGTGGGAACGGTGTTCCTGCACTTTTTGCACAGCATGAACTCAGTTCCCTTTGCAGGACTAGAGAATCCGTGAGAGCAGCCAAGCTGCCCGAGCCAATCCTTCACTAAGCGGCGATGCGGGAACTTGCTTCTTTCTAAATCCCACGATAACTTGTGGCAGACCTCCACAATGTCTCCTGGGAACAATCACAAAATCTCCCAGGAGACATTGTGGCATTGAGGAAGTGACGGAATACCGGCACACTACCCGATGAATCCATATACAGGAAGCGGCCAGTAACATAAAAAATTTTCCCCAGGACTTGACCCCTGCAAATAGGGTACAGTAATAGATAAATATATAACATATTGTTCATCATAAAATCACAACCACTATTATGAATCACTTTTATATTAGTATATAGAGTAATACCCACTCCTCTGCCCATCTACCTTGCAAGGGTAAAAACCTTGAATTTCTTTAAATAGTTCCACCTTAATGTGAGGTTCCAACACATTGGGATCAATTTTATCTCATAGATTAAATGCACGTCGGAAGATCACTTTCAGTCATGCTGTGAGAGGGTATTTAGAGTCCTTCCTCAAAATTTCCCAATGTCTAGTGATAATATTCTTAACCCTAGAAAGAAGGTTGGGAAGAGGCTATTGTGGACTGTACAAAAGGCTTAACATACACAACATAGATAAAAAATATTAATTTTATTACAACACTGTATTAAAACATACAAACATTACAAATATTCTGCTCTAGAAAGACCACAGATGGAGTGACCTCTGGACACAGACCATTGTCAACTTTAACAAATACCATCTGTGGATTGAACGCTCGACATGTTTCTCATTGAGGACCACCGCGTCTTCAGGAGATTATTATATGGAATTATAGAGCAGCCATTACATTCAGTACTATAATAGAGAGTGGCAAGAGAGAGTAATTAGTTATATCAACATTTAGATACAGAATTATGATAAACTATGCATATACAGAGAAATCCCATGCATGCCGTCTTACTCGGGACATGGTCAAAAGGCATATGCCCCGTACACACGTGCGTGATTTCAGACGGGAAAAGTTCCCGTTGGAAATCCCAAGGGGAAAGCCGAGGACCTGCTAGGTTCAGTCTTTCCCCTACACACGGCTGCTTTTACCATCAGGAAAACTGTGATGGAGCTTTGGCTGGGAATCCCGGTCGTGTGTATGCTCCAACGCAGTTTTTCCCATAGGAAAACTGCCAAAAATCACTGGGCAAAAGTCCTCTGGTTATCTTTTTTTGTCCGGCGTTTTTTCGTCAGTTTTCCTGTCAGAAAAACTGCGAGGAGCCAAAAGCTCTCCTCACAGTTTTCACGTTGATCGTGTGTACGAGGCATTAGACCCAGGAATAAGTCTGCACCGGCAAATGGGGGAGCCCCAAATACACGAAGGCAAATGCCCTGTTCTCCGTCTGGCAAAAAATATATAGTATAAATAAAAGGATTTTCTCAGACAACATGCATACTAGTGAGACATAGACATGTGCTTTCGTTTTCGTCCGAATTTCAGGTATTTTCGTTATCGTTTTAACAAACGATAACGAAAGTACAGAAAACGAAAAACGAAAGATCCGACATAAACAAATGCTTTATTTTCGTTTTCGTTGTGGTCGAATGTGCCTAACCTTAACTCTATTAGCCCAATATTATTCTACATAAAGAGAAAAGATTTGACATAGAGAGAAAAGATTTGACATAGAGAGACATGAAGATTCGACATTGAGAGACATGAAGATTCGACATTGAGAGACATGAACAGTCGATTTTTTTTTTTTTTTTTTTTAAAGATTCTGTCAAATCTTTTTTTTTTTTTCTTAGAACATTCGACAGACACCATAAGCCTTCAATGACAGATTCGACCTTAATTTGGATTTTCGGAAGAATGCCAAAAAAAAAAAAATGTTTTAACCACTTAAGCCCCGGACCAAAATGCAGCTAAAGGACCAGGCCTCATTTTTCAAATTGGCACAGCGTCGATTTAACTGACAATTGCGCGGTCGTGCGACGTGGCTCCCATACAAAATTGGCATCCTTTTTTCCCACAAATAGAGCTTTCTTTTGGTGGTATTTGATCACCTCTGTGGTTTTTATTTTTTGCGCTATAAACAAAAATAGAGCGACAATTTTGAAAAAAATGAAATGTTTTTTACTTTTTGCTATAATAAATATCCCCCAAAAATATATATATATAAAAAAAAATGTCCTCAGTTTAGGCCGATACTTATTCTTCTACCTATTTTTATTTAAAAAAAAACGCAATAAGCATTTATCGGTTAGTTTGCGCAAAATGTATAGCGTTTACAAAATAGGGGATAGTTTTATTGGATTTGTAATATATATATTTTTTTTTTACTACTAATGGCGGAGATCAGTGATTTTTTTCATGACTGCGACATTATGGTGGACACTTCGGACAATTTTGACACATTTTTGGGACAATTGTCATTTTCACAGCAAAAAATGCATTTAAATTGCATTGTTTACTGTGGAAATTACAGTTGCAGTTTGGGAGTTAACCACAAGGGGGCGCTGTAGGGGTTATGTGTTCCCTGTGTGTGGCTGTAGGTGTGACGTCATCGATCATGTCCCCCCTAAAAAAGGGATGACGCAATCGATGCTGCCGCCACAGTGAAGCAGTCCCTTGGTCCCAGTCCCGGAGCTTCGGACCAGGTCACGGGAGCGTGCCACGGGTGCGCGCCCATGACTCACGGCTGGGTAGTAGTGCAGGACATACCTGTACGTGGATCTGCCCAGCCGTGCAATTCTGCCGATGTATATGTGCAGGAGGCGGTCCTTAAGTGGTTAAAGGAGCAGTGATTTTAATATTGCTTAAAGTAAAACAATAAAAATAAACATTTTCTTTAAATATAGTGCTTGGGGATCCCCTTACTCTGCTGGTAAAGTGGCATATCTGTACTATGTACAGAACTTGCTGCAGCAAAACTGCTATTATATAAAGAAACACAATTACATTTAATTACATTTTCCCTGCAAGCTTTCTTTATTTTGTAAACAATAACTGGGGGCCAGTCTGTATGATGAGGCCACATTTCAGTGCAAGATTAGAGATTTTTTGAAAAAAATTATCTTTGGCAGACTTTGGATGGAATGAACAAATTATTGCAAGCCTTATGTGAAGAAGCCAAACTATAGTACACTCAGACCAAGATTATTATTTTTTTTTTTTTCTGTCCCTTTCACAGACTTTGGATAGAAGTAACAGGTGCACACAAATTGAGCTTTGTGTGAGGGTTGGTGACTTAGCACCATAACCCAAGCCGGCACCCTGGGGGGGGGGGGACTTAGGCGCAGTCGGTGGAGTGGCGCGTGGTGACCTACCTGACACACATATCCTGACCTACGCACGCACGTGTGTGTGTGTATGTGTGCACACACACTGACATAACCTACATACACTGACCTGCATACACTGACCTGACCTGACCTGCATACACTGTTCTGTCCTACATACACTGACCTGTCCTACATACACTGACCTGTCCTACATACACTAACCTGACCCACTGACCTGTCCTACATACACTGACTGGACCTACTGACCTGACCTACATACACTGACCTGACCCACTGACCTGTCCTACATACACTGACCTGTCCTACATACACTGACCTGTCCTACATACACTGACCTGTCCTACATACACTAACCTGACCCACTGACCTGTCCTACATACACTGACTGGACCTACTGACCTGACCTACATACACTGACCTGACCCACTGACCTGTCCTGCATACACTGACCTGTCCTACATACACTGACCTGTCCTACATACACTGACCTGACCCACTGACCTGACCTACATACACTAACCTGACCCACTGGCCTGTCCTACATACTCTAACCTGACCCACTGACCTAAAATACGAAGAGAACTTGGACAGCCGCACTCCAAAAATGTTCTTTTAATTAAAATCGATCACAAAAATAAACATGCCACAGCAAAAAAAAAATGGAACAAATGCTAACGTTTGGCACTGTAGTTTCAGTGCTTAGTCATAGCTAGTACACACACCAAATGAATGTTGAAAATATATACCTCACCTCACTGGTCACATGATTAGCGAGATGATGATTGGAGGCCTAGTAAACGAGCAATAGACTGATAAACTAGTGTCTCCTGTGAACCCAGGTGAATCAAAACATGTGACCCACTGACCTGTCCTACATACACTGACCTGTCCTACATACACTGACCTGACCCACTGACCTGACCTACATACACTAACCTGACCCACTGTCCTGTCCTACATACACTGACCTGACCCACTGACCTGTCCTACATACACTGACCTGACTTATATACACTAACCTGACCCACTGACCTGTCCTACATACACTAACCTGACCCACTGACCTGTCCTACACTGACCTGACCCACTGACCTGTCCTACATACACTGACCTGACCTACATACACTAACCTGACCCACTGACCTGACCTACATACACTAACCTGACCCACTGACCTGACCTACATACACTAACCTGACCCACTGACTTGTCCTAGATACACTGACCTGTCCTACATACACTGACCTGACCCACTGACCTGTCCTACATACACTAACCTGCCTACACTGACCTACATACACTGACCTGCCTGACCTACATACACTGACCTACATATACATTTTCCAGGAACAGACAGGTGATCTTTTTTTAAATGATATTACTTGTAAATGCTCTTCATATAGGTTCACCGTTAAACCTATATGAAGAGCTTTTACAAGTAATATCATTTAAAAAAAGATCAGTAACAGCTCCACACACTGGCCTACCTTAGCTCAGCAGGCACTGGCAGTCAGTCAGAGAGGAGCCGAGGAGGAGCCGAGTAGAAGACGAGAGGAGAGGAGAGCCAGGAATGTGATGCGGCGGCCGAATTGTAATTCCCACCGCGGAGCCTGCAGCGCCTATGATGAACGTCACACTTCCCGCCTCCTGACTTTGGCGCTGCAGGCTCCAGAAGGCGGGCCTGCTAGCTATGGTGCTCAGCCGTACTCGGCGGCACTCGGCCGTACTTGGCCGCACTCGGCGGCACTCGGCCACTTTCGGCAGGTTCCGACTCCCAGACGCTCGGGGCTAAAAATTTGTTGCAATGCTGCATAGACTCAGGACTTTTTGGGGACCCATTCGGGGCTCCAACCACCCAAGCCATGCCCTAACGAAGCCCTGCCCTATAGAACTACTCTTGGAGAAAATCTGTTTATTTTTCTTAAAGGATAACTAAAGTTTTTTTTTTTTTTTTTAAAACAATTATGTCATACTTACCTCCCCCATGCAGTTGGTTTTGAACAGAGGGGCCCGATCCTCCACTTCTGGGGTCCCTAAGTGGCGCTACTGGCTCCCCCTGAGTGCCCTGTTGGATAGCCGATCTCTTTCGGGGGCACTCGTGTGGGCGCGCTCCATGTCCTGCTGCTGCGTCTATTGCCAAAGACAACAGGACTGGGGGGCTGCTGCAGCACAGGTTTTTCACCTTAATGCATACTGAGCAAGTTCTGGCCAGTGGTCTATTATCATGACCCAGTAACCCAGTGGATCATTTACTGGAAGGCTCTCTATGTTTGTTTTCACCCCTACCTTTTCCATGAGACTGTAACCTACCAGAGTCTGGAAAGGTGTTACATAAACTCCTCTTTAAGGTGTCCTCAAGATATTTCATCCGGTGCTCCCTCTGCTAGGGGGATGAATTCCCGAAACGTTCCCCTTGTAACTGTGGTAAAGGGGGGTTGCCAACCAATAATGATCCTTCTCCTTGATGCCACAAATTCTTGGGTCCTTTTGCAGGCTTTAAAAAATAAGCGGCCACACACATACCTACACGCACTTCCGGGATCACCAGCGAATTGTGTATGGAACGCACGCCGTTCCCATGCTGGTTCGATCAGTAATCTGACATTTTAGTGCCTGCTATTTGCAGTGCCTATGTGTGAAAGGGTAAGGGTCTCGCGCCAAACAAAGTGTAAATATAAATAAATATACAACTGAAGTATATATAGTGCTAAAGCTGCACCCCAAAATTCAGAATATGAATGGATAAATGGAAACAGCAGGGGGCGCTATTATTACAAACAAACACAATATAAACCACAAAATTAAATCTATGGTTACCTTACATTAATGTGTAAATATGTGCAAAATAGATATATATAAAAAATATATGGAGGCGGCACGTGACCACGCACAGCATCTTCCGGTCCAGCTGGTTCTCAATCAAGTGAGGTGGAACGCACGCGATCGTCTCCCCAGCTAAGGACACATTTTTCTCTTAGACCCAAGCCATCAGCCTCAGTGCCGGGACGTGGGGCACCCCAAATAGTAAGGAGCCACTCGGCACTGTGTGTTTACTGTGCTTTACTGTGCCCATGAATGAAGCCTCTCTATGATAACTGCTTCGGCGAACTTCTGTACTCCTTTAGATACGGTTGTGTTCCACTTGTCATTGTTTGTTCTTCATGGTCACGAATTATTATCTGGCTGCTGTACTTACCTTGGTTTAATGTTGTGTATTGTGTTTTTGTAATGCTTCTATGTATTACTTTTCTGTTATGACCTTGTTTTGTCTTTTTACAAAACCTTTCCAATAAACACTATTTGAAAAAAAAAATGAAGCCTCTCTGTGCCCATGAATGAAGCCTCTCTGTGCCCATGAATGCAGCTTCACTGTGCCCATGAATGCAGCCTCACTGTCAATCAAATGCAGCTTTACTATGCTTGTGAATTCAGACTCACTGTGCCCATGAATGCAGCTTCACTGTGCCCATGAATGCAGCCTCAATGTGCATCAAATGCAGCCTCACTGTGCCCATCATTGCAGTCTCAATGTGCATCAAATGCAGCCTCACTGCCCATCAATACATACTCACCATTGCATGTGTGTCACGGAGTTGGGTCTGTAATCAGCTGCACTGTAACAATGTCCTGCCCCCCTAGACAGGCTTGTGTGATAGGTAGAACACTTATTCAATCAGTGTTCCATCTACTATAACACAAGACGGTTTAGGGGGATGGGACCTTGTTACAACGCCTCCGAACACACAAAGACCCAGCTCGGTGACACACAGTGGGAGATGCCTGCTGTGTGTCACACATAACGACATAAGAGGAGAGAGGGAGTGAAGGGAGCGATGCAGCCAGCCACAGCTCAAAGCGGACAGACGACCTACCTGGAAATTTCCCGGTATCCTGGTAAGCCAGTCTGGCCCTGGGGACATACAATATAAACATGGTGGTATTTCCCCACCGAGAGGAAATACAACCAGGTGCAATGCTCTGCAGGCAAATTAGTTCACTTTTTTATTATTATTATTTATATTATTATTATTATTATTATTACAATAATTAATAAGCTAACTTTTTTCAAAAAAAAGAAATACATCTATGAGAGAGAGATGGTGCAGTGCTCTGCAGACAAAAATAATTTATAAATGCACATTTATTTTTACCTGCAAAATAATTTTTAATTTATTATTATAATAATAATGTTCACTTTTTATTATTATTTACATTATTAGAACAAATAAGTTGACTTAAAAAAAGAAAGAAATCCACAAGAGAGATGATACAATGCTCAGCAGGCAAATAAAACTAATAAATGAAAATGTATTTATTTTTTCCTTCCTGCAAAAGGAGAGAGAGAGAGAGAGAGAGAGAGAGAGAGAGAGAGAGAGAGAGAGAGAGGGGAGAGAGATTAGAGAATATAGCCAGATTGCACCTTAATTCCGCTCCACGGCCGTTCGCTTCTCCTGCTGCCATCACAAATATCACTCCTGACTCACAGCAGCAGACTAGTGGGCAGCGCTGGCGGTGCATGGGCCCGATGTTAAGAGAAAGTGAGCACCATGGCGTTCTCCAGCTCCCTTTAGGTATATCACTCTGCAGCCTGCTGTTCAGTGGGTGCCGCTGGTCGAATCAGAAGAGGAGGATCAAAAGAGACTTTGCATCGGAAAGTGAGGCGGCAGCCACTGCTACTCATTAAAAGGCAAGCTCGGAGCCAAAAGCAACCCCAGGGCACTGAGGGCAGGCGGCCTACCGGGAAAATTTCTAGTAAGCCGGTAGGCCAGTCCAGCCCTGACTACCACGCAGCGTGATCAAAAAAGGGTTTGGTATGAATATTGGGGAGACCCTGGGTCTTTCTTTCCTTTTTTCATTAGGTTCCTTCTTAAATTACATACCAGACTCTCATAAAGATTAAGGGTTAGGTGTGTCATTTTTAGGGGGGAAACCCATACCATTTTTTGGGTGGGGTCTTCTAATAACTTCTACATCAGACTCTCATCTAGAATAGGAGTCTGGTATAAATGAAGGGAAAGTCCCAACCATGTGTTTACAAACAGAAGGTAACAGCTAGGAGCTGTCATTTACTGGTAATTTAAAGTGCATTTTTTTTCTTTGTAAATGTCAGTTTTGCTGTAGTAAGCTGTATAATTTGTACAGATGTGCCACTTTACATGCAGGGTAAGGGCATCCCTAGGCATATTATTTAAAGGAATTTGGGATTTTTAATGTTGCCTTTAAGCATTAATAAAATTGCTGCATTGTCAGGTGGCATTAAAAATAAATAATTGTGTGCTTTGGTATATATTCCTCAGAGCAGTGTCCAGCTTCTCATGCCATTTATTTGACACTCCCTTGCCTATTAACTTAGAAAAGGGACATTACTGTTGTTGTTTTTTTTTTTTTTTTTAAATACATCTCCATTTGGCTTCATTGTGGTTTGGATTCAGTGAACCCCTGAACGGAACTCAGGTATGTTTTTTCTCATTACTAATCACAATGTAAAGAATAGTGGTAACCAGTGGCGGCTCAACATTTTTGGGGGGGCGCAAACGAAAAAACAAAAACAAACAATTGCAGCCTCACTGTGCCCATCAAATGCAGCCACTGTGCCCATCAAATGCAGCCACTGGGCCCATCAAATGCAGCCAATGTGCCATCAATTGTCACCACTGTGTCATACCATCAAACGCAGCCACTGTGCCATCAATTGTCACCACTGTGCCATGCCATCAAATGCAGTCACTGTGCCATGCCATCAACGCAGCCACTGTGCCATCAATTGTCACCACTGTGCCATGCCATCAAACTCAGCCACTGTGCCATGCCATCAAACGCAGCCATTGTGTTATGCCATGCGACGCAGCCACTGTGCCATTAATTGTCACCACTGTGCCATGCCATAAAACGCAGTCACTGTGCCATGCCATCGTAACTAACAGTGCATATGACTGTGTGATGGGTTTTAATATGATGCAAAACATTTTTAAAAATTTAATTACACTATGGGAATAGTGGTTTACATGAAACACACTTTTATATACATAAATAGTGGAAAGTACTAATAAAATTGTTCCGTCATTACACTGAGTTGTAAACTGGAGGAAATAGGGAACATTCATGAGTTTGTGATCTCCTTGTGACATTCTAATAAAACAGGAACTAACTATCAAATAAAGCTATATAAAAGCTCTTCTTTAAATATGCATATGAGCGATTAATACAGCTTGACGTTATGAGTAAGGACACCATTTAATAGCAGTCATCTGTGTTTGAAGGAGGAACAAGCCCTGATAATAAAGATAAGATGATGTTTAGATAAGAACAGGGTATTGCTAGATAGGGGTTATTTATTGAAGACTTTTATTACACCCCAAGAACGCAAGCTGCTGATACAAAGCAGCTAATTATTGGTTAATTATGAACTTGGGTGCATTTAATGATATAAATAAAACTAGGGGCTAGGGAAACAGACATGTTTAGACTTTGAACAACACATTCTTTCAGAACACTGGTGCAATAATTACTAATAAAATAAATAGATAGCTAACTAGTCAACTGATAATTAACTGATCTGCAGTGCTTAAGGTTAAAGGTATCAGACCAATTTAATGAGGCCACTTGCTTCACCACCTTTATTCCAGTTTTCTCTCTAAGCTTATCACGTAGTAAAAGTCTATATTTTCTATTTTCAATTCAATGCAAAAGCCTTTTTTTTTATTTTATTGTTACAGCGGTATTTTGGATTTGAAAGTCTACTAATTGAAGAAATATCAGTTGAGTTGAAACATCAGATATGGTTATAATATATTGGTAGCATCACCTACTAGTTTCTTATGTTATGGACTCCAGAGGTGACTTCTCATGAAAGAAGTTGATGACATTGCCCTCAAAGAGTCAAACTATTCCTGCTTTCCTTTAAAATAGATGTAAACCCTAATTAAACATCTGGTCTGATGAAATACAGTTTGTAAATGAACTGCAAATTCGTTTTAAATATAATAAAAGTTTTATGACTTTTAATACCCTTTGTTGTACCTATTTACATTATTATTATTAATATTATTTACATTATTATTATTATTCCAGCAATAGCTGTGTTTTCAGGGTGGGGGTTCTTCATCGTACACGTAATATGTGTTTTCTGAACTGTGACAGATAAGAAGTGCTCCCGATGACATCAGCACTCTGCAGCCAATCACAGTGCTGCAGGATCAGAAGTCCCTCCTACAGTCCACAGACCCTGTGGCCCACTTAAAGGGTAATCTCTCAGCAGCGTCAGTGGGTAATGAATATTCAAAACAAGGCATAAAGATACATCAACAAAACCCTTTATAGCAGAGTGGAAAATCATTACAAATTGAAGATCTATGCATTTGTGTCTTGGTGAAAGCTGTGCTTAAAGTGGAGGTTCACCCTAATTTTAGACTTCATTGCAATAAAACAGATAAGCCTTGAAAATAACAAAGACATATTTTTTTTTTCCTTTAGCCTTACCCCTTTTCTTCTGTCCTTTCTGTCCTGTCAATCATCTTCCACCGCGGGGGAATGGGCGTTTCTATCTATTTTCCCCCGACGGCGCTATGTCTCCTGGGACTCAGTCCTCACAATCCCAAGAGACGCGCTCTGTTCAGTTAGCGCGAGATTTCGCCGGTCACATGACTCGCCCGCCCACCCGAGTCTATGTTTTTTACGGACCTCAAGAAGCCTGTGCTTAGGGACGGGGCTGGAGGCGGTGCTGGAGATAATGTAATTTAGAATGTTGCCCCGCCTCCGCCTGCCCACTCGAGTCTATGTTTTTTACGGACCTCAATAAGCCTGTGCTTTAGGGACAGGGCTGGAGGCGCTGCTGGCGGCAATGTAATTGAGAATCCTGCTCCGCCAAGGCCCGCCCACCCGAGTCGAGGATTTTTATGGACAAAAAAGCGTCTGCGCATGCGCGGCGCATGCGCCGTGGACCCGCGATCAGCTGTGCTCTGACGTACGAGCACCGGAAGTGACGCGGGTCCGATTTATGCATAGGTCCGAGGATTTTTGACATCAACGGTGCGGCTCGCCGTCAACACCTGCCATGCGCGGGATAGAGCATCCCGGATGTATAGACAGGTGGGCTTCAGGTGTGCCCACACTAAAGATGGAAACGTCCATCGCTGTGTTTTATAAAACATAGTTTTGATTAAAATCGGGGACAAATGTGGCTGCAAGAACGGGACAGGTGAGTGTAAGCTTACATATACAAACACCGCACGAATGACAGAAAAAAAAGGTTTTCCCGCAGAACCGCCACTTTAATTTTTGTCCCAGTGTCACAGGGACAGGAATTAAGACATATCTTACCAATGGGGGTTTCCAGATGACAAAAAAAAAGTGATAAAGTAATGTATTTCCACTGTATTCTAAATGATTGGGTTTTAAACAGATATGTGTTAACGTGTATATCCTGTTCTAATTAGAGGGCAGTATAAAATAGATGTCTGCTGATCAATAGGGGTCTGCCCTTGGTAAGCTAGGATGCACTGGGGCAGTAACTATAGGTTGCTGAAGGAGCTCAATAGTTGAACAGTTTCTGTATCCAGTGGGTAGAGTGGGTCTCTGGATAGTTTTGTATATTAACTGTTTTTTTTTATGAGTATACAACATAATTAAAACATTATAGTGTAGATATTACACAATGCTGGTGTGCAAGTTATGGTATATTTCCACTAAATACACATTTTGGGTTATTATCCTAACATTTACATTAAAAGTTATTTTTGGTAAAACGTTTACATTTTACTTGTTTGCTGCTTCATATTTTGATTATCATCTTTCATTTACAGGTTTGTAAATGTTTTACTAAATAGTAACCTGTATATCAGGGAATGTGATTATCATTGCTTAAAGAGTAACTCCACTTTTGCTGAGAAAAAATGATTTCCCTCTGGGTGATCTGTGTACATTGCAAGGATTTTAACAATTTTTGTTTCAGATTCCTACCTTTTGTTATTCTGAAGAAATCCCTGTGTTTCTCTGTACCCATGAGTCAGTCTAATGGGAGTGGTTTCATAATTATCAATCAGCTGCTGCACCTGCAGGGCTCTAATGAGGAAAGCTGCTGGGTCTTCATCCCTTTAGACAGGATTTCCTGTTGGGAGTATCTCACCAAAAATGACATTTTCATGCAGGGGATGCCTGAAATCTGACTTAGGGCAGACTTCTGAGAAAATCTGTGAACCAATCACACAAGCATGAAATAATGTTTCTAGGGGGCATTCTGTACACACTCTGGGCCAGATTCATGTAGAGTTATGCCGGCGTATCTGTTTTCTGTATTCAGAAAACAAGATACGAAGGTTTGCAGGAAAGATCCGACAGGCGTAATTGTATTACGCCGTCAGATCTTAAATGCAATTAAAAAATGGCCGCCAGGGGCGTTCCCGCTAATTTACGCAGAAAATATGTAAATCAGCGAGATACGCCAATTCCCGAACGTACGCCCGACGCAGTGACTTTACGCCGCTTCCGTAAGGGGTTTCCCGGCGTAAAGATAAAGCATCAAAAAGATGGCGCATCCTAGGTTAAGTATGGGCGTTGTGACCGCGGGAAATTTGAAAATGTTTACGTCGTTTACGTAACTTGTCCGTGAATGGGGATTTACGTCGATTACGTTCACGTCGAAAACAACGTCATTATTCAGAGCATGCGCACTGGGATTTTTCAATGGTCGACGCATGCGCAGTACGTTTGGCGCGGGGACGTGCCTAATTTAAATAGCATACGCCCCTACCCGCCAAATTTCAATTAGGCCGCCCAATTTACGCTACGCCGCCGCAACTTTACACGCAAGTGCTTTGTGAATACAGCACTTGCGCGCAAAGTTGCGGCGGCGTAACTTAAGTAGGAAAAGTTACGCCGCCGCAAAGAACAGCTCACCATCCTGAATCTGGCCCTCTGTGTATAGGACACCTTCAGGTAGTCATATTGCATTGCATTTTACAGAACATTACAACGCTCCAGGCTGAAAAGTAAAGGTAATTTTTAATAACATTTAATTACAATATGACTTCAGTTGCAATTGTATATATTTTTTTTCCCCGCTAAAGTGGAGTTACATGACAATGAACGACAATGAACGCACAAATAAGGGCAGTAGTCAGCGGATCTCACTATCTGCTGCGCCTACTACGCAGACTCACGCCTTTTATTCCCAAGAAAGACATAGCGGTCGTGGTGGGAGCGATTGTAAACTCCAGACTGGACTATGCAAATGCCCTTTACCTCGGACTCCCCAAGTACCAAATCGCTCGTCTTCAAGTCGTTCAAAATACGGCCGCCAGACTTGTGACTGGGAAAAAACCCTGGGAATCAATCTCACCTTCACTGAGATCCCTTCACTGGCTACCAGTTAAAGACAGAATCACCTTTAAAGCTCTCTGTCTAACGCATAGATGTATCCATGGGAATGATCCCCATTATCTATGCGAAAAATTAAAAGTTCACAATCCCAATCGTATTCTTCGATCCACCAATCAAAATCGGCTTCAGATACCGAAAGCCAGATACAAGTCCAAAGGAGACAGGAGATTCGCTGTCCAAGGTCCCAGACTATGGAACGCCTTACCAGCCAGCATTCGGCTGGAGGAGAACTACTTAGTCTTCAGGAGAAAGATTAAGACTCATCTCTTTTGATCTCAAAGGAGACAGGAACAACAAGCGCCCAGAGGCGATTTACTTTGCATGTGCTGCGCTATATAAGTTCTTCATTCATTCATTCATTCACCCTGGGAACTAACTTCTTCCCAATTACGGTGTTTTTGCCCTTTGTGGCTCCATATTGCCAATAAAGACCACCATCATGTTTTGTAGCCAACATTGCCTTATAAGAGATTTGGACATAATAATACAGCTTCCAGGTCCCGTTACAGAAACACTTGTGGTGTACGCAGATATCGAGAGTCCCTAACTTACTCATGTAGCACTTAGTTACCTGAGGCTGGAATGGTCTCAGGTAAGTCTTCTATTTCAAATTTCTGTTGGAGTCACAATTCATAAATTATTGTTTGTTCACAATACTTATTTAAATTGTTTTACAAGATTGGCATTCACCCTTAGATCAGGCACATTTTTAAAAGGATAGGTTCACCTTTTGGAGTATGTAACATCCATATTTAGGGTGTAACATGTCACATGCTCCAGGTCTACCCCTCCTTGATCCCACCCCGGGACAGTGCAAGACATTTTCTTGTCATTTTTCAAGAACAGGGTAGTTTTCCCCACATAGCCGTGTCATCCATTAATAGCAATCTGTGAATGAATGAACTACAAGTCCTGTCTTCCACTGCGGCATCCGGCTCGTAGTTGCCAATTAACTTTGAGGGTGTTAATCTTGTAATTTAAACAATAAAAAATGTGGCGCTACAAAGAAATATCAATTCCACATGGAAGTGGAAAAGTGACTAAAATACAAATCATATAACGTAAATAACAATGTATATTGAAATCAAAACTGCACAGTGTTCAATATAGTGAAATAAATCACCCAAAAAGGTCCTCAAAAGGACTATGAAAATCTGAAAGGTAAGACACCTAATGCATAGGGACATATATATATAAGTCCAAAATAAAATAAACAAATAAAGTCCAGTGATAATAACTGATGTGGGATAAATCAATCCAAGGTAAGAATCACAGGATCAATGATGCAATCCAAGATGGTCAAGAGAAATCAATACGCTTACCGGAAACGGTGGACACACTGACCAGTGGTAGTATGTCTAATGAGCAAAGAATGGATCCACAGCCTAGTATGGTTCATGGAAGACACATCTGACGGCATCAGAAACGGTGGACACATTGACCAGTGGTAGTATGTCTAATGAGCAAAGAATGGATCCACAGCCTAGTATGGTTCATGGAAGACACATCTGACGGCATCTGAGGGAATCCAAAGGTTCTTTGGTCAAACACATCCAGGATGGTGGATAGGTTCCTTTGTGGATTTTGCAATCATATGGCAGCACATAGAAAAGAAACAAGGAGGCTCCTCATAGTGCAGTTAAACCCAAAGCATAGGGTGTGGCGGCTTTATTCATAAAAAACAAGGTATATACAGCGATACCATGATGGTAAAAACAAAGGAAAAAAATGAGCAAATAAAAAAACTCAAGGTACGAGCCAGGTGAAGAGGCTAGTACAAGTGATCACAAGGGTAACGCGTGGTTAATGGATATGAGGCTGCAGGCCATGTACCCTACATGTTTCGAGTTAAACACTCTTCAACTGGGGCATAAACCTGCCATTCCATCCCACGCTAATATATATTGGATATCATCAGCTTGTTTAGGACACAAAATCATAACAGCTGGTGAATCCGACAGGTACATCCATTGCATACAGTGGAGTAAATGCAGACACTCCCATGTCTACTAAATCCAACCCCCATAGGGCGGGGCAGCGTATTGGTCCGTCCTACACCGCTCGGAAACAGTGTCACCATGGTCGTGTTAAGATGACGTCACCACGCTCACCCGCGGCGGCGTCACAACGCTATTGAGCCTCTCCCATTAGGCTCCCCATTGGTGGAACACAACCAAGAACGGCGTAGACATCGGAAATGCGCCGCAGCATCACCATGGCCACTGCTGATGTCATCATGCAACGCCTATGTGCGTTCCACATAGTAAACCATCACCTTGGTCCAATGACTGGACAGAGTGAGGAACGGATAGCCAATAAGAGATGCTACAAAAAGAGAACGAGCATGGATTAATACATAGACCTGTCCAAACCAAACATAAAATGATTCAGGGGTTGTGACAGGTCTACATAGTAAGCACTTACAATTCTAAAGTAATCATGGTCATAAGTATATATGTAAAAACACATATCTATATTATACGTATAAAAACTGTTACATAACATATTGTCAAGAATGAGCATTAAAATGGAGGTAAAGGTACATACAAAAAACAGCTTAAATGCTATAAGTAATAATAATCGTATAGTGAGTGTCAGTATCACATTCAACTCATGGAGATACAGTGAACGGGATGGCTAAGCCTTGTTGATAAAAGCATTTATGTCCCAATCAGTGTTTAACCCATAGGGGGAAAAACATTTGAGCTGATGTATCCAATACATTTCTAATTGTGAGACACCTCTGACTTTTGATTCACCTCTCCAATGGGGAGTGAATTTCACTATAATCTGAAAACAGGTACCTGTCGGATTCTGATCATGAACTTCAAAATAGTGTCTAGGTACACTGTGATTGGTCTTTCCCTTCTTTATACTCTTAATGTGTTCATTAACTCTAATCGAAAAAGTGTGAATCATTCTGCCCACATACTGTTTCTTACACAGACAAGTCAGTAAATAGACTATGTAACGTGTAGCACAAGTGACAAATTCCTTCATGTAATATACAGTAGAAGTCGTTGTAGATGAAAAAGTATCAATTTTTCTTTGTGTCAGAGTGTTATGAAGGCACACGTTACATCTACGGCAGGCATGAAATCCTTTGATTTCAGGAAAAAAGACTGGTCTACTTGGAGGGTCTGATACATTAGGAGCCAATTTGTTTCTAAGGGACATCGCTCCTCTAAACACAACACCTGCCTTATCTGGGAGTATAGGACCCAGGAGAGGGTCGTTCTGATGAACATTCCAGTGACGGTTGAAGATTTGTTTGATTTGTTTATGCTGTACCGAATATTGCGTGGTAAAGGACCACTTAAACTTGTTATCGAGAGTACGTTTAGGTTGTTCAGAAACAATGTTCTCTCTGTCCAGTTTCGCGATACGGTCGATATCCTTATCAATACTATCAGGTGTGTAGCCCTTCTCAATGAATCTTGACTTTAGAATATTAGCTTGTTGATGGAAATCGGTCAAGTAAGTACAGTTTCTCCTAATCCTTAACAATCTTGTAATTTATTGGCACTTCCTCCAGCTTTGTAACTTTTGGTCCATATAGAGGTTTGGGCAGGCAAGCTTGAGGCGGTGTCTGCAGGAGTCTGACATTGCATCTGCGATCTACCGATTGTGGGTGCAATGCTCTGCAGGCTCATTAAAGATCATATACTGTATGCACATTTTTCCTGTAAAAATATGTACATTTATAAATTTTTTCTTAAAAACCCTGTTGCATCAGAGGGGGGCAGGGTCACCTGTGACGCCAGGGGGAAATGATCGGAAACCTCCGTTGCATCAGAGGGGGTGCCCTCAGCTATTTAAGAGCTGTCACGGCGGGTCTCCCATCATTCAGTGGGCGTCTCCCATGGAGGGGGAATCGATCGTGGCAGTGTGTATCGTTGGGTTGTTGAAGGATTACATCGATGGAATTATTTTTTCTTTTTTAAATAAAGGACTTGTCCCAAGCTGTGTGTGTGTTTTTTTTTTTTACAATTTTTTTCACTTTTTTGGGTGAAATGGTAGGGGTAAAATTTACCTGTTACCAATTCACATAGGGGGAAGCCAGGATCTGGGGGTCCCCTTTGATAAAAGGGGCTTCCAGATTCCGATAAGCCCCCCGACCGTAGACCCCCACAACCACCGGACAAGGGTTGTGGGCATGAGGCCCTTGTCCACATCAACATAGGGACATCCTTGAGGGCATGTGGCCTGGTATGGTTCAGGAGGGGGAGCGCTCTCTCGCCCCCTCTTTTCCTGTGGCCTGCCAGGTTGTGAGCTCGGATAAGGATCTGGTATGCATTTTTGGGGGGAACCCCATGCCATTTTTATTTTATTTTAGTGCAGGGTTCCCCTTAAAATCCATAACAGACCTGAAGAGCCTGGTATGGATTTTGAGAGGACCATCTACTCCATTTAAAAAAATAATGGCGCAGGGTTCCTCTTAATACCTATACCAGACCTGAAGGGCCTGGTTTTGAATTTGGGAAAACACCCACGCATTTTTTTATTTTTATTTTGGTTCGGGGGTTCCTTTTAATATTCATACCAGACCCAAAGGACCTGGTAATGGACTGGAAGGAACCCATGCCATTTTATTCAATTACTTTTATCTGTATTGCCAGGACCCGATAATTCATTAAAGCCACGAGTAGTTTTAAATTACTTTTTTGCAATGATACCCTGGTCCCCAAACACTTTTTATGACAATAACTTGTATATTAACCTTTAAAATCAGCACTTTTGATTTTTCACGTTTATGTCCCATAGACTTTAACAGTGTTTGCATATTCAAACACATTTTTTTCCTGTTCACATGTTCTGCTGCGAACCAAACCGGAGGGTGTTTGGCTCATTCCTAATACTGTATATACCAGGGATATGCGATTAGCGGACCTCCAGCTGTTGCTAAACTACAAGTCCCATCATGCCTCTGACTCTGGTGTCATGCTTGTGGCTGTCAGAGTCTTGCTATGCCTCATGGGAATTGTAGTTCTGCAACAGCTGGCGGTCCGCTAATTGCATATCCCTGGTATATACTATTAAGCCCTGTACACACAATCAGATATCTGATGGAATCTAATTCAATAGATTTTTTTGTTGGATATCCGATTAAGCTGACTTTCATCAGTCTTGCCTACACACCATCAGTCAAAAATCCGATCGTGCCAAAACGATTTTTTATCCATAGGAAAAAATGTAAACATGTTCTATTTTTTTACACCAATGGACATGAAACTGATGGGGCCCACACACGATTCGTTGGTCTGTTTTCAGCAGACAAACCGATCGTGTGTACTTTAGAGGTTGAATCTGGTAAATATCATCAGACTCTGACCATGAAACAGTAAAAGTAATAATATATATTAGTGTATAGTGACAATCAGCGCCAAGAAATTATCTAAAGTACAATGTGCATAAAACTATATAGAAACAATGGGCCAGATTCACAGAGCGATTACGCCGACGTTACAGGAGATGCGTGGCGTAAGTCTAAATTTGCGCATGCGTTTCGATGCGCCGCATCCCCAAAACGAGATACGCAAGAAATCTTCTTTTTTTTTGACGGGCGTAATTTCGATAGACAGGCGCATCCGTCCGCGCAAAACTGCGCTAGACACACCATTGATTTGCTATTCAAATATGCAAATGAGGGAGTTACGGGGATCCACAAAAGAACGTTGGTGCAGCGCACGCAACAGCTGCACGTCCTGTCTAAAATTAGACCATATAAAAGGTGGTATAAAATTAGACAATCCGTCTACAAGTCAGCTAAAGCAACACTGTTAGTGAGGAGCTGAGCAGTCACACTTGCTGCCCAACATACTGTATGCCAACATGCCAGTGGCATCCATGCTCATAGCTATACTACTGACTTTAGATGAGCAAAGAAGGAGGAGGGCATGGAGGAGGGCACGGAGAAGGGCACGGGAGAGGATTTTTTTTTTTTTCCAAAAAAAATTTCTTTGCTTTTATAAACATTAAAAAAAAAAAAATACATACATATATACATCAATACATAACATACATACAAATTACAAACACGGTCTCACTATGTTTCAATAGCCCTTTAAAACCTTGATGGATATAATAATCTAATCTGATACAAGCCCCTCACTCTTCACTTGATATATCACACACGCATAGACATCTTTGGCATTAGTGATTCTGAGGTGTCTCGCATCTTCAGATTCACCCCTCATGCCATCCTGGAATTAACCACAAACCTGCAGGAGGACATCACCACCCCAACACATGACACCACCCATGACACCCATGACAGCTACATATACAATCCTAGCCCATCCCCACAGATTTCGAACAGAACATGTATGGGGACAGCTGGCTGGTTGGTGAGTGACATGGGTGGCAGGCATGACTGTCCCCCCCCATGATGCTGAAATCACAAGGGGCACATGCACTACTAACATCCTCCTGTCTTATCCCTTCAGGGTGACTCTGCATATGCACTGGGACCCCATCTCATGACTCCTATCTGGAACCCCCCATGGTACCCTGTTGTATTCCCCAAACTTTGTATGCCAGATCATGGGTGCATGTTGCATGCTGCACAACTTCGCAGTGAGAAAGGGCCTGGAGATTGACATAAGTGATGACCTGTGCCCTGAACCAGACAATCCCCCCCTAACCAAGGCTACCCCGTCTTCTGAGGGAAGAGCAGCCAGGAGCCAGCTCACATTAGGCATCTTTGCACGTTAAACACACACATTAATCATGGCAGAATGAGAATGCATGCATGCACACCACTGTGGTCCCTAGCACAGACACATCACATCCTCATCACATTGGATTGGCACAAGCCCATCATGCAGGACTTGTGAGCAGCAACGCCATGCCACGGCTCCAATTATGTCACTGTACATTCATACACCATTCACACGGACCTGGGGATCACTTCTCCACCACAAATGAGGGTGACACCCCTTTTCCGGCAGAAATGTCACCCCCACATTCCAAAATCATTCACAAACAGAACAAAAAAAATAAAAAATTGACCAGCAAAAATAAAAAATGCCCAGCAAAAATATCATTTAAAAAAAATAACAACAAAGAAAACACGTAAAAGACAAAAATCACTCTGCAAAACAGTCCCCAAATATCTCAAAGACACGTCACAAACAAACAAACAAACAACGCTAATAAACAACAGAACAAAAGCACCTTGCTGTATAGGGAGGGATACAAAGGGATGCACTTTTGCAAAGGAAGGGCGTTTGTGTCTGTCTATTTATGCTGTCTGTGTAGTTCACTAAGTTGCCCGGGTCCACTTCCAATTTCACTGATTGCACCGTTCCCGAGTTGTGAGCATGCGCACAGAGGTTCTGACCATGGTCTGCTTCATGCGGGCATGCACGATCCGGCCGGCCCTTCATTTGCATGGGTTCACGGATCATTTCAATGTAACACGCCCACGTCCTTCCCAATTTGAATTACTCCGCCTTACGCCTCTGAAATTACGTTGCACAGGCGCTAATTTCTGCGCAAATCAAACGAGAATAAGGTGATTGCGCCGCTACATTGCGGCGGTCTAACGTAAAGGAGGTGCGCTACGCCAGTCAAAAAATGCGCCGATGTTCGTGAATCTGGCCCAATGTATATCTCAAAATGTGAACAAAAAAATATATCATATATATAGTAAATACACCCAGAAGTAGGATATATGGGCATTTTTTAACTAGGAGTCAGAAATTAAGCTATATGAAGGGTGGAAGGAAGATATAAATATTTTATATTAAAAGTAGTACTAATAAAAGCTGAGATTTTTTATTCATGGATATGATCATTTTCAATATAATGCACAATATTGGTAAACATTTTCTTTAGAAAAAACCTGAAGATTCTGTCTCCCCCTGCCTTCAGAGTGCCCCAATAGCAAGCTGAAAAGTATAGTATAGCGTGCCCACATAGCAAGGTTAAAAAAAAAATTCTGCCTTTAAAACCACTCACTTTCTAACCAGGACTACATGTCCCATGAGGCATTGCTTCTCACACATTCACATTCACAAGTTCTCAGGCACTTGCTGACATGTATGGATGATGTAATGAGCTGTATGTGCACTGCACTGTATTTCCTGATATGTAAACAAACAATGCATTCTGTATGCAGGCCAACTAAGCGGCTGGCCGATTAATTGATTATTAAAATAGTTGATTGGTTGTTTCGGCCCTAATTTGGTATTTCCTTAATGTGCATTGCAGAGCCAAAGTTGAGTAGTCTTGTCTGATGCAGCCCAACCCGCATAGTATGAATGAGCCCTACGTTCTCACTGCACAAATACAGAGGGAGTACAATACACAACCTTTTTTATGGGTCATGAAACTGCATAGGGATTTTTATGTTTTACAAAGAAGTTGTATAATGTTCTCATATAATTTCTAACCCACGCACAGACTTGTTTTATCAATACAGTGAAGTCACAAGGAAGTTGCTTGCGTGATGTATAAAAAAATAAAAACTTTTTATATATCACGCAAGCAACTTCATTGTAACATCATTACCAAACAAGTCTGTGTGTGGTTTAGACATTTTCAAAAGCCAACTTTATTATTATTATTTTTATTTATTTTGGATTGAGTGAGGAATTGATAAAATTATAGACTTTTTTTTATTTTTTCCGTCTGTCTTCCTTTCCTATTATTTCTGGAAACAACAGGAAACTAGAGGATTTTTTTTCCAGAGGTGTTTATTTTTTTATTTCATTCATCTACAGTTTGAATGTAAAACAATTGCCATTTCCCTTATCCACACATTTGATGTAAATGGGGGAGTACTTCCCATTGAGCTATTGCATTCTGCTAATGGGGAGCCCTTCCTGCCGGCAGGATACAATGATTGGAGTTGTTGCCAATAGCCATCGGCACCGATCCTTTGGGAAAAAAATCAATCAGGCTGGTTGTACACAAGTCAATCGATAAATTGACTTGTGTAGAACTATTAAAAAATATATAAATACTTGCGTTAGAAGTAAAAATATGAATATATTGAACCAAATAAAAATATGAATAAAGTTGCAGCTGCTGTACACAAAGTGCTATACACTCGACAAATAAAATGAAATTAATATATTACAGTGCTCAAAATAGTGTAAATAATATATCAGAAAATAATGAATTGAAAGCAATTCAAAGTAAGTGAATGTCCATACATTGGTGAATGATGTGCTCCAATTCATAAAGTGTGATCGTGCTCCAAACTCAAGGTGCACCACACTCCCTCCTGTGTCCCCACTCACCGGATGGAATGGACCCCTAGCTTTTCAGTCTAGGGGTTGTTTCAGGCTAGAATGTTGGCCAGGGATGGCTATTCACATCAGGATACCAGAGAAACTTCCAATACTCATCACAATGAGTGGATCATTGTACCCAAAACAATAGAAAAGAAGGGGACTATAGTGAAGTTCTTTTTGGTAAAGATATATATTGTGCAGATAAAAAAGGTTCTTACAAAATGTAGGGTAAAACAGGCATAGATTTAACAAAGGATTGCAATAAGAAATGACGCCGCTGGCGTGCGTTCCAACGAAAACCGTAAGTGAGGTCATGTGGATCTGAAACCGGAAATTGCGTCAATGAATTTCACCCTCCCACAGGGCGTCATCAAGGACCTCCTGTGTACAACTAGCTAACCCATACATGGATCAAAATTCAGCCAGTCTTTGCCGAGAAAATGACCTCTAAAGCCGCGTACACACGATAGGTTAACCAGAGGACAACGGTCTGAAGGACCGTTTTCATCAGTCAAAACCGATCGTGTGTGGGGCCCATAGGTTATTTAACCATCGGTTAAAAAAAAGCAAACTTGCTTTAAAAATTAACCGATGGGTTGATAACCGATAGGTCAAAACCGATCGTTAGTATGCAAAACCATTGGTTAAAAACCCGCGCATGCTCAGAATCAAGTCGACGCATGCTTGGAAGCATTGAACTTCATTTTTTTAGCACGTCGTTGTGTTTTACGTCACCGCGTTCTCATATGAACGTTTTTTTAACTGATGGTGTGTAGGCACATCAGACCATCAGTCAGCTTCATCGGTTAACCTAAGGCCGCGTACACACGATCGGTCCAAACCGATGAAAATGGACTTAAGTCCAGTTTCATCGGTCCAAACCGACCATGTGTACGGGCCATCGGTCCGTCGTCCGTCGGACCAAAGTTTTAAAACTTGCTTTAAAATCAGACCGATGGACGCCTGACCATCGGTCCAAACCGATGGTTAGTACGAAAAAGCATCGGTCCAAAAACCTGTGCATGCTCAGAATCAAGTCGACGCATGCTTGGAAGCATTGAAGTTCATTTTTTTCAGCATGTCGTGTTTTACGTCACCGCGTACTGACACGATCGGTTTTTGAACTGATGGTGTGTACGCACATCAGACCATCAGTCTGTGAACCGATGAAAACAGTCCGTCCGACCATTCTCATCGGGTTGGACCGATCGTGTGTATGCGGCCTAAGACAACTGTCTTTCAGACCGTCCTCATCAGCGGCTTTAACGGTCACTATAACAGATATACCCACTGGATGATTTCCCCTTACTTCCTGTTCTGGTGACAACGGTAAAACGTTGCATTTCTCTTGACTTGACAAATAAAGAGAGTAATTTTCCCCAGCAAAGACAGGGAAAGCATGACATGACAGGGTATTCAATATTTCCAAACTCTACAACAAAAAAAATTAAAAAGAAGTTCAGCTTTAGAGATGCTTTAATTTTCCCCAAATTTGAATTTCATATAGGCTGCTGTTCCTTAAAGCTGTTTATTAATATTGGTCAGTAAATATAAAGGATGGTATCACTACTATTTACTGTAAATCTAAGTATATATTTACCAAGTTATTTATACATTTAACCTTGTAATTTGGTGTAATGCACAGACACACTTGTATAATCTGTTACATTTTCTTCAGCTTATGTGTAGTGTGCAAATTTTAGTTGTCAGAGGTAACTCCGGGCCAAGTGCTTTCACTTTGCTCTACCTCCAGGAGGTCTGTTTAAGAGCCTGATATCCAGAAGCTCTTGGAGAGTGTGCCCCTGAGCTGTTTGTAGCAAATAATAATGCCCCTAGGAAGTGGTTTCGTCGTTGGGTCGCCAGAGATGTGATTCAGTACTTATGTCTAACAGTTGAAATTCAAATCTATAATTTAAATAATCTGAATGTTTGAACCCTATCTGCTGAATAAACACACAAAGGAAGTCTTTAGATCTGTAATCACCGACTTCTTTAACAGGGCTGGCCTACTCCAGACCAGACAACTGCAAACAATTAGGCAAATTAGTGGCTCCAACCTCACCATCAGGCTTCATTCTTGTTTATAATTTAATCGAAGAAAATGTCAAAACAGTCAAGGGTTGAAAGAAACAAGATGCATTTCAGAGATGAAATTAAAACTGCCAGGCTGGAATATCGGGGGATGTTTGTTTAATAGCATGTGATCCAAAGCATGGTCCTGATTTTCGGGAATTCCTATTAATCTGGGCAGCTCGCGGGGATGCTGAGAAAGCTAGAGGCATGGTATCCCTCCGGGGCAATAGCCTATTAATGCAATAATAACTACAAGAGTGGTAATCACTGTGGACATGGCCGTACACACCACAGGCTCCTCTGTTGTACACAGTGAGAAAAACAATAGACAGAGGAGTCTGTAACTGGGCTCACAGTATGTAGAAGCACACAGCTAACTTGCAGTGACCCAGCAACCCCCTGCCACATCGCTCTTTCTTTTATCTTTTTATTTTAACTTGACATAGCAACTAACACAATTTGTAGTCGGTACTTTAAACACTTTTAAAAAAAATTATTTTAAAATGATAAAGGCATGTGAGATTTTTGAAATGACTTATGTGTTTTTATTTCATCTGTTCTGTGAAACTGAACTGTTTATGATTTTAAAATAAAAAGCTAACGAACCTAGTATTTTCATTGTATAACAGTTTTGTTACTTTATGCTGTGCACACGTTTTAAAAAAGGTCACAACTCAAATTGTGAAAATGTGATATCTTCTAAGAAACATTTAGAGATAATAATAATACATTTTTATTGAAAAGTTATAACATTAACAATAATAACAATAAAAATAACTTGAAGAATCTACCATTTTGTCTTAAATTTCTCCTAAAAAAATAAACATAAAAGCGTATTTCCTGATATCTGAGTGAGTCGAGGCCATGGCCAGGGAAAAAGGGGTGGCAGGGGGGGGGGGGGGGTTCCCTGGGCACTGTTGTTTTATGTGAGGTGGGAGAGGATTTGTGTTGGGAGGAGGAATTTGGGGGGGCAGCAGTGGGTAAGAATTGTTCTAGGAGGGGAGATGTGGGTGTGTGTGTGCTAGGAATGGTGATTCAGGGGGATTTGTGTTGGGAGGGGGATGGGAGAAGAGTTTTTGGGCTAGAAGGGTCAATTTGGGGCGCTTGTGCTAGAAGGGGTTATATGGTAAGGGGAGGGGAGGTTTGTGCTACTGGGGATGATTGGGGGGTGTTTGTATTAAGAGGGGGGATATTTGTTCTAGGAGGGGGCTGGATTTGTACTGGGAGGAGGGAGAATTTTATGCTTAATAATCATGGGGGATAATCATGCAGATTAGTGCCCAATTTTCTTATCTTTTCTGGGGGGGATTTTTTACTTACACATAATGCTGATACATCTAAGGGGGGTGCAGTTTATCATGTTTGCCCTGGGCTCTAGGTGACCTTGTCCCGGGACTGGCCCAGGTACGCCTGACTGCAGCCTCATAGCTATACAGCATATCTGTAGTGTGAGATCTTCTAAGGCAGAATATTTTTCCAAGGCCCGGTAGGAGGAATCGCGATGTGTTTCGTTAGCGGTTAGTGCGGGAACCCTGCAAATCCATTCCGGGTTCCCGAACCACAGGTTTTGCGGCGGCAGTTCACATTGCCCTATGCAAACTGCTGGGAGTGTCCGTTAAAAAATAACAACACCCCCAAATCAGTTTGCATATCGCAGTGCGATCTGCAAACTCGGATAAGAATCGGATCGCATGGGTGTGAACACCCATGCGATCCATTTTTTTGCGCGGACAAAAAAAAGGGGTCCTGTGCGAGTTTGATGTGAATTCAGCCATACAATCGCACAGAGATCGCATGTGATGTGAACTGCAGTGCGGTGCAAATCACATCCGAACTCTGACATCGGTGCAATGTTAACCAGCACTAAATGTCCCAGTGTAAAAATATTATTAAATGTCCCAGTATGAAAATATTATTAAAATGTCCCAGTATAAAATAATTATTAAATGTCCCAGTATAAAAAAAATATTGAATAAAATATATATATATATAACATCCAAAAACACCAGTGCTAACTCAAAAATATATATGTGCTAACTCAAAAAAATGTATATACAGTCTTTTAACAGTCCTGTTAGTGCGTGCTGTTGCACATATGTAAACAATGTCTTAGTCCTTGAGTTTTCCAAAAGTGTCAAACAAACGTGCTCTATGCTGTGGTAAAGATGATCTCCGTGACTATACACCCTTATAGTGTCACCACCACCTCTATACAAAGATTGCGCTCACCAGATCTCAATCGTAGGTGTCAGACCCAAATAGCTCTTTGCATACACCTCTTATGGCTCCCTCAAAAGAAAAAAAGCCTCTTATGGTGTAATAAAGTTATGACCAATTTATTTGAAACAAAAAAAGCTTTTAAAATCACACTCACATGCTACAATGCCCGGCCGGCATTAGCTTGTCCAGCGTTACTGTTTGTGCAGCGTGCGTTCCAACCCTCGTTCGTGTTGCGGTTCAGCGGGCGGAAGTTACAGCATTAAGACAGTTGAGGAGGCCGGTGACACAATTCAAAATGTGTGAGAGATAATACCCATATGCCTCTACATGTTTTGCATGCACACATGCGTCATCAGGAAGCTATGGGCACGCCTCCCTTGGTTGTTATTTATATTTGATTCAATTGTTTGTGGCCGGCAGTTGTACTACAAAACCGGAAATGCCTATAAACCCATTTTTGATGCTGGTATACTTGTTCTCTTTGCCAGACAGTAACCCTGGATGAGCTTCACAGTTTATTCATTACAATGTACCTTCTCAAGGTTATATATAATTAAAACATTAACATGTTTAAAAACGTTTAAAACATTAATATCATATTATTACTTGTATTGATAAAGGTTTGGTTTGCGCTCATATTTAAAACTTGACTAGTGACTTTAATAGAAAAAATGATAAAGAAAAATCTAAATAAAAAAAAAAATTAAAAAAAAAAAAAAATGGAACTAAAAATGAAAATAAAAATGAAAATAAGAATAAAATAATAATAAAGTATAATAAAAAAAAAAAAAATAAATAAAGATAAAAAAAAATTCAAATAAAGAAAAATAGGGAAAATAAAGAAAAATAAAGAAAAATTAAGAAAAATAAAGAAAAATAAATATAAAATAAAAGAAAAATAATAAAAAGAAAAATAAAGAAAAATAAAGAAAAGTAAAATAAAATAAAATAAAAAAAGAAAATAGAAGATAAAATACAAGTAGTGACATTATAGTGGTTATAGTGGTGGTGACACTATAAGAGGTGTATAGTCACGGAGATCATCTTTACCACAGCATAGAGCACGTTTGTTTGACACTTTTGGAAAACTCAAGGACTAAGACATTGTTTACATAGGTGCAACAGCACGCACTAACAGGACTGTTAAAAGACTGTATATACATTTTTTTGAGTTAGCACATATATATTTTTAGCACTGGTGTTTTTGGATGTTATATATATATATTTTATTTGAAAATTGGGTTTAAGCAATCAGCGCGGTAGTATATGCCACATATACACAATTTATTCTTCTATTTTTTCACCTTGCATAGGTGTTTACTATAACTGCAGCAGATTGGAATTATAGGTTTATATTAATACTTAGTTGCGCCGATGTCATAACACACATATAAAAAAAATATTAAATGTCCCAGTATAAAAAAAATATTAAATGTCCCAGTATAAAAAAATGGTTTAATCATTTTTTTTTTTTTTTTTTATACTGGGACATATAATCATTTTTTTATTCTGGGACATTACATTTTTTTTTTACTGGGATATTTAATAATTTTTTTATACTGGGACATTTAATCATTTTTTTGCGTAGCGCAGAGAGATGGCGTCATCTCTCTGCTCAGGCAGCTGCATTTCTGACGGTCTCCTCCGTGGCCCGGATATAGCGGAGGTACGGCCCGGACAGTGTCCCTTGCATTGTGACCCGGCTAGAGAGGCGGTGCGGCCTGGCTTTGGGCTTTGGGCTCCCCCTCCCTCCCTTCCCCTCCCCCTGCCCCCCCCTCCCCCCCCTCCTCCTCCCCTTCCCCAGGGCGTTCGCTCTGACGCCTGCGGTATTGGTTGTTGAGAAATTACCTGCTATCCTACCTGTTTGATATAACCGCCTTCTTTCACAATAGAGAAGTGTGCCTTATTATTGTGGGCCTTATATGTATATGTATGTATGTATATGTATATATAAATATATATATATTTTAAAAAAAAAAAAAAAAAAAATTTTATTATTATTTTAATTTTTTCCCCTCTGTATGTAATCTATGTATTGTACTGCTCTTACCCAGACTAAATTGTCATGTACCATTCTTATGTTTTTTTTTCCCAATAAAGACCAACCTTGTTGTTAAAAAAAAAAAAAAAAAAGAAGGCCAACTCCATAAAAACACAGAGCAGAAAAAGGCAGGGTAAATTAATAAAAAGGAAAAGATCAGCTGCAACAAACCCGCAGGCCACACCAGTGATTAATCCTCACTTGTCTGTTTTGGGCACAACTTCCTCACTACAGGCCCACTTTTAAAGACTAGTCCACACTCTAGTGATATTTTTGTCATAGCGTAGCCTAGTAGGCTGAGTCAGGCCCTGAGTTTTGTGCAATACTTATACTTATATACTTTTCCAACAATTATAGCAGTGCTCCTGTCAATTAATTAAAATGTGACCTGCATTCATATGCAGATCATATGAGAAAGAAGTTAAGTGATGAAACAGTTCAATTTGTTGGGTGAAGATTCTAGTTGATAATCAATAACCGTGCACCAAACACCAGAGTCCACACTGAGCCACACTCCCCTAAATTCAGCAGAGAGCAGTTAATAGGATGAACGAAAAATCCTGGACCGCCGCGCTCCTCAAAAAACGATGGGCCAGATTCTCGAAGGAATTACACCGGTGTATGTACACATACACCGGCGCAATTCTAAATTCCCGCCGACGTATCATTGTTTTCTATTCTGAAAACATGATACGCCGGTTTTAAGCTTGGATCTGACTGGTGTAAGTCATTTACACCGTCGGATCCTAAATGCAATACTACGCTGGCCGCTAGGTGGCGTTTACGTTGATTTCACCGCCGAATATGCAAATGAGCCGATACGCCGATTCTCGAATGTTTTTGCGCCACAGCGAGGTCGTTTACGCGTAAGGTTACCCCTGCTATATGAGGGGTAACCTTACGTCAGTCCGCCGTATGCCATGTTAAGTATGGCCGTCTTGGGGGGAATAGACATGAGTGGGAGGGGCACTGGTTGAGAGTTTTTGGGGGATGAGTGTGTGTGTGCGAATAGCGGTCATGGGACCAGCCCCTATGGGAAGCCCTAAAGGGCAAGGGGGGAAGGGGATGGGGGAAAGGGGAGGGGTGGGGGGGGGGTGGGAGGTGGTAGGTCAACAGGGGAGGGATCAGAGAGCATACATCGGGGTTATTACAAGCCGTGTCACTACAGGTAGGGGAGAGAGGGACTATGCAGGTGGGCTGTTTATCCATCCACCGAGCCTTCCAAGGCACACGAGCAACGACTCCATTCTTTACTTATCCAAGTATTGCCAAATATCTGACTACTAGCCAAAGGCCTTTTGATGCAGGATAAGTTATTGGCAATCACCTCCTGGAATGTACGAGGTATGGGCGATCCAACTAAAAGAACTGCAGTTATGTCACTCCTGGAGGACAGAATGCCGGGGTTAATATGCCTCCAGGAGACACATTTGACTAAGGACACAGTTTCGCAGTTGCATAGTCGCAAATTTCAAGCCCAATATCATTCAGTGCACTCCTCTTACTCAAGAGGAGTGAGCATAATGATTGGGAAGGGAATGACTTTCTCTTGCTGTAATTCGTGGATAGATGACCAAGGCCGATTTATATTTTTGTTTTGCTCTATCGAGAATAGGCCATATGTTCTGGCTAACCTGTATATTCCCCCCCCCCCCCTTTAAGTTTGATATCCTAAATAGCCTCATTAAGTTTATACTTGATAAACCAGATGTCCCCATTATAGCTGTTGG